>CM049862.1:3526948-3747903 GCA_027422415.1 Schizothorax lantsangensis
GATACTACATAGCCTATGTCAAAACAATAACACCTTTCCCATAATTCCTCCCTTTCTCTGAGTCACATGGTGATTGGTCTTCTACGCCCTGGTTGTCATTATTGAAATAAAAACAATAAACTTGGACATGATCCTACATAAAACTGCTAGAACAATAATTAAAATGAACACCTGCCCTACAGAATCAAACAGGCATGGCACAACATGCCCGGTCTGGTACGTGATATTACATATTGAGCAAGCAAAGTTTTCTGTCATTAACCGGGATGTTTCACAAGCATAAATGTTTACATGCACACTCTCTCTCTCTCTCACACACACACACACACACACACACACACACACACACACACACACACACACACACACACACACACACACACAATCACTCTCTCTCTCTCTCTCTCACACACACACACACACACACACACACACACAGAGAGAGAGAGAGACACACACACACACACACGCACACACACACACACACACACACACACACATACGTGCTTTTGCTACTGGGTGGGGACACATGACAACATGCAGCCTGGTGGGGACCAACCTTTCTGAGTGGTCTACAGACAAGGCAGAAATTGATCCACACTCCATTTACAGCTGTTATAACAGCCATCACTTGTAAATTTGAGTCTGACCCCCAGAAGACTGACCTGACATTTTGCTAACTGCTGGGGACCCAGTCAGGTAGAAGACCCTCCAGGGGACCTGTGACGTAATGTTTTAATATGCTAATTAATGACATCACTGTGTGTTTAAAAGGTTACCAATGGGGACCTCACCTTAAACTTCTTAAATCAGCATCTTCATACAGGTCAACAGGTGCTTCCTGCTGCCACTAAATATAACTGTATTGCAAATACATTCAAATTCAAATAAATTGCATTCAAATAAATTGTTCTTTGGCAAAAGTAGTCATGAATGAACTTTATTTGTCATTGCTTATGGACAAACATTTTGGCTGTAAAGTGCAACAGCTGAAACACTGAACCCATTGGACTGAAGTCCTTCATTTGTCCAAACTTAAAGTTTAACTCTAAATAACCTCATAATAATGTTAATGAGGGACTTACTTCTCCATAAGAGAAGAGAACAAAAACAAGTGCAAAAACTTAGAAATCTCTAAGAACTTAGAAAGTGCTCGACTTCCCTGAAAAAGAAAAACATTGATCACATTGGTTTTCTTTTCTCACACTCTCTCTTGAATGCTGTAATTCGGTTCTTGATGTAAAACTTCACTGTTTCCCAGGTTCTGTGCTTAAGCAATACCGGCGCTGACCTGATGCAGTCTTCACACTGCCTTTTCCCCGGTACCCTGCCAGATGTGATGCAGTCCAAAAGTTTGTTCTCGACTGCCTTCACCTCCTCTTCTGTCCACTTTCTTTTTGGGCATCTTGACACACCTAATAATGAAAATAATTTTACCTCAATTTTCAAGAGAGTCAATCTTTTACTTTACTTTAAAAAGCTGAGTATAGAGTACACTACAGAGGTAATGTACACTAGGACATCTGCATTTAATACCAATTAGCGGAGTACCAGACCATTACTATTGAGACCTACGATATTTTAATTTTTAGTACATCTGCAGGAAAGCAGACTGCATTCAATGCAGCTGCTGGCTAGGTCACAGAGATGTGTGATTGTATTTGCAGATTGAGATTTTTCAGGCTGTGTTTGATTTAAGTTATTAAAGGGTATGTGGCATTTGTAGCCATCTACTCCCTGTTTATCAAGCGTATAGGAAAAGTAAATATTGTACAGAATCTTATGTAGAGGAATTTGTTCATTTTAGAAATGCATAGAGACAGACAAATTGTTAATCTTTTTTCTTGCGCTTCAGCAAGCATAACAGAAATATATATATCCTAAATACAGTTAATGAAATCAAGAAATATTGTACATTACACTAACTGGATTAACAGAGACCACTTTAAAGTGCCCCCATCATGGATTTTTGAAAATTACCTTTCATGCAGTGTGTAATGTAGCTGTATGTGAATATAAACAGACCACAAAGTTGTAAAGCTGAAAGTGCATCATAAAGTTATTTTCTCTCAAAAGAAAGAGTCGACTTGGATTAAACAAGTCGTTTTTAGTCGAATCCCATTTCGCTTAGTTCACACACCACAAGTTAACACATTTACATAATGCCCGTCTACGTTCTGCATGGACATCCCGCGAAAACTTAAACCCCCAAACACTGTAGCTCGTTTGTGTGGATAACCAATTACAACAGACTGGGCCATCTGGCCAATCAGAGCAGAGCAGGCTCTCGGAAAGCAGGGATTTAGAGAGACTGATTCATCCATCGAATCGTTTGAGAAATATTGAACAATGTGGTGATATGCAATGTATGAGAAAATTAAAGTGTTTTTTGACTTTGGATGCATGTAAACATGTTGTAGGAGACCTCCAAATCAAAATTAGGAACCTTTTAAATAGCATAATAGGGGCACTTTAATTAAAGTCGCAATAACTGTAACTAGGCAAGTCAGTTATTAGCAGTGCAGTCCTGACTCTTTACCTGAGTTTGAAGGAGTCTCTCTCTCCTTTGCCGACTTCTGCCCAAATGAATGTTCTTCTGGAAGATAAAACAAATAAACACTTCAAAATTTTGCCGCACTATAACCAAAAGCTTCAATAACGATGATGCCAGGCAAGTTCATTTCCAGAGCACAGGTTTAACTTTACCTGTAGATGTTGAAGGGGACTGACATTGCTTCTTTGGCTGTGGCATCTTCCTCGAAGACTTGCTGCCAACTGAAGATTCCTCTGAAGGACAGAAAATAAGAGACTTTAAATGTATACCATAACCAAAAGTAAGCAATTAGAAATAGAAATGAAATACAGGTTGTACTAGGTAAGACAAGGCCAGTCTATTCGCACTACATATTTATATAAACTGGCAATTCAAAAGTCATTATATGACTTTGAGCACATTACATTAACTCATTTGATGGACACTTTTATCCAAAAGTGACTTACATTTGAGAAACAACACACAAGCATCAGTTAAGTAAGAGACCTGGGAGTAACAAACCATCTTTTTCAAGGACAAAGGAACACAGTTAAGTAAGTAGGAGACCTGGGAGTAACAAATACTAATCTATTCGAGGACAGAGTGCAAGGAGATATGTAAAGAAGTGCGAGTTAGGCATGTTAGGGTGTTACAGGTGTTAGAAGAGGATGTATTCTCAGAAGAGAGGAGCCTTCAGGAGATTCTTGAAAGTAGAGAGGGATGCCCCTGTTCTGGTCGCAGTTGGTAGCTTGAACTGTTTACTGAAGTTATGCATAGGATTACACATCGATGCAACGCACATACATTGAATCGCTCACCAACCAAGAAGTGTGCAGGTGTTAGTGGTTGTGGCTTGTCAAGCTCATTGTGGACAAAGGTAAGGGGTCTAGAATTCAGTGTGGCCTCTACTTCTGTGAGGAGCGTAGACATTTCTTCAAAGTGATGCTCTTCCTAGCACCTTCCTCAGGCTCGTATTCACAGACCTTACAAGCTTCTCCCAAAATCCACCTGACCAGGCAGCTCGCTCAACAATGAAACGCCAGGTGATGCCCCTTTCCTAAGAAGTATTCCAGAAGTTGTAGATTTTTGATGGCTTGCCACAGCTCGCTAAGGTCTTGATTTGCTCTTTTAAAGGTTCTGGCATTGTCTGAATAAATGACTTTGCACGGTCATCTTCTGGAAATGAATCGCTTTAGTGCGAACCAGAAACTTTCAGTTGACTGACTTGAAACCAGCTTCAAGTGCATTGCTCTAGTGATTGCACGTGAACAGAGCAGCATAAGCCTTGCATAGCACACGATCATTCTTCACATACAGTGGACCTGCAAAGTCTACAGTTACTTCAAATGGAGCTCTCTGTTAATCGGTCTCATGGTAATGGAGCAGTGTCCTTCTGTGCAGGCTTTGCCTTGAATTTTTGGACACAGAACATTTGAACAATACTCTTCACAGTTTGTCTGCCTCGCAAAATCCAGCGCCTACTTCTATTTTGTACTAGCGTGTCTCTTGGACCAGAATGCATAAATTCATGGTTGTGCTCTTTTGAATTGCTCCATGGTTGAGCAATTCATCTTCGTCAAGGAAAGGTTTTAGGTCTCTGATTTTTTTTGAATCTGAGTTCAGGGTCTTACCAGCTTTCAGCAAATTGATCTCATGGCTAAAGCAGCTATCTTGAGTCACATTTGTCCAGTACTTCTCAGCCTCAAACGTTTCATCAGCAGTCAACTCCCCTCGTCTCTTGGAGCTTGAACTTGTGTTCTGAACAAACTGTTTGATCCAAGCAATGACAATACGGTCTTCAGTTTGCTGTACTTCATTAAAATCAAGCAAAGGTTCTGTTCCCTTTTGGTCACTGCTGCTACTGAGTTGCACAGTGATCGGATGACCTTGTTTTTGCTCATTAGTGACATCTTCATTGCTTTGCTCTTCACCGCTCCCTTCCAACAGAATCGGTGCAGTCAGAAATGAAGGTCCCCTTCACCACAGTTCACTTTCCTTCAGTTTAGCTGCAGTCTGACCTCTGGCGGGGAGGTCAGCTGGATTGAACTTGCCTTTACAGTGAGACCACATTACAGGGTTTGTTCAAGACTGGATTTCAGATACTCTGTTTGACAAACTGTTTCCATTTATGAGCTGGACTGCAAATCCACTGCAGCACGATCACTGAATCTGCCCACACTTGAACTTCATGGAGCTCCATATTCCGAGGCTTCAACAGTCTGGTTCCTAGTCTTGCTCCAATCACTGCTCCCATCAGCTCAAGACGAGGCAGTCATATCTTCTTCAGCGGGGCTATGTGGATGACTATGTGGTGAATCTGTGGAAGTTCTGAACACCATCCTTGCCATTATTGTGCAAGATCTGTGGGCAGCTCCTCATCCCAAACAAGGCCTCGTATCCACATCTCTTGGAAAAGGCATTTCACTCGCACCGTGAATGGGGTAAGAAAGCCTATTGGGTTGAATATGCGAGCAGAGAGCTTTAGAACACTTCCCTTGGTGTTCTCTCTTTTAGCTACAGCATCCAGCAATGCAGTCAGATCAAAGATTAAATCATCTGTTTTAGTTCTCCATACAAAGCCCAGTACCTTCAGCACAGATCCATGCGTTTCAGTCTCCTCTGCGAGTTCACTCACTGTTGTCTTCCATTTCTCCTTCAATCTCATTTGCAGTAGTAGTTATGGAGAAAGCATTTGTAACATCACTTGCACTTGAGATGAAGTCATCAACAAAGTGATTCTTTTATTATCTTTCCTACCCCAGGAAGTTGGGCTTCATATCCCTTCAGATGTTTTTTGAGGAAAACATTCCAGGATTTTTTTTTCCATATAGTGGACTTCACTGGGGTTCAATGGGTTGAAGGTCCAAATTGCAGTTTCAATGCAGCTTCAAAGGTCTCTACACGATCCCAGCCGAGGAAGAAGGGTCTTATCTAACGAAACGATCAGTCATTTAAAAATAAATAAATAAACAAACAAACAGTTTAACCACAAATGCTTGTCTTGCACGGAGTTCGACGCTTTGTGTCGAAGAACCTCATTCTTCAACATGTGCATGAGAAAATGGGGCATAGTGTCTCTTCGTCGACACTACTGGATTCATGATAACTCCGCTTCTAGGAACATAATGAAAGAATGTGTGATGTCAACAAAACGGACAAAAGCCAGGTAAACAAAAAATGTCAGATCTACCTACTGAGAGAGTTTCTATGGACCATCGTCCACTTACGTACGCTGGTATGGATTATTTCAGCCCAATTGAGACCAAGTGAGGAAGGAGCACTGTTAAAAGATATGGTGTTATATTTACATGTTTGACAGAGCAGTTCACATTGAAATGGCCCATACTCTCGATAGACTCCTGTATCAATGCGATCAGAAAATTATTATGTCGACAAGAGCAAGTGAAGGAAATTCGCTCAGATAATGGCACCGGTTTTGTCAGTGCAAGTAGTGAATTGAAAAAGGCATTGAAAGTGTTAAATCAAAGCAAGACTCAAAATTACCGAATCAAAAATGGCATTAAATGGGCATTCAACCCGCCTCATGGTGCCTATCATGGTGGTGTTTGGGAGCGCTTAGTCCAGCAAATTAAGAAAGTTCTTTACTCTGCAGAGAAACAGCAGATGCTGGACGAAGCTTTGCATACAGTTTTATGCAAAATAGAAACAATACTGAATGATCACTCCATCTTCAGATGATCTAGAAGACCTCAAAGCGCTGACACCCAATCACATCTTACAGCTCATAGCAAAACCAGTTTTACCATCTGGTCTGTTTAGGAAAGAAGACTTGTATATTCGAACACGCTGGAGACAAGTTCAATACTTAGCTGACTTGTTTTGGAAAACGTGGGTGAAACTTTAATGCAACAACGCCAGAAGTGGAATAAACCACGCCAAAACTTCAGCATCGGAGATCTTGTGCTTGTGGTTTTAAAGCGGCACCTACCTTCTTGGCCCCTGGGATGCATTACAGAAATGTTGGCTAATTCTAAAGGATTTGTTCGTCGTGTGCGCATGAAGACTCAAACAAGTGAACTAGAAAGGCCTATCAATAAGCTATGTCTGTTAATGGAAGCAGTATGTTGAACTTTAGAGTCAAATATTTTTTTAAACTTTTGACTCTACATTTACACGGACTCATAATACTGATAAACCTACCTACACACCAAACACTTGGATTTTTGTTTGTTGGAATTATGAACTTGATTTAGAAATGAAAACTTTTGCTTTTAAATCAACTAAATTTTGAAATGAAGACTGTTTAGAGTGGAGTGCATGCAAAAATGTTCCAGAAGCCAGTGAAACATTAAATCACGTGTGATTGCTGATACAATGGTAAAAGTTATGGCTTAGGTGAGGGTTAGTAAGAATGGGGTCCAGCGGACATGCAGTAGGATGGCCACAAGTCAGTGAGTGAATGATGGAAGTGATGCGCAGTTGATGGGGAAGACAGGTTGTAGCTCAGAGAACTGGTTATTAATGGCTGCCACTTTTTTCAGTCAAGAAAGAAGCAAATAAATCAACTGAGAGGTTAGTGGCTTTGGTACATCTTTGTAGAAAGCCATTTTTTCAGCACTAATGCTGGATGAGAAGGAAGATAGGAGTGAAGGGTAACCCTTGAGATTTCTGACATTTTCTCTCAGCAGCTCTGAGATCAGTATGCAGCTTTCAGATGGTATCAGTCATCCACGGGAGAGGCCGGTTTGAGTGAGCAGGTTTGGTGGATAGAGGACACAGCCTGTCCAGACATGAGCTTAGTGTAGAGCAGAGAGACTCTGTGGCATCACTGACCTTTAGTGAGGAAAATGTGTCAAGAGGTAGAGCAGAGGCGACCAATGAAAAGTGGGTGGGAGACAGGTTGCAGTAGAAATAAACCAGTAGTGGTGGAACAGAGGACTGTTCCAGGAGGCACACAGTGAACTGAATGAAACAGTGTTCAGAGGCATGACCATTAGGCATTTTGTGGCACAGCTTGGGTGAGAATGAGATCAAATTCCTTACCTGCTTTGTGAGTCAGACGGCTGCAAACCTGTTTTAGGTCAAATGAGCGTATCAGGGACAGCCACAGAGATTTTTATAATACAAATAGCAAAATCTAAATCTTTATTATTAAACCCAACCAAAACACACAATAGATTACTTGCAAATGCAGGAATTCACATCAAATCACAGATGACCATACCTATAGATGTTGAAGAGGACTGACGTCGCTTTTTTGGCTGTGGCATCTCACTCTCACTTTCTTCATCCTCACTTTCAGAAACAGTCTCTACATTCAGTTTCTCTGCAAAAATGTGTAGAAAAGCATTTGTTTCCACGAACCATATAAAGTTGCACAAAAAAGTTCCTTGTAACTGAACTAAACAGTGGCAATATATAATATGTATAAGAGCAAAAATTATGGCATGTGTTCCTACCGTTAGGATCAATGTTAATTTCATCAAGGTTTTTCCCCTTGAATTCTGATACTCTTCCCTGTTCAAGGGCCATCAGCACCTTGCTGATCTTTGCTAGTTGTAACGTCCCTTCAGGCAACCGGTAAAACTTTCTATGGACTCTTATATCATGTCCCATAAAGTCTGCTAACTGGTCCAACTCCGTATCGGTCAGATTCAGCACTTTAGACAGCGTTGCAATGTGTTTCCGCAGCTTTGTGGAAGACAACGTCTTTGGATGTTTGGCTCCACACTGGTGGGCAACCTTCCTGATGCAATCTGTGCCTTTGTAGTATGATGTCTCAGTCTTGGGCTTTGCGAAAAAAAAATGATTTTCATCCAGTACGCCACATGCTTGACGATTCTTTACAAGTAGCTCCATGGAGTCCAGCATACTTGGGGTCAGGAGTATTGGCACCTTTCTGTCTCGCTTGCCTCTAATTTCGACGCGTTGGAAATGCTGACAGAGCTTCTGCTCAACTTCAGATAAAGCATCAGCGACATCGGAATGTAAAACAGATGTGTTTCGGAGAAGATATGAATTCAACCTCATTTTCGAAACTTCTCCTGCTCTCCTGCGATTGAACACAATTACGTTACACAGAGTTACTTGGGCAAGACTTGACCAGTTCTTCTGACTTTTCTCAAGTTTGAGCTTTTCTTGGTACAGTTTAGTTTGATTGCTGAGATGGATGTGCATTTTTTTTACATCCTCAGTAAAAGGGAGAAGTTCTGGAGAGTTCCATTTTGCTTCATTAAGCGTCTTCAAGGCTGAGGCGGACACAAATTCATTCCATTTTGTGGTATACATTTGCTGAAACATTTTTACATTTTGGACATCCTTTTCGTCTCCTGCGATCATTGCTTCACATTCTGCAATAGCGGCCATTTTTTTAAGGTTGTGCCCCAGTTTTAATGCCAAAGATGGAATTCCGAAGACCTCATCTTCATCTCGGAATCCTGAGGTATCTTTAACAGCCTTGACAACATGATAGAAGTTTGTAGGTATGAAAAAGTCTTTAATACTCTGCAGCTTTCCCACTTTCCTAGCACACACCAACAGCCTTCCAGCCTCACGCATTTTAGTTCTGATGTATTCGTGCTTGGTTTTGTCGTTCCCCATTTTGTTGTACAAGTGTTCTCCAAATTTGATGATGCATGCATCACTTTTAACCGCATGTGTTACTTCATCTTGCTTCATGTCACTGATCAGTTTCCATAATTTTTTTGTTACTCCTTCAGAAACAGGCTCCGCGTAAGCACAGAGTGCCTGAACTCTGGATCTACCTGGTTTTGTGACCTGGCACTTCTTGGCCAGGTTGCACCTTGACATATGCCTCCAAAGTGCTTTTCGTCTGAACAGCCCTTGGCAGTTCAAACAGTGCATGTAGTCCTTAACATTCACATGTTTAGCAGTGTATTGTTGACGTGGCACCAACACCCCTTTGCCAGTTTTTAGAACATTTGTGTTGTGTACACGGTTCCCTTTATTCCTCAAAAGATCTAGATTAATCCTTCTTTCTTTAGACCCCTTTGGAAAAGAAAGCGCTTTTGCTACGTCCACCTCATTCTTATGAACTTGGGCCAAGTGTCTTGCCATTTTGCATAATGGTTTGGAGCAGTAAATGCAATACTGCTTTTTGTTGTACATTCTTTGGCCATATGCAGTCTTTTTCAATTTCATCACTGAAACCTCACTACTGCAGTCATTGTCTGAATGAGTCGTTGTCTCCTTATCTTCAAGTGGGGAACATTCTTTGTCTGCATTCATGGAAGATGAGGAAGTATAAACATTCTCATCTAATGGCACATTGGGAGATGAGGGACTGGACAAAGGCTGTGGAAGGCTCTCTTCAGATTCTTCTGAACAGCTCTCCGATTCAGGCACATAATCATCTTCGCTGTTGTCAATGCTGCTAATTGAGTCATCTGAAGTGGAACTGATGTTTAATGATTTCTTGGTAAGCTGTAAATAGATAACATAGCTTTAGTTTAAAACCATAATCAAAATGGATCTCTGTACACAGGGTCCATTGTGAGTCCAGAGTATATCTAAGATTCAAATAAAAGAATCCTACAAAATTTACAATAAAACACTTTGCATCACCTTCATTTTTACAAACCTAGGGCCCCATCATACACCCAGCGCAATGCAGTGCCAGTTTGTTTTGCTAGTTTCAGCCCAACGCAGTTATCATTTTCATGTCCAGCGCCACGGTGTTTAAATAGCAAATGCACTTGCGCCCATGGACGTGGTGTGTTCAGGCGCATTGCTATTTTGAGGCAACTGAAATAGACTGTACCAACTGAAACCTGGTCTAAATTCAATGCCACAATATATATATATTCTTTAATTTAAAGAGCACGTTAGTAATATGCGCCCATAGGCAGGTGCACAATGTGCATACACTGCTTATTCGTAGGAGTGATGAGAAACTAAGCAGACTGTCGTCACTCAATGGCTGGCTGTCTAAGTGGTGTCCGTAGAATAATGTAGGGTTCACAGTCAATTAGAAAAGTTTTTGGGGCAGACCTGATCTGTTGAAAAAAGATGGTATTCATTACTGTTAATTTTGTCAGCTAATTTTTAATTTAGTCTTAGTCCTACGTCAAATGTAATTTTTAGTTATCAACAGATTTTGTCAACTTTTTCCTGTTTTGGTTTAGTCAAGTTTTAGTCAACTAAATGTCTGGGCATTTTAGTCTAGTTTTAGTCAATGAAAACATTTTCGTCATACTGTATAAGTTAAAATAAATTTTGCTCAATTTTAAATTACAATGATTGTTGTCGTTTGGGAAATTTTTACCTTTCATTAGAAGTTGCTCTTTCACCAATAAGCACAAATCAACAGAATATCGATTCATATGCATGGTTTATTTTACCTCGTCTAGTGTACAGATTTATTAAAGGTTATCAATAATAAGCTAAATAAACACCAAAGACTTTAGATATACACGCACCCTGTCTACATTATGAAAACTGGCAACAAAAACCTACTCTCAAATATTATAACAGAAATTCCTAATATTAATTCCATTAATTCCAAGTTGCATTAATGTTTCTCTATTAAAACTGCAAAAAAGACCATACATATTGCCACACACAGTGTTGGGTAAGTTACTTTCAAAAAGTAATTAATTACTAATTACATCATCAATATTGTATTTAAATTACTTTACTAATTACTCTCTGAAAAGTAATTTAGTTACTCAATAAGTAGCTTAATTCTTCAAATTAACTTACCCATTTAAGGGTAAAAATTTTATTGATGTTCAACAAATAAAAATCAGATATACAGATGAACAAATGATAAAGCTCGGTTTGCAGAATATTAGATCCCTTTCAAAAAAAGCCACTTGTAAATAAGATTGCAGATCATAACCTAGATGTGCTGTGTTTGACAGAAACCTGGCTAAAACCAGACGATCACATTACTTTAAATGAGTCCACCCCCAAGATTACAGTTATAAACACGAGCCTCGCCTGAAAGGAAAAGGGGGAGGTGTTCCTCTTTAACCTTGCACACGAGCAGATCCGTTTCCTCGCTAGAGAAGCATTGTTTTTCTACTTGCAAATTCCGCCGTGTAAATAGCGAATCCGCCATGGCGTGAGTACAACTGGCTTTTAAAGGGAATGTGAGATGATACTCTGATTGGTTTATAGCACATAACGCCCAAAACACACCCATTACTCATTAAGAGAATAGGGACAACCCTTTTAGATCATGCGCTAGGCACGCGGACCATTTTTTCCGTCGTTAAACTAGCAAAAGTGGATTCGGACACACCCTAGGTGCACTTGCGCCGTGCGCTTTAAACCATAAGCTTAGATAGGGCCCCTAAACTCACACAGCCATTGCCGTGTACTTAATGTTATGTCTAAGCTTTGACAAAAGGAGCTTATGTGTTTTAATGCTTATAGCCATGATAACAATTGAGAGTGTTAACAAACAACCTCAGTAATACAATACAACTGATACTGTAGACTAAATATAGACTTAAGACAAAATGATCAGCACACACACACACGAGTGTGAGAAACTTACAAATACACTGTCAGTCCTCTTTAGCTCTGGGATATCACAGGCTCTTGGTGATGCAGAAGAACTGGGCAATTCTAGAATTACTGTATCTGCATCACTGTCCGTGTCCTGGACAAAGAGATAAATATCATCAAATATATTTTTTATCCAGCAATGTTCCATCTCTGACTAAGTCCCCTTACCCGCTTCACTGATATTAATCATTCTCAACTCGTTGCAAGGAAACCGTATCTTAAGTATTGCTGCTTTTGCTTTGGGTTAAAATTAAACTTTATATAAAAGGGATATCATATAAAGGGACATTAAAACATAACTAGAACAATACAGCCAATAACTGCTAACAAAGTTGAATAGCAACAAATTAAAATCAATGAATAACAAAAATGAGTAAAATGCAAATCGGCAAAGTGTAGATTACAAAACCCACACTTTAAACGGACAAATAAACAGACCATTCTGTGAATTCACTTTTTTTTTTTTAAATCAGTTCACAACAAGTTGTATGTAGAACTGTGACTTGACCTGAAAATGTACACTACCACACAAGTGAAACAGTTTCCAATCACACTGCATGTTTTCAACACTACCACCAAGACTCCAGTGCTACAAGAGAACAGTCTGTATATGTAGGGCTGGGCGATATGACGATATTATCGTATATCGACGATGTCTTGCAAGTATCGCGATGTAGGGCTGGGCGATATGTAAAAAATATTTTAAATCGATAATCGCCTTAAATATTGAGATATCTGATAATATAGTCTATTCGAGCCCCACCCCCGCCAGAGACAACATAGCCAACACGCACCGTAAACACACATCAGTTTTGTTGCGCTTTATCTGACAGTAGCCTGCGATTCAGTAAGCTCAATTTAATTAAAGATTAAAGGATTGTTTTTCTTTTCTTAATATAAAACATTGCTTAATATATAATTAGCTTTGTTGTTACGTTAGTGTTGTTAATTTCTAAATGGCTCAATGTAAGAGAAAAAAAATTCATTTTGAGAAAACTGCCTTAAAATATGTATTGTAATTGAAATCTATTGACAAATAGATAGAGTGCTATAAAAGAAACACTTAAGTGTATTTTGGTTTTCTTTCCACTAGTTCTGAAAAACACTTTATGAAAAACCAAAAAGCCCGACATCTCAAACCTGCAGTGTCTCCCCTTAAGCTGCATTCACGCACGGATCTCTTTTGAAATATAAGTAGTAATGTGGTTTGTCCTGTCCGTTTAATCCCTTAAGACATAACTGGCTGTGTTTACATTAATTTTGCATCATTTTGAGACGCAAGTACATTAAACCACTAACACGGAGTCTCACACAGCCGCGTGCGCGAGCAGTCTACACAAACAAAGCGTGCGTCAACATTTGACATTGAAAGCAGCCTTCTGTTAATGAGGTTCATATTTTAAATATATAAGTCCACTGCATTCCAAACCACATAAATGACTTCGTAGAGCATTTGTAAAGAAAATACAGACGGGAGAGACCGCACACTTCAAGTGTAACATCAAACAAAGCGTGCGTCTCTCACAGCGCACCCTGTGCAATGAAGCCCGTGAATGTCCTTATAATTCACTTCAACTTTTCCGAACTTTATGAAAGATTATTTTACAGAAGGTTTGAGTGATGTATGTGTGTGAGGAATTGGAAGCAAGCAGAATACGGGTGTTTCTAAAGCAAACTCAGCGTCATCGCACATCTGGTTAAAAACTAAGCTCAGAATCGATCCAGAATCGTTGGAGAGAGAATCGCGATGCATCGATATTCAATTCAATAGTTGTCTTCACAAAACGTAATTCATTTCAAATACTGGATAAGAGCAGTGTAGAAATTAACATTAACGTAACAAAGCTAATGTTTTACATTCTGTTGTTGATTTTCTTTTCTTTGAGAGACTTAGTAAGAATTTAGCTTAAGTTAGATGTAACCTTTTGTTTGTTATTTTGAAGTCTTTAGTTCCCTTCCAATTTGTACTTTTTGTTTCAAAGAAACCCGGCTATGCTTTGCTAGCCTCTAACAAATCTGTTAAAACAGAGATCTTGTTGTTGTGGTGCTGTGGCAGGGACCAGACAAATGCTCTTCAAACACTTAATTTGTTACGATCTGGTAAAACAACCCCTAGACACTCATAGGACGTAACAAGCATATATTAGGGGTGTTCGATATGACGATTTTTGATCGTGGACGATAAAAATGTCTTCACAATCTGCTTTTGAAGAAATATCGTAGTATCGTGCTACAGCACACATTCTATCAATTACAGTTCTGTGCCACCGTCTCTATATACTGTACAACATGACATATAGCGGTAGAGTTACTCTGACAGGACACTGCACTTATTCACGATCGCAAAAGTACATTATTTGCATACAAGCCTTGCCGGGTAACTGTTTCAATCGCACGCTGGTCTGACGTGCGCTTTTTCGGAGCATACACCAGAAGCACGCGCACTAAAACCCTGTCAAACAGAGTCTGATTACTGAACCAAGTTATCTTTTGAGCTAATATTGTCAAAACACACAAGGTTATATAGACTCAGTTGGTTATGTCTAAAATGAAAGTAAACCGTTGAGAGAGAAACGGATGCGTGTCTGTATATTAGATGCGTGCAGCTCTTAAAGGGACAGTACACTAAACATGCTGCCGACTGTCATTAAAGGGATAGTTCACCCTAAAATTTAATTTCTGTCATTATTTCCTCACTCACGTTGTCCCAAACCTGTATTATTTTCTTTCTTGTGCTGAACACAAAAGAAGATATTTTGAAGAATGTGGGTAACCAAACAGTTGCTGGTCCACATTGAATTTGATAGTAGGAAAAAAATACTATGCAAGTCACTGTGAATAGCAACTGTTTGGTTTTCCACCTTCAAAATAGCATTTATTTTCAGCAGAAGAAAGAAACTCATTCAGGTTTAAAACTTGAGTAAATGGTATAAAAATAAAACACTATGCCAGAATTGACAGACAGATGACAATTTTTATTTTTGTGTGAACCATTCCTTTAACGTTAATAAAACAAAACACAAAGAGAAAAATCACCCACTACTCATGACTGAAAAACTTTAATACAATTGCTTTAGGAATCAGTCTATATAACGTTTTATTTTTATATATTTGTTCATTCACGCTAAATACACCTATTGTACCTGAAAATAAAGCACTGTTTGTTTTATTTGTATTTTATGTGCATCTTTGTTCTTTTTTAATAAGAAATAAAATAATGACAAAGATTTTTATATTCACCCACTTTGGCCTAAATATCTGCCATTCTTTTTTGTTGTTGTTACCTTGAAAGGCTTTGTCTTTGTAACAGGGAAATTAGTTTGGCTGTAATGCTCAGAGAACTTGCAAAATAGTAAAACCAACATGACAAAGAATCGTGATAAAACCGTGAATCGTGATATTTCTGAAAAAAAAAAAAATCGTGATATGATATTTTTGCCATATCGCCCACCCCTAGCATATATTAAGCAATGTTTTATATTAAGAAAAACAAACCTTTAATCTTTAATTAAATTGAGCTTACTGAATCGCAGGCTACTGTCAGATAAAGCACAACAGAACTGATGTGTTTACAGTGTGTGTTGACAATGTTGTCTCCGGCAGGGACCGGGCAGAAGGGGCGTGGCTCGGGTAGACGAGATTATCGGATAATCGCAATTTTTTTTTAGGGCGATTATCGCCAAAATATTTTTTCACATACCGCCCACAGCCCTATGTTTATGCCCATTGCAAATCTTAGCTAAATACTAATTTACTTGCATGTAAACCACTGATATGAGTAGGAGTACAATGACCGTTCATTTTCTATCCCTTCAATGTTTTATACAGAGAATATTTGCCTGGAGAGAAATGATGCTTAATATGATGGCATTATGACAAATGCTTACCATTGATTTCTTTGTAGACAGTAACTGTTTAGCTACGTGCTTGGTAACATCTGAAGGCATGGAACTGTCCATATCTGCCTCTGAATCCTCCTGTTCAGGTTGACAGAAGTAGTCTGTTGTCATAAATTATTGCTATACCTTAGAATTTTTAAAACACACAAACACAAATTTACCAAGGATTCTCTACACATCAGCTGCAAGTCAAGGATGTCCTGCTTGAGGGGAGATGGGACCTGATCATCTGGGGCCTGCTGGAGCATGATAAGGCCAACACTTGATGTTTCCTTTGCCTGAAACAAGTTAATTTAATGCATAACTGTAGTCATACAAATCCTTTAGTTTCACTTTACTTTGCAATGCTTTAAGACATTGGTCTCATTCTCAATTCCTGGAGGGCCACAGCTCTGCACAGTTTAGCTCCAACCCTAATCAAACACACCTGATCCAGCTAATCAAGGTCTTCAGGATCACTAGAATCTTCCAAGCAGGTGTGATTTAGAGCTGGTTGGAGCTACACTGTGCAGAGCTGCAGCCCTCCAGGAATCGAGTTTGAGACCAATGCTTTAAGAAATCTATAGTGCATGCAATATTTGATTTTATATGAATATTTAATTTTCTGTCTTGGCAAATATGTAGGCAATGTTTTTGTACAAATATTCATATAATCATAAAAACATACAATATTTTACATATAAACAAAACATTTCTTAACACAATACAACATGATCAACTTAACTGCAATATTATATAGACTAATGTGTGCAATGATTTAGGCCAGTGGTTCCCAAACATGTTCCTGGAGACCCCCCAACACTGCACATTTTGCATCTCTCCTTTTTCTGACACACCCAATTCTAGGTCTTGGAGTCTCTACTGAGCTGATGATCTGAATCAGGTGTGTTTGATTAAGGTGACATGGAAAACATGCAGTGTTGGGGGGCCTCCAGGAACGTGGTTGGGAACCACTGATTTAGGCTACTTCAATTTCCATGCATGAAATTTCAAAAATAAATAAATAAATAAAATCACCTGCTTCGATTGTCTCCTGGCACATACATTATGATGCTTTCTCAGTCTTGTGATGCGACGTTCAAACCTGCTGATCTTTTTGATGAGTTTATTTTTTTCTGTTCGAAAGGTAAAATAAAATCAATAACTGTACACACCTCATGAACTCACCAATAGGCCACATGTGCGACATACACCTAGAAGCGGCTATTTGCTATCAAATTAAGTAAAATTAAGTACTCTGAAAAACCCTGATTTTATTGTCTTTTGGATCACGAATACGAGGACTGACGAAATAAACAGTTAATAACCCCTTATAACGCGCTGATTCTGAAACGCAGGAGTCTTGTGATTACCATTATTTTAAACGTTTCAATTATGAACAGGAGACATGCGTAAAACTTGAAAAAAAAAAAAATTCCATGTGCTTTTTGGTAACGTTCAGAGCACAGGTGCCTTTAGGTTAATGCCTTCAAATAGGCCTATTACAGTAACGTTAGACTACACTAACATCATGAAGTATTCATGTGAAGATGATGTACACTCCTGTCTAAAACTATAATTACGTTATAGAATAATCAAGCAAATCCGTACCGAACGTTAATTACGACACAAACCAACACGCTTGCTAGTTAACCTTAGGCCTCACAGTTAACTAGCCTTGCTTATTACCTAAAGCTACCTTAATTAGAAGCAGTACGCTTAATCTGTTTAATTGATCCAAGTTACCTCATCATAGTTACGACTATAAACAGAATTCGAAATTTACCATGGTATTTATGTTTCTATAACAAGTCTTACCTTATTTCGTCCATTAAAAATCTCGGAGATGTTGCTCATGTGTCGTTGTCATCTCAAAATGGCTGTAATTGAGTTCTGTAATCTGTACTCCAATCAGTCCGACTCAAACTTGTTACTAACTAAAATGGCGGCGGCCGCTGCTTGATTGCATCAGACAGAAAGGGGGGAGGGGGTGGTTGCGATGGGGACTTGATATGTCAGGTGAACACACAGGTAAATTTCCATTGGGCTCATCAGGCCTTCTGACACTATATTGTCAGTGGTGTTTTGTTTAGACCCTTACATTAGCAAGTTGATTATGTTTTTATGTCTAAAGCAAAACAGAGGCGATGAGGTCCGTGTTCGTTTGCACCCATTCCTTTTCCCTTTTTTAACCATGGAAACAAAAACAAAAAAGGAACAGTTGTTGTATTTTTAAATGCTATGTTGAATACCAAAATTTTAATTAAAACTGTATACAAAAATTTCATGAGCACAAAATGAAATATTGACTTATTTTTAGATTTAATTACACATTTGCATCTTTATAAACCAAAATTAAAAATTAACAGATTAATGTAAAAAAAAAAAAAAGCTGTCAATTTAAAAGTTTTCTTTTGTTAAATTGTTTCTCCCACACTTTTGATAGCCATTACTCTGAAACCATGATAATACATGACTTTATTTTAAAACTGAAACGGGTATTGGCTACCAACATGATGACGAGTTGTTCCCGTTAAAAAGTCAACCCATTCTCACTCATTAGGGATCTGAATACCCAAGCAAAATGCTGTCACTATACTGACGGCAACGTGCCCGCAGCGACATGGGACGCTCATAAGCACTTAATGTGAAAAAAGCTTAATGTGGCTTAATGTTCTAAGACCCAAAATGGAGGCCCAAATTCAGTATGCACCTTATTACTGTAATAAAGCATATGTAGCTACATAAGCAGATGAGCCCACAATATGAATGCAATTAATTAGCCTAGAAGTTAAAGGAGTAGTTCACCTTCAAATGAAAATTACCCCAAGCTTTACTCACCCTCAAGTCATCCTAGGTGTATATGACTTTCTTCTTTCTGATGAACACAATCAGAGTTATATTAATAAATATCCAGACGCATCTGAGCTTTATTATGGCAGTGAACGGACCAACGAGTATGAGCTGAAGAAAGTGCATCCCTCCACATCATAAACATACTTCACATGACTCCGGGCAGTTAATAAATGCGGTCTGGCAGAAGCTAGATATTTTAATTTATAACTTGTTAAATATGTTTTTTTTTTCTTTTTACACAAATGCATCGCTTCGCTTCAGAAGGCCTTTCTTAAGCCCCCGGAGCCGTGTGAAGTATGTTTATGATGTGGAGGGATGCACTTTCTTCAGCTCATACTCGTTGGTCCTGTTCACTGCCATAATAAAGCTCAGATGCGTCTGGATATTTATTAATATAACTCTGATTGTGTTCATCAGAAAGAAGAAAGTCATATACACCTAGGATGACTTGAGGGTGAGTAAAGCTTGGGGTAATTTTCATTTGAAGGTGAACTACTCCTTTAAGCGTTTTCCTAAAATATCATTATAAAGAAAATGCTTAATACATCAAGACCGTGATATTAGCAATCTGTATAAACATTAAAGCAGGCTTCTATGTAGACAAGCAGATCAGGCCTAATATGAATGCATCGTGCTTAAACACTTAATGCGGCTTAATGCATTAAGACAGTAATATTAAAAGATTCAATATAGCCTACACCTTGTTAATAAAGCATACTATGTACAGATATGCCGATGCAGACACATTAAGCATTGTTTTAGTAGGTTACATTAAGCCATGTAAAGCGTTTTAGAATATCCCAGCGACGCAGCCATAACGCATTGCTTTCAAAGAGATTTGAGAAAACCATCAAAACATTTGAGGCAAAGGGCATGGGAATTTTGTCTTCATGAAATGTATATATTGGCGTATAATTTTGTCATCATGACATACAGTCATGTGAAAAAGTTAGGATATCCTATTGAATTCCATGGTTTTCTCTATCAGGGCGTAATAAAAAATCATCAGGTCTTAAAATTTGGAAATTAAAACCTCAGATGAATAACAACACATGACATATCACACCGTGTCATTATTTATTCAACAAAAATAAAGCCAAGATGGAAAAGACATGAGTGACAAAGTTAGGACACTGTAAACATAGGAATTAAGAGTGTAAGTAGCAGTCAGGCACTGCTAATCAAATGCCTTTGATTAACTGATCATCAGCAAGTGTGAGCACCTCTATAAAAGCAGAAGTTCTGGCAGTTTGCTGCTCTGGAGCCTTCAGGTGTGTGTTAACACAATGCCAAGGAGGAAAGACATCTGCAATGATCTTAGAGAAGCAATTGATGCTGCCTGTCAATCTGAGAAGGGTTACAAGGCCATTTCCAAACAGTTTTAAGTCCATTATTCTACAGTGAGATAGATTATTCACAAGTGGAAAACATTCAAGACATTTGCCAATCTCCCCAGGAGTGGACATCTCAGCAAATTCACCCCAAGATCAGAGCTTGCAATGCTCAGAAGATTGGCAGACAACCCAAGAACTTCACAGCAGGCTCCACAGGCCTCAGCTAACATGTTAAATCAAATAAAGTTCAAGACACTACAATTAGAAAAAGACAGGACAAGTATGGAATGTTTGTAAGGGTTGCCATGAGAAATCCTCTTCTCGATTATTTAAAAAAAAAAAAAAAAAACATGGCTTAAGTTTGCAAAGCTGCATCTGAACAAACAATAAGACTTCTAGAACAATGTCCTTTGGACAGATGAGACTAGACTGGACATGTTTGGCCATAATGCACAGCAGCACATTTTGTCAAAAAAACTAAAACTAACAGCATCAGCACAAACACCTCATCCCAAAAGGCCCACATGCTGGTGGAAGGCTGATGATTTTGGGCTTGTCTTGTAGCCGCAGGACCTGGGCACCTCACAGTCATTGAGTCGACCCTGAACTCCTCTGTATACCAAAGTATTCTAGAGTCAAATGTGAGGACATCCGTCCAACAGCTAAAACTTGGCTAAGATTGGGTCATGCAACAGGAGTCAGAACAATGTTCTGAAGATCACCATCAAATCTACAACAGAATGGCTGAAAACAAAAACAAAAATCAAGTGGTTGCAATAGCCCAGACATAGTCCAAAGCTCATCCTGACTCAAATGCTGTGGTGAGAGCTGTGCATAAACAATTGCCCACAAACCTCAATAAACTGGACGTTGCAACTTTGTAAAGAAGTGTGGGCCAAAATTCCTAGTCCTACAGAAGTCATACAGAAAATGTCTACTTCAAGTTATTGCTGCTAAAAGTGCATCCACAAGCAATTGAATCATAGGGTGTCCTAACTTTATCACACATGTCTTTTCCATCTTGGCTTTATTTTTGTTGAATAAATAATAACACAGTGTGATATATCATGTGTTGTTATTCATCTGAGGTTTTATTTCCAAATTTTAAGACCTGCCAAGGACCAGGGGTCTCATTTATAAAACTCTCCGTAGATTTCATCCTAAAAGTGTATGTAGGCACAAAAGCTAGATTTTGCAGAACCTGCGCAAAAATCCCTTTATAAATCCCGGTCAAGGGAAGATGTGTGTATGTACATCTCCACCCCGACTCCTCCCCGAAATCACCATATATGGAGTTTACAACACCTAGTTTTATTATGCATAACCTCATCTGCATATCATTTCCATGCATGCATTCCCATCCACGTGACACCATGTTTAACACCGTCAAGGTAGAAGATATTAAAATAAAATTGTGAAAAAAATGTGTATGCTTCATTTACATAGCCTTCCTTATATGGTATCAGCCCATAAATGGTCTCATTTGAAAACTTAGAGCCTCTTCTTTACAAAGAATACCATAACTTTTGGTTTTATGATACATAAAGCAGTAAAATTAAGCTTAGAAATGTATTCGTCCCACACACGAATTTTCGCCTAACGATTGCGAACAATTTTTCCTAAGAATGTGTATTTTTTATATTTTTCACAATACAGTCAAGTCATATATCACAAGAAAGCTCTCATTCTCAGGAATCTGACTATATAAATTATTTTATTGTGTGAATGATCTTCAATAGAATCGCAATGTGAAATTTATACATTTTTCACAAACTTTGTTTTTAACATTATCCTACTCTTACTACTGCTTCAGTCAGCCACAAACTCTACATTATCTTTTAGATTAGGATCTCTTCTTTCAAACGAGACCATTTTCATGTTTCTGCATGCTTCCAATGCTGAGAACTCGTCGTGTGAGCCAGACGCGCTCCACAGCAGAATGACGCACTTTTATCCCAGCCGTCAGATCTCCAAACTATAAGCGTGCTCGTCCAAGCGCTCTTCTATATTACAGATCTGTGCTTTTTAGAGGCTACTATAGGTCAGATTAGATGTCACTCACTCCACTCTCAGTGAACCAGTGGGAGGTGTGAAACGTCACACCTCTGGGCTAGACGCAAGTGTGTGGGCTTTCAGTGTCCGGTTGAGCTCTGATGGTGTTGCACTCTGGGAAATGTAGTTTTTGGTTTGTTTTGAAGACAGAGAATGGCGAACACAACTGGGTCATGGATAAAGCAATCGTTGGACATAAAAATACAAGTTATAGATGATCAAGAGCGCACAGCCGCGCGTTGTATTGGAGAGGTTCTGGTTAGAGTGTCTTTGCTCCGGTTTTTTGATGAAGTCGTTACTGTTTGAACGCCATGGCACAGCTAACGCTCGTATGAATCAATAGCGATATCAAATTGTGTACAGTATTCATTTCGGTGAATATACAGTAACTATACATGATATTACAGCGCAGTGTGGCTGAACCGGTATGTTTGTTTGTTTGCTGGTCTGAAGGGCAGAGAACCGTCACAGGCAGCTAGTGTAGCATGGAGGATTAGCTGTTAGCTTGTTCACTGAGGCAACAATGGACCAATGATGCTGATGCTGAGGGATGCGGGCACATCTAACGCAGGTATGTGATGCTCCAAACAGTACACAATACAGAATGCACATGAATGGAATGATATTAAGCTGGATGATGTGGGTTCTATTTTAGATTGTGAATGACTAAGATATATTTTATAATTTATACAGTCTTGTGTATTCTGAAAGAATAAAACTGATAATATAAAACACAAAATGGGAAATTTGCTCCAATCCGCTTATGCAATTGTGTATATTTACGACATAATTCAATCAATAATCAAGAAAGGTGCTTATGGCACATAGTAAAATAGGATTCTGGGTGTAATTTGTTTGATATAGCCTGTTTTTGCAAAGGAAACTCAAAATGACACTTCTAGGTGCAAAATAGGATAATTTCCCTTGCTTCATTTATGATGCAGTAACTCCTGTTCGGAAGCTGTTATTTGAAAAATAAGTTTTTTTTATGAAGGGAAAACAAAATCCAAACCCACATGGCCCTGTGTGAAAAAGTGCTTGTGTGGGTTTGGATTTTGTTTTCCCTTCATAATAAAAAACTTCATTCAAAAACTGCATGTTGTGTTTACTTGTGATATCTTTTATTAATATTTACATTTGTTTGATCTGAAACATTAAAGTGTGACAAACATGCAAAAAAATTAAAAATCAGGAAGGGGGCCAACACTTTTTCACACCACTGTATATCAAAATATCCATAAAAAAACAAAACTGTTTAAAATAGTCCTCAGAAACATATTTTAGAATAGAGTTGATCTCATTCATTTCCACTGGTCAAATAATATTTTGATTGTTTAAAACAACTCAAATTAAATTACATTTATGAAGTTTTGCTGATAAGGTGCACATCTTTTAGCTATTATTGGTGGAAACAGATAGGCCTATATTTATTGCTGTGTAAATACAATTGTCTGAATTGGTGCGTCACTGACAAAGTGTTTTAAAAAGGAAATGTGCAAATCTTACCATATTCTTCAAGTTGTATCCTTCAAATACAGTGGTATTTTTCATAATGTTGTGGAGATGCCTTCACATGACATCAACACCTCCGTGGAGCTGCGGTTGTACAGTAAGCTATTATCATTAGACCCATTCAAACTGGACAATAGACTGTTCCACCGAATCCAGCAGTGTCCTCCACAATATCGAAGTATGTGCGCATCACTGACCATTGTTCTCGCTAAAAATATTTTCTCGTAAAATGAGATATGCAGTTTAGTTTAAAGATGAATTATTGTGCACCTATAGCAGTCCTCACTGTCATTAAAAGAGGAAAAGTGATGAAGAGCATCCTCTAAAAATAGGCTGTCTAAATTCATATAATTTTGGTTTAACTTCTGTGTAACAACTTTATGTAATTTCAGTGCTTATCTCCATTAATGAGAGTGGAATATTTCATGTAAATATGTATATCGACATGAAAACAGAGTTTAAAATCATTGTTTACTTCATTACTTTTCTCTCTCCATGAAAAGAGTTCGTATGCATGGGTCAGAGTGGGGCAGGTGCGCAAATTGTCCTGTCAAGTTTGTTTTTATAAATCCCACCTTTTGCGTAGGAAGTGGCGTACGCCTCTTTCAGGGCAGGTTTTGTGCATACGCAACGGTTATAATTGAGGCCCAAGATGATTTTTTATTACGCCCTGTTACAGAAAACCATGGAATTCAATAGGATGTCCTTTACAATCTCTTGATATAAAAACAATATAAAACACCTAACAGCCAGACAACAAAGTCACAATAATTTAGAAGTCGTCTTTATTCATAAAACAGTGAAAAGCAAAGGGACGGGAAAAAATAATGAAATTAATTAGAATGTAAATTAATCAATGTCATCTGTTTCAGAGCTGTTTTTTATGGCTCTGGCTGTTACTCTTTCTATTGATTCCAGAAGAAAAGACACTAGTGGTCTTTTAGCGTCTGTGTATATTGATGCAAAACACCTAGAAATTAAATTTACATATTAAACAACAAGTTATATATCATTTATACTATTTTTAATAAATAATAATATTGTATAAGGGAAATTAGCTTGTATCTGCAAATTCTATTAATCAGTATTAAAAAAAAAAAAGAAGAAGAAACCGCATTTTCCATATTTCATTTGTGGTTTAAAAAAGGACAAAGGAATGGACGCAAATGTAACATGGACCCAATGATTATGTCAGAGGTCACAGAAGATTAAGATCACAGAAGAGACACCAAAGATATTGCATTTGGATATATTTATACATATCAGAGCATATAGTAGAAAATATATAAATGATTAAGGAAATCAATAACATGTAAAATAATAATATGTAAAGAATAATTAATAAAGATAAATAATATGAATAAAGACATTATTCTTAACATTGACCATTTTTGGATTCAATGTCAGTTTTTTACAGTTTCTTTTAATCTGTCTGAAGAAATCTTGTAATTAAAAAAAAAAAAAAAAAAAAAAAAAAAAAAAAAAACACACACACAGTTGTTCCCAGTATTGACCATAGAGGGCGCACTCTTAAACACAGTTTATACACACACACACTTTTTGTCTGGTGAAACCTACCCCATAAGGACCAAGGGGCATTTTCAGGGAAACACTGCCAGACATGTTAAAATGGCCATTTCTAGCATTTGCAATGGGTGTGCCCGTGGGGACCGAGAATCAGGTCCCCACCGCTCATGGGGTCCCCACGGGTTTGGTGTGCAAACAGGTCCAAGTCCACACCGGGATATAAAAACAAGTACACACACACACAACACACACACTATGCACACACACACACACACACCGCACACACACACACACACAACACACACACACACACACAACACACACACACACACGCACACACACAACATCACAACACACAATCACACAACTATACTTTGGGACACACAACACAGACGTAAATTCTACTACAACCACACACACACTTAGCCCTCACAACATTTTTAACAATTTTAAGATAAACATTTAGTATTTTTAATAATTAATACTTGATGAGGACAAACACAAACTAAAAACAACTATTACTACTTGTGGGGACACAGGACACACACATAGCATACGCACACAACACCTCACACCCAACACACTCACTCACTCACCCATACTCACACCAGACACACACAACACACACACACACACGCACTGAGTCACATCACCACACTCCTCACTCACGACACATAACACACACACACACCACACACACACAGAAAACACTAACTCTCACACACACACACACAACACACACACTCTCACTCACTCACAAACAACACACACACAACCATCAACCAACACACAGAGACAATACACACACACACACACACACACCACACACAGACAGAAGAAGGACTCTACTGACTTCTCCATAAACATTATTGATTTTTTATGATATGAACCTTTGAGTTTTATCTCCAAACTCAAACCCTAACTCTATCCAAACCTCACAGGAAACAAACTTCATTTAGTATTGATGTGTAACTCTTTTCCTCACAGAGACTGAAATTTTTGTTGTCCTCGCAATGTCAAACATTTCAAGTTTTAACTAATCCTCTATGGGGACATTTGGGAACAGAATGGACCACCAATACACAGGAGAATAAACTGATGTGTTATATAAAAACTTTTGTTCCTGCCCAGAATGATACTGTGCACAACAAAAACATAGGCAATTACAGATTAATTGTGGATTGCAAGTTTGGAATTTAGGAGGCATACCCAGTGATTGTGAAACTAATTACAATAATAGTTTACTGTAATTTAAATGCTTTTCCCTAAAAAAGTAAAGTAAGGGAATACTTTTTTCTGTAATTTAATTACAGTTACTTCTTATGTAATTGAACTCAATCTGTGGTATAGTAGACTGTAGAACAATTTATACACAATAAATAAGTGGATTAACATCAAAATTAAAAAGCCAAAGCTTAAAATGCATGCTTTTTGTTCACAGTGTAAAACCTGATAATTAAGAAAACACAAAACATATGAGAAAACGGAACTAATTTTTTTTTTTTCAAAAGTCCATAGAGCTTAAAAAATCTTTTTATGACAATGGGGCAGGGCTGAGAGACAATGGGAGCCAAGCCTCGTTACCATGATCCCACCCACTCATATAATGATAATTATATAACTTACTTCCATAAACGTCACATTCATCCCAAGCTTTCCTCTTTTCATTCATATCTAAGAGCTGTGTTTATATAAAGCACACTGAAAGAAGTTAACAAAAAGACTCTTCACTGAACACTTGCATGTAAATAGTCAAACCAACAAGCAGTATATGTAATCTTAACTATTGCTGTCCATCCTAAAACCTCACCAAAGGGCTCTACTTTTTACACAATGATAACACTACAAAAACAACATAGCAGAAACCATGTAATTCCTAACATAACACAACATTTAAGTACTAACTTTGCTCCCTAGTGTAACATGTGCAAAAAAAACCACACAAAAAAACCACTTCATTTTCCAACATTTATTTTTCTTGTTGTCCTAAATGCAAAGCAATGCTGGAACAAGAAAAACACAATCATTTTAAGTGTTTAGCTTACTAATAACAACATTTTGAGTTTACAGAACTGAATTTCCAATTAAGTCCAATGAAACTTTTATCATTATTTGAGTGATACTAACTCATTTCATTTTAATATTTCACAAACTGTTCAGCTTTACAGTGTGTTCCCTTCTCACTTAAATACTTTTAAGAGTAATAGTTATAAGAGAATGTTGAGTAATATAAGAGAATAATGGAAACACTTTAGATCCAATTCTCACTATTAACTTTGCTGGTTATTAGCATGATATTTCAGGATATTGGACCAGTTTATTATTACTTAAAAGCAAACCATATTAATGTCTTATTCTGCAAAGACCTTATTCTAAATCCTTAATCCGACCCATTCATAAATTAAATGAATTACATTGGTCAACTACTTAATTAATTAAACAACTACTTTACTAAGTATTAATAACAGTAAATTAGGAGTATTTTGAGGCAAAAGTCACATTTAATAGTTAGTTAAAACGAGAATTGGACCCTAATCTAAAGTGTGACCAGAATAATTTATGTAGAAAGAAAAAAAATAGTTTTAGAATTAAAAAACAATTTATTTAGCAACATTAAAATAAAATGTTCTCTAATTTTTTTGTTTTGTCTTTTTAAAGAAGTCAACTATTTAGTTTATTTAAATTAGTACTAACATTGATTGCAAACCACTTACCTAAAAAAAAAAAAAAAGTCAAATTCAATTAATCATTTTTTCAGTGTAGAAAGTAATTAGTAATAAACAGTGTTTGGAGCACGTTCCTTTAACAACAGTAATTAGTTATAGTTCCTAGTTACTTCTCACACACCTGTTATAACTGAGTTACATTCATATATGAAAGTCCCACTAATTACCAGGGAAAGTAATTAATTGATTTACATACAAAAATAAATAATCAAATGCAAATAACTTGGAGCCCCAAATATTAAATATGTTAAATGAATGAAATGGACACTAAATAGAATAAATAATTATTATAAAAATTGTACATTAATCAACACTATTTATTACTGAACACTTAGTCAGTTTAGCATCAGTTAGTCAAGCATTAATAATGATATAATGAATATTTTAGCATTGATGATGATATCTTTAGTAAATTAGAATAACCAAGTATGAATTCAAATTTGTCATGTTGACAGATCTTAGGACTGTGGTGTGTTATCGAGATATTGATGTCATTTAGTGTCATTTTAGTAATTACTATACTTTTTGAGAGAGTAATTTGTACAGAATCTAATTAACACTGTTGAAGATGTAATTAGTACTAGTTAATTATTACTTACCCAAACTGGGCAGGACTACAATCACCATAACTACTGTATTTAAATTTTAAATAATATTTACTACATATATAACACATGTGTTGTTACCCATAAACATGCTATCATACACACAAGTAAGCCTATTATTTTCAGAAGCATTACATAATATGAACAACAAAATGTCAATATAATAATCAGTCACGCCACTTGTATAAATGTGTATTTATTTATATTTGTATAATTAAATCCATTCCATTCATTACACTAAATATTCTGCTCTGAGATGAAAGAACCCCTTTAGCCCCTGTAATAGTTCTGAAAAAGCTCTCTAGCTTTCTTAGTCTCTTAGTTTAGTTGAGCAAAGGATTAAAAATCAACATTAAATACACGTAATTTCCTGAAGATAATTGGTTCTCAACCTTTTTGGCCCCTATAAGGAAATATTCCAGGGCCCCACACAAGATGTTTTGACCTCAGAAAAGTATTAAAAGTGATTCAAAACAGATTTTGCCATGTTAGTAAATTCCCATTCATAGCAAACCTATGGAGTGGAGTACCAATCTAAAATCTACGGAGGAGAATGGTTCTTCCACATAGCACCTATTGACACCATTGGCCTTTAAAGATATGTGCTATAGCTCTTAAAGTGGTTCCTGATTACAAGCCAGTCAACCACTTTTAGTGCTATTTAAGCATCATTTTTGTTTAAAGTGAATATTAGCACCAGTTATTGTTTGTTTTGGAATCTGAATCCAGAGCATTTGAACCATGGTAAAAAAACAACAACACAAGGATCTTAAATTTCCCAGAATGCTTTAAATACCCCCCCAAAAGTATTTAAAATAGTCAAACAACATGAAGCAGGTATTACAAGATGGAAACTTTTAACAGAAGGCCTACATTATGTTCTTGCCCATTTTGCGTTGGACTAGTCAGTCCAGTCCAGTCACAATCTGTTCATTCAAAATGCACTCTTGAATCAAAAAGGAGCCAATTCTCAAATTGGGAATTTCACCCAACCCTTGTGAAAACAGTTGTTTATTTCACACATTGCTCTGTTTTCTTTAAGCAACGTCAACGTGACTCAACCAATACGTGGCTTTGGTGGAAGGAGTGTGGAAAACCTGTTTGGAAACCACTGTTGCTGCAGAAACTTCACACCACAGCTTTTAAAGAGGTCATGAACTGCCTTTGTTTTTATTTTGTACTGTCTCTCTGAGGCCCCTTATAATGCTATCAAGATTTTTACATAAAAAACATCATAATTTAGAAGTAATAGTCTATTTTTGTGCTGTTTTTGACCCCCTCATACAGAACGCTCTGTTCTGAAGTAAACACTCACTGCTATGATTGGCTAATAGTTGTGTGGTGTTTGACAGCCTACACAGATGGACGCTGCTGTGATTAAGGTTAAAAACGCATAAAATACTCAGTATATATCAAACGGTAATAACAGACAAAGCAATAGTGATAATCTTTTAGTTTCAATCTTTTTGTCAAATTGTGCCTTTTTGTAAACGAATCCGTGTAAAATGAATGAACAAAAAAACAAGTCTTACTGACACAGTCTGGATCTTCTGAAACGTACAGGATGTTTTTATAGTACAATAACCTCTCATATGTTCATGACCCCTTTAAAAACAGCTACAGTAACTACTTCCTAGAAACATACATTTCTTGACATTTTTCTGTTCTGTTTCCACCGCTGCATATATTATTATCATACAGTATTCCCTCGAGTGTTGTCGGCTTGTTTGGCAGGTCTCTCTCAGGCCTTCACCTTTGCTTAAGGGTGGAAAAGTGGGTGAAAGTTTACTGTGCGGCGGTGCTATTATTGTGACTTCAGCGGCTGCACACACAACACTTGACTGAGTGACTCTCCCTCACTATATAGAGCATCACAGAAACCCAAGCCTGAGAAAAATGCCACATTTAGTTTAAGTCTGTTTAGTAACTAGCTTATGGGGATTTTCAAGTATACATACATCCTATAGGATCCTAAGTGGCTGTGAAGACTTCCCTGCAGATGGCAGATAACAGAGAGATAGACGGCTGTTTTGAGAACAAAACCACAACAGCTGATTTTCTCTACCCTTCACGCTGTCATATGCTTTGAAGGCTACCTTCATGGCTCTCTTAACCGTTCCAGCTTCCTCACTAAAAACAGACGCGGTGGCCACAGTGAACCGGGCTGAAGTGCTTTCTATCTTGGACGTTATGAGCTGGAGGAGGAGCCAGATGAAAGCTCAAACAGGACAGACTCTGTGAAACACATCACACACATACCTTTTGTTGACAATCCTTCTTTTTATTCCATCTCACTTACACAGAGTACATTCTCTTCCATTGTTAGGAATTCGATGACATTTCTTGTTGGTCTAAACTTTTTTAACTTACTTTTATGGTTAATGATGCCTGTGAGGTACAGTTCCAACCCACATAAGGCAGTTTAAAGAGAGTCATTTTTAGGATTGCCCTGAAAATTTATTCAAGCTAATTTCCTGTATATCTGCTGTTTGGATCAGCAGTCATGTTTTGGATCAGAGCTAATATGTAATCTTTGTTAATCAATGCTGTTTAATCTCAACTGATCTTTTGTATCTACAGAACAGACATGTTTGCAGACAGAGAAAGTCCATTACAAGCTGTACTTCAGCCCTCTCTCTCTCCTCTCTCTCTCTCTTTTTAGTCGTAATTCTTGATAAGGCGGAGGTCATTTCTGGGCCTTGCTGACTCTCTCTACTCTCACTCTTTATCTTTAGTGTTCACATGGTCAGAGTGGGATATGATGACATGCGGTAATCTACTGTAGCTGCAAGTGTTCAACCACTTTCTGCATGGTGTTCTTTAAAATACAATAGCAGATAGCTCTTTGAACAGATATTTGAGAAATTACAATTTTATTTACCCATGTTGCTCCAAACATGTATGACTTTTTCTTTCTTCAGTAGAACATAACATTTTATTTTTTTTGAAAAATGTCTGTTTAAATTTTGTCCAAAAAATAAATAAAAATTCCAAATGGTGTACTCTTAAAAATAAAGGTCCAAAAAGTTTTTTTTTTGTTTTTTTTTCACAGCAATGCTAGAAAAAACCACAGAGAAAAGTTCTCCCACATGGCATAAATCAAGCAAGCAAATAAAAAATTCAGTTCTCCCACATGGCATTTTTTCTATATTATATTGCTTATATAATTTATATTGCCAAAATATATTTGAAATATATACTAAATATATGTTACAAACAGTGAAGCTCAATGAAATATTGAAAAAAAAAAATAAAAAAAATATATATTTTGAAATAGAAAATATATTTAAGTTCAACCTTCGTATATCAAAATATATTTCTAAATGTATTTAAGGGACATGAAAATACATTTCCAGTCCAGTAGCCTACATTTAGGCTAAATACAAATGTGGATGGGCCTACTAGAGATCAAAAGTAGATTTATAAATTTATTTAATCATGCTTAAAATCTTTATATATTGCAATATTGCATTTTTTTGAGAATTTTAATATATTCTTTTAATTCTATATTTTGGAAAAATATATTTTAAATATTATATTTTCAAAATAACAGAAAAATGGCCAAAAATATATTGTTAGAAATTATATTTACGTAAATATATTTGAATTGAAACATATTTTAGCAAATACATATGGCTATTTTGTATATTTAAAAAAAAAAATTTAGTGTGAAGACATTCTGATAATCTCAACAACATATTTCCACTAAAAGAACCATTTGTAGAATGGAACGTTTCCAAAGATGTTAAAGGTTCTTCATGGAACCATCAGTTCCAATAAAGAACCTTGAGTGTACTGTATATATGCTAATATATATGTTAAAATTATTGCTGCCAAATGATTAATCGCAATTAATCGCATCTAAAATAAAAGTTTTTGTTTATATAATATATGTATATACATTAAACATTTAATGTATATTTATATATACATTTAAATACATGTAAAATATATTTCAAAATATATACTGTATGAGTGTTTATTTATATATACATAATAAATATACACAGTACACACACATATATTATGTAAACGAAAACTTTTATTTTGGATGCGATTAATCGCGATTAATCATTTGACAGCACTTGTTAAAATATATTTACATCAATATATTTTCAATAGGTTTTTAGTTTTTTCAGTTCAGCGCTCTTTACAAGATATAGTTGGCATATTTATATTTCAGACAGAAAACAATTGCTGTATGTGCAGTGGAGTCCAATATTGTTTTCTTCAGTTTTATATTATAAAAAAAGACAATAATAAAACTCTCTTTGACTTACACTGAAGGAGGGACCTGGGTCATATCTAGTAACTGGAATATCACAGACACTTGAGGGTGGGGTTTTTGACTTGGGCCCACAACACCCAAACAACCATCCAGCAGCACTATAATAAACATATCATGAATGTATGCCACAGAACACAGCACCAAAGTGCTTTGCATAGACTAATAACACTCACAATTTACATCAGAACATGCAAAAGTCCAGCTGGATTTACAAGAGCTCAAATAGTAAAAAAAATCCAGAAAGGGAAGCAAGCAGGGTAGACTACAGAGGAAGAGTGAAGCAACATTTTATTATCTACTACAGCATTTGCATTGAATTCCACTTTCGTTTGCGGCTGGGTGCTGAGAAGCAAGTAAACACAGATGAAAAGGCTCGTTTGTGCCGGAACATGGATCTACTTCCTGCTGCACTGTTGTCTATGCTCAGTGAGTAAGACACACTCGTTCAGTGTCCTTCAGTGGTCTGATGTGTCTCTACACGACTGGAACAAACAGTCCCAGAGGAATGCCCTTGGCAGGAATATGAAGCACAGAGTCACCGGGGATCAGACTCCACCAGAGAATATAGAGGAGCAAAAGAACAGCTTTAACCTCTCACTGGACATCACTGACCTCCTGCTCATATCATGCACGATTCATCAGTGCACATTATTCTAACAACAACAAAACCTTTCAGCAAAATGTAATGTAATGTTCCTGTGAGACTGACGTCAGTGACTGTTTTTCTTCCCCTCCCGTCCAAACACCTGTCATATGGAGACCACTTTTCACCGTACAATTAGATTTGAGTAATGAAGCTGTCTTATTTGGCCTGTCTCATCAGTGTTGGGTGTTTTTTCTGCAGATCATGTACAGTACACACACACTCAGCATACTGGCCAGGTTGATGGATAGTATGGTGAGTTCAAACCTCAGATTACATAACCTTTCTCTGACCTGTCCTAAAATATCCTGCCCAGGCCTGTGTCCTCCTCTTACCCTTCGCCTTTGCTGATAACATAAACCTGTGCTGGGAGCAGAGGTCACGTGAAAGACACCACAGCCAGCAGGTGGCGCAGTGAAATACAGATTACACAGTGTGTGATGTGTGTGTGTGTGTGCGTGTGCGTGTGTGTGTGTGTGGTGTGTGTGTGTGTGTGTGTGTGCATGCGTGCGTGCGTGTGTGTGTGTGTGTGTGTGTGCGTGTGTGTGTGTGTGTGTGCAAAACCTGCAGTGCCTCTGCATTTCTACATAACCAAAACTTTGCTGAAAAACCTGTTGCACACAATCTAATACATGCCTTCTGTCATCTAATTAATTGACAGTTTTGTAGCAAGTAAAATGTATTTTTGTATAATTGTACAAATGTCCACATTCAGCTCACGTGTCTTTTTGTTGTGAAATCTTTACTGATTTTTGTACAGTAAACATAAAGAATAACGTTAGCAATAAAATCAACGTGAACATTTACTGGACTGAAACAACATTTCTTGAATATCCATGCATCCATTTTTTGACAAATCATATTAAAATGTATTTCATTTGTTTATTTGTTCATCTCTCAGTCTGCATTGCATTATGTGTTTTAAACTACAGAGCTTTGATGATAAAATTAAAATATAATCTTAACAAAAAACATATTATTGGAGATATAGAGTGATGACTGATATTATATATCATTTTATGCAGTAGTCTGTAATACTGTTATAAAGATCTTAATTGCTTTACATTACAGGCTAACAGAATTTCATCTTTATTTTGGCTAAATTGCATAATTTTGCTCAGTTTGGGCCTCTAAATAAAAATGAGGTGCTTTTTCTCTCCTCAAGTATGAGCTCTATAATTTTACTATATGTAAGCTATATCTTACTATACTATATATAATAAATATGTCTGACTAGTTTACTGACTATTATTTCATATATAAGGACTTTAAAGGGTTTAAAAACACAAGTGTACATTTCACACAAATATATTATTTCTGTCAGTTTCTACAGGGTGTGTTAATGGCCCGAGGCCTAGTAAAATAATAATAAATAAATAAATATAAATTCAAACAAAATGAAGAGAAGTATTGTGAACACTTTATTGATTGATCAGATAGGAATCAAACAATAAAAACAGAAGCAGCCAGCTGCAGTAGTAACAACAGTAAAGGCAATTAAAGAAGACAACATGTGTCAGTGCTCACACCTCTAGTTCTGCGAAGGGAAACCGCAGGTTAGGATGTTAGACTTGAGACCATGTGACAAAACCTGAAACTAAACCTAAAGTTGAACTCTTAAACTCTGAAAGGAAAGCGCTATGTTTGGCAGAAACCATATGCAGCAGCTTCCAGGTAACACCATCCTTGTCATGCTATGGGCTCGCATTTTGACAGGAAGAACCACAAGCTTGTTTGTATTAAACGCTGCTTTGCATATTTTGTCATCAAATCTCAAATGCAATATGTCTTGTTGCTTGTCTAAGTTGGACACATACAATTGAGGGCCAAACCATTATATGTTTTTTTTTTATCATTCATTCAACCAGTTGATTTAAAAACACCACCTTGTGTGTTTAGCTTCAGATCCAGAGGAATATCTACCAGCAGGTGCAAACCGCAGAAACAACCAGAAACCCTGAGCTTTGACTCTTCACCTATAGTTATGGAGTTACTAGTGTTGTATAAATTATCCAACAGTACTTTAGTAAATGTAAAGATACCTTTATGGAAACTGACTCAAGTAAAGCTAAAGTAGCTCATTAGAAAACTACTTGGTAACACTTAATATTACACTGACCTTGTTATACATGTTACAAGTACTTACTATTATAATAACAACAACAGTAAATTATGCATAATTACATGCAATTTAAACCTGAGCATAGCGCCCTCAAGTGGTGTTGGAGCCAAATTCTTCAGTGCCAGTTCAGTGCCAGTCCGGGGTCTAACAAGAGAGTCAGATTAAGATCAAGTGCAGAGATATAGAAAACATAGAATCTGGAATCTAAATCAAGCAGACAAACCTTAAAATCTTTCCAGGGATTTAAAAAGACTCAGTTCATTTATTCAAACAGAAAATGATAAACACTTGTCAAACAATGAACCGAAACTGTTCATTATTTTAGCATGTGTGACCTCTACTGGTTAGGAATCTCATGTACAGTCACAAACATTGCAGTGATTTGTTTTCTCATGAAATTTGAAGCCTTCCTACACTTGCATTTAATGGAGTTCATGTATTAGATAACAAATGCAATAACGTCTTTATCAGAAATGAAATCTTCAGCTCCAGGATGCCCCTCTAAAGCACAGTCTAAAAGAAGGATCTGTTATCCTCTGGTTTGAATAACTTATGGACCTTTCCTCACAGAATTTTTATTCCAAGTCAAATTAAAGAACTCCATTTCAAAATTGTTCACAGATACTACCCTTGTAATGTATTCTTAAGCAGTTTTTTGAGAATATCTCTTCATTGTGTTCATTTTGTAATACTGATGAAGGATCTATTCTACATCTGTTCTATCATCGCCCATTCTCCAAGTCTTTTTGCTCAGAAGTTACCGTGTTAATTTCTTTCTGCTGTAACAACATGATTGAAATGACAGAATCTATCATTTTCCTGTCAGATTTTCATTCTAAAGACAGCAATCTTGAACATACTGTAGTATTGCTTTGTCTTCTGGGTAAATATCACCTTCATAAAGCCAGAACCATTCATTGTAAACCTAACTTTAGAATGTTTTCATCTGATGTAAAATCTCTTTTTACTTCTTTTAAGAATGTGTCCAAACCTTTGAATTCAAAGGCTTCTAAAACATTTAACATTCTTGAATCTGTTGTACGGTATCTGCAAAGGTTTTTTATTTTGTGTGATGGTATATTATGCTGATTTGTGTAGCTCTTATATCTACATGTGATGTTGTCCGTATGCCCCATGTTAATTCTCAAATATTGTAATGTTTTGATTTGCAATATATATAAAAAAAAAAAAATTAAGCCTGAATTCTGAAAGTCATTTGGTTTAATTTATTCAGTATTTTTTTCTGAAACAAAACAAAACAAAACAAAACAATTGAAAACACTGACTTAAGTTTGATGTGAGACACTAAAAGGTTGCTTTTACTTACTTGGCTTGTCATTTGATTTGCAATCATGTTAACTAAAGAACAAATGAAAGAACAGCTTACCTAATATCAATACAAACAATATATAAAAAATATCCATGTTTCCAGTAGTGTATCATCAGAGCTTTTTGTACCTGACACACTGTTCAGGGATAAGTAAGATTTCTAAACAGATAAATATTAGGCCCTATTTCAGTTTATTTGGGACACACACCTTTATTAATTGCTGCTTGTTTTGTTCACGATCACTATTTCATTCACTCAGTATTTAAATAAGCTGTCTGTATTCAAAAGGAAGCGTCTGAAGTGTTTTAAAATTACATTTAAATTAACCAGCAATTAATTAACTGCTAAAGGCCAAATAGCCTTTTAGTAAATGACCCTGTTTTTAAAGTCTTGATTAATTTATTTGATAGGCTGTCATTTGCATAACAATAAAAACAATGTAATATGGTACAAAGGAGATAATGGCCAGACGGTAATGATACGACAGCAGTTGAGCTGTTCTCCTGTAGATGGCAGTGTAAGAAAGAGGCAGAGAGACTCAAGATGTCCAAACAAGAAGTCAATAGCATGTCTGTATTAACCCTTCAGTATCATCATTTTCTCTGTCCTTTGATGGACATTCAAAAGTAGTCATATATTCTAACAGAATATATATTCGCATACACCATATATTAATTACATTTTTTTTTTCTGTGCATTAAATGCAGTTATATTTTTTCCTGTCCACCCCTGTTTTTGACGTCACAGCTTGTGATGGTCACTAGTGAGGGTTTGTGGGACGGTGTGTGTTTCTTGTTGTGCTGTTACCAATTATTGCAGCTCATTACTGCATTGATTTGTCATCTTTAGTTTACAGCTCAGGTTGTTTGGCTGGAAATGTTCTGTCCCATAAGCCTTTCAAATGGTGTACGTTTGTCCAGTACGTCCCGTACGAGCCAGGAAAGTGTCTCTGAGATGAATGCTAACGGACAGACCTCTTTGTGTAAAACACTTAAGATGTGAACCTGTGCCTTCACCTCACACGCAGATATCTGAGGCGTTGACATCAAACCTCAAAAATGTTAATGACACCCTACAGCACACTATTTGAACATCATACTTGAAGGAAATGCAGATGGACTTTTTGATGTTCCCAAACTGAAAAAGTTGAGAAGAAAACATCCAACATAGCGCCAGTGATATTTGACTTCAAAAACAAAAGGTTCATAACTGTGTCATGTCTATACAAATCATTAAACTTGTGATGATACAAAATGTTACTTATTAATTCACAATGCCATTCCAAAGACCTTTATGAATGTTGTGCATATTTTCTTAAACCATCTAAAAAAAGATAACTTACTAATCAAATCTTTACCCTTTTTTGGTCTAAAAACACTATGAAATGTAGTTTCGTAATTATTCTTGTCAAGGCAGTGCGTTTTATTCAACATCTGTGGTTATTTTCACACATGGTGAGCGTCACCCAGCATCCAGCCTCAGCCGGTCATCTGAGGACGCTGGTTTGTTTGCTTTAGAGTCGCTCGTGTTTTGATTGAGGTCGAGTCCAGAGGAACAGCAGAGAGTCTTAACAGACAGGTCATCAAGGTAGACAGAAATTCCTGGGCTCCTCCGACAGGAGCGTTTCACCATATGTTTCAGCTTAAATTCCAGAGGGGGTCTTATACAGTACCTTATCTTGCTCATGCTGTGTCAGGCGGGGGATCTGAAGACCCCACACACCCTTCCCCCGGTACACCAGAGACCTTCATTGATTTCCCTTTTCAACATACAATCAGCTTCTCTAGAATCAAACAGAAGCCTTACCATCTTTATTATAATGAAGTTTTCACAAATTATAACACCGAGATGTAAAACAGATCCTCTAAGAGTGAAACACTTAAAGAGTATTTAAAGAGAATTGTATTTGATAATTTTAACAGAAAAAATAAAAAGCCTGTATAAATACAGTAAATGTACTGGTTGAAATTAACAATTGATAAAAAATTAATGATAGATTCAGAAAGACATGGCATTTTTTGTGTGTGTAAATACTGTAAACATGCTTTTTGGAAAGTAAGAAGTATGAATTTCCTTATAATTGATATGCCATTCAAAAGTTTGGGTAGAATTTTGTTTTAAGAAATCAATATTTTTATTCAGAAGGATGCATTAAATTGATCAAAAGTGACAGTAAAGAGTTTAATAAAATTGCAAAAGATGTATATTTGAAAAAATAAATAAAATCTGTAGATGCTTTTGAACCCTCTACTCATCAAATCTTAAATATTAAACTGTTTAAACTGTTTTCAACATTGGTAATAATCAGAAATGTTTTTTAGAAAATCATCATATTAAAATGATTTCTGAAGGATCATGTGACGCTGAAGACTGGAGTAATGATGCTGACATTCAGATTTATCATCACAGGAATAAATTACATTTTACAATATATTACAATATTTCACAATATTACAGTTGTTGCTGTATTTCTGATCAAATAAATGCAGCCTTCGTGAGCCTTCTTTTAAAAATATTTTCAAAATATCACTAAAATTTTGAACTGTGTCTATGTACTGTAATGTTACTCACAGTAAAATATTATAAATAGTAAAATATTAAAATACTATTCATATTTATAGTTTTCAAATTATGTGTTCTGTGTTTAATTATTCTGCAATAATTGGGCAAAATAAGAAATATATTATTCAATTTTTTTATTTTTTTTATTTTACAGCTTCCACATTTAAAGCCTTTTATCTCTAAAAATAATTTATATAATTTATATAAATGGTTGTCTATTTACTAATAATTCAGCATTTACCTTGTTTATTTCACATGAATCACAGCTATGCAAGACATATTTCTCTACTCAATGTCTCATAATGCATAGCAGCAAGCATACATGTTTCAAACACACACACTCACACACACACACACACACACACACACACACACACACACACTCACACACACACGCTCACGCTCACGCACACGCACAACGCACACACACACACACACAACACACACAACACACACACACACAACACACACACACACACACAACACACACTCACACCACACACACACACACACACACACACACACTCATAGCAGCAAGCATACATGTTTCAAACTCACACACACACACACACTCACACACACACACACACACACTCACACACAACACACACACAACACACACACACACACACACACACACACACACACACACACACACACACACACACACACACCACACACACACACACACAGTGTTTTCAGTGAACTCTGATCACATGTCTGATGTTGATGAAATCATATGACTCATATAGTGCGAGTGCTGAATGAAGCTGGAGCGCTGCTGAGTGTAAATGCTCTCTTCATGACTGTGCTGAGTGAGTGTCTGTCTCCCCGGAGCAACACAAGGAAAACATCTGTTCTCAGCTCGGGACATTTCTGTGCTTTATGTGCTCCCTGTGTCCAGGTCAAAAGATCACGGCACTCTGCTCACAAAACACAACCTGTGGCTGTTTTCTAATGTGTACTGACAGGCATAAAACACAGCACATGATCTGAACGCCAGTTCAACACTAAAAGCTTTTGTATGTGTGAGATGTTTTGGACAAAAATAAAGAGTTAATGCTTGTACTGCAGTCAGAAAACAGACAGTGCTTCACATTCATAACATGTATGCATTAGTGTCCTGCAATGAAAGAGCAAATAACATAATCAAATGACAGAATAACAGTAATACTAGCTAGATAAAAAAATATAATAAAGAAAAGCTAAGAGCTTGTCAAGACAAACTTTGATGTTGGGTTGAGAAAGCCTGACAGGTTAGATGTATATAAAATAAAAAAATAAGAATATATAAAATAAATAAAAATACATATAATAAATGACAGTGTAGTAAAATAGCATATTATATTATATTATAATTATTAATAATTATATACATGAAAATATACATGCACTTTACAGTTAATTTATTTTTTGCATTTACTGTTATCTATCTATCTATCTTATCTATCTATCTATCTATCTATCTATCTATCTATCTATCTGTCTATGTCTGTCTGTCTGTCTGTGTCTGTCTATCTGTCTGAATACTGTAAGTAAATATAATAAATAAAATATTTAGGGTACTGTAAGTGTCCTTAGGCTACTATATAGCATAAAAGTGTCAGAATTTATGAGACCTGTCATTTTTACTGTTGTTAAATACTTTACATGTTAATATTGTTTTGCTCTCATAATTTACATAAAAAATATATAGGCTATTATATTTAACAAGACAATAGCCTATGTATTTTATAGTTCAATATTGTTAAAATTTGTTTGTCAAAGTGTCATGTTTTAGGCTATCTATATCTATCTATCTATCTATCTATGATAAATATTATAAATATAATACATAGTAAATATGTTAAAAATGGTAGATACTGTTATGTCATTAATCATAAAACATAACAGATTGAATAGACGGATTTTAACAATACTATACTGCATCTATCTGGTGTGTTCACAAGAGAAGAGCACCTCCTCTGTCGTTTACTGTGGTGTGTATGAAGAGATGCAGTGCTGTGGGAATGTGTGAGGGTTTTTAGGGCAGAGCTGCAGGTTTGACCCGCGTCTGAGAGCACAGGTGCTGCTCTTAACACCCTCAGACACTCACACGAGGAGAAATGACTTCGATGGACAGGTTAGCACCAGGTTTCCGGTGATATGTGATGTGAGTGGTGTGAGAGGATTCAGGACAGACTCCTTTGTTCAGAGAAGTGGGTTAATTTTTAGTCACACACCCGCTGAGCTCCTCTCATGCCCCGCAGTGTCCATGCTGGAAACCAGTCTAATGTGTGTCCTCTGATCCCGGAGATGAAGGAGAAATAGAGAGCTTGTGCTCCAAATCATTGTTAAATGACTTGCAATTGTGCTTTGTGTCAAATTTTAGCCTCCTTTGTAGGGGTGACCGGGGCTAGTTGTCACACACTGAAATTGTGTAAGGCTGTATTTATGGTATATTCACACAAATGCGTTTTCAAAAGCAGTTTTAAATATTGGTTTTAAACTGTAGCCGATAATAAAGGTACACTGAAAATTATTTTACTATAGGCTAAATAAAACAATTGGACTGTGTCTAACAAGAAAATAGCCAACTATTTTAAAATTTCTTTAAAATTTAATTCAGAGTATTACTCACTGTTTCTTTGTAATTTGTTTCTGAGATTTAATAGCTATATTTGGGGGAAAGTTGTTTTATCTACACCATTTTTGTTCAGTGTAGATTTTAAGGTTAAACTGTGCTCAGAGGACAAGGGTAACTGTTGTTCATAAATGGCAAGTCGGGGAAAGTTTTCACATGTGTTTTACGTTTATCAAATATATAGAGTTTTATGTATTTGTGCGTTATGCTTTTCTTTTACTGTTTCATTAATTGTTTCGTGTCTTAATGATGGTTTAGCTGATGGCAGGTTTCATTGTGACAACTTAATAATAATAATAATAATAATAATAATTGAAATGTCATCCAAATATTTTGTTTGTTTATATATTTAGGCTATTTCAGTTTATTTCTGTGTCTTTAAACTGAAATGTAAACACAGTAATTTACTAAGTAGGCCTAATAAAATTCAGCTGTCCAAGGAACAGTTTTACAAATGCATTTATAATAATCAAACAATACTTCCACAACCTCCAACCTTTTATTCTGCAAAATATTTAACGCTGCCGAGCAACGCATCTCATTAACATATTTATCAGCTATTGTACAGCAGCTCATCCAATCAGATCTCCTTATCCAATCTAGAATCTGAACTTTTTTTTTTAGTTTAATATAAATCGTGTAAGGAGGTCGGATGTAAGCTGGATGATGTGGTGTGTTTCCCGCGGGCACCTGTGGGGGCGGGGTCAGTCAGCGGGTGTTCCAGGGGGCGTGGTCAGAGCTCAAGCCCCGCCCCTCGCCCAGCCCAGCCTCATATGAAGAGACCCGTCTGGGCTGATGGCAGTAGTTCATGTGCGACTGTTCCGTCCGCTCTGAGCGCAGAGATTACTGGACATCTGAAGCAGACTGTGATTCTGAAGGGATTCGCGCTGCAGCTTCAATCTAGAGTTCATCTAAACCTTCGCTGGAGTTTGGGGAGGATCTTTACAAAATGCCACGTTCATTTCTTGTCAAGAAATATTTCTCCAACAAGAAGCCAAACTACAGTGAACTGGAGAGTCAGACTGGTGAGTGTGCCAAGAGATATTTGTTTATGTTTGTTACTGTATACAATATCAGTAGGCCTATGTCAAATTAAACAGCTTATGATTAGTTAAAACTTAATGAGCCAAAATCTCAGCCATCTAAAGTTGTCATAACGTCCAGCACCACAAACGTTGACATCTGAGGGTGCAAAAAAATCAAAATATTGAGAAAATTGCCTTTAAAGTAGTCCAAAAGTTGTTCTTAGCAATGCATATTACTAATCAACAATTAAGTTTTGATATATTTATGGTAGGAAATTTACAAAATATCTTCATGGAACATGATCTTTACTTAATATCCTAATGATGTTTGGCATAAAAGAAAAAATGATCATTTTGACCCATACAATGTATTGTTGGCTATTGCTACAAATATACCTGTGCGACTTATGACAGCATTTGTGCTCCAGGGTCACAAATAAAGTGTGTTTTTGATAAACCAGAAGGTATAAAAACAGAAAAGTATTGCCTCAAAGTCAAACAATCTAGTCCAGCAACCATCTAAACGGGCATCTTTTCTCTCCCCCAGACCAACGCTATGCTGTCTTCCCACAATGCTTTCCTCTGGATGACTTCCCCACCAGAGAAGGTGATTCTGTGGTGCACAACTATCCCTCCGTGCTCGTGTGGACCGCCAGTGCCTTACCCCTTTCCTTCACAGCGGAGTCACCCAGCATCCCCTCTCCTCCTGGGCCTCTGGACCTGAGCTCTCAGTCCAGCTCCAGCAGCAGCGGAGAGGAGGACGACTGCCGTACGTCCGACCCTCCCAGCCCAGACCCCGCCGACCGCTTCCAGTGCGCCCACTGCGGCAAGACCTGCAGTAGCCCGGCCGCGCTTTCTCGCCATCAGCTCACGCACTGCACCGCCAGCCCGCAGACCACCATCACCGCTGCAGGAGCCGCCAGCACAAGCCCCAGAGCGGCCTTCCACTGCAAACACTGTCCCAAAGAGTACAACAGTCTGGGTGCGCTCAAGATGCACATCCGCTCACACACACTCCCCTGTGTGTGCACCACGTGTGGAAAGGCCTTCTCCAGACCCTGGTTACTGCGAGGACACATCCGTACTCATACCGGTGAGTGAGCCGATGCATTGAGGCTGTTAGTGGTGCATGCAAAGTCAATCCTTAAAGGGATAGTTCAGTTTCAATTGCTGGTCACCATTGACTTGCATAGTGTGTTTTTCCATACTATGGAAGTCAATGGGGACTGACCAGCAAACTTTGAAGTATTAAAGTTAGGTATGTAACTCATCCTGCACAGTTTGTGGCATGGATACAAATTATAAATCTTGTACTATCTCATCACCAAGCCCCACATTATGCAGCTTCAAGAAGATCAAGATTTAAGAGGTGTGCTATTACTTTTCCAAGCCAACAGATTTATCATTTCCGTTTGACAGACAGTAAAACCGGTGATAAAATAAAGGCTTAAATCATAAAGGTGATAAAGGCTTTTATAGAAACTTAGGGATGGACTCTTTTAAGCAAATACCTATCTAAACCCTTCCAAAAAACAAAACAACCTATCAGAGTGGCATGAGTTTTGAAGGTTCACCTTTTCTTGCAGAATCTTGTTGTCTATATTTCCTGAATTGCATTTAGAGTTAAACTGTAGATGTTATATATATGTATGTATACTAAAAACAAAATGATCTCTTTTTTTTTAAGGTGAACGTCCCTTCTCATGCCCCCACTGTAACCGAGCGTTTGCGGACCGCTCGAACCTGCGCGCTCACCTGCAGACCCACTCCGAAGTGAAGAAGTACCAGTGTGGAACGTGCTCTCGTACCTTCAGCCGCATGTCCCTCCTGCACAAACACACGCTCTCCGTCTGCTGTCCGTCTGCCTAGAGGACAAGACAGCTGCGTCCCGTCTTTCGGCGTTGAGCTGGGACGGGTTTAAGCCATAAGTGAATGTTTGGACTCATATGATGCTGTTTTTGAAGCACAAAGTGCCTTATCTTTGCTTCCACAAGCCAAAGAAGAGATGCTATTTTTCTTCCAGTGTTAGTCTTACACACATTCACACACACCGTGTCTAGAGTAATGGCCTGTTAAATGTAGACTGCAGATTTTTGTCGTGGGAAGGGGCCCACAGACTGGCTCTCGGTGGATTCCCAGGATGCACCTCGGTGCCGGCTGGTCCGGGACTGTGAGGGGGCAGCTGCTATAAAGCGTGTGTGGTGAGAGGTCATCTCTCACCAAGATCTCCACAGACGTGCAGGGATGTATTGGGACAGCTGTTGCAGCGCAGGCCTGTCGACCATTGCATTGGCTGTATCTCTAGACTCATGGCTGAAAAGCACACCAAAGACCTGTTTTAATAAGAAGTTCAATTAGACTCTGGAATTTGTCTCTTGTCATCTCCTGAATGTTGTTATATTCTTAAAGACTGAATAAGGTGTCAACAACACAAAAAGAAGGTCATTAGATGTTGTTTGTGTACAAAGTTTACTCCATGTGAACTGAAGGGAATTTGTAGGTTCGAGAAAGGTCTTCCATGAAGCCTGTTTCATCTGGTCGTCTTCCAAAGCCACAATGATATATGAAGCTGCCTGTCTACACATTGTTTATATGTTGGACGTATAACGCAAACCAAATGCTATGCAATCTTTTTTGAGCAAAGATGTGTTTTAGTGTATTTCCACTTGCTGTTTTTTCCAATAAAGTAATTTATGTTTTTTGTTTAACAGAAAAGTGTCTATTTTGTGTTTTTTATGAAGGTGGGGTGTGTTAAAGGAATAGCTCACCCATAAATTAACATTCTTTATCTATTTACATAACCTCATGTCGTTCCAAACTAGTATAACTTTTTATCTTTCATGATATACAAAATGTGACCCTGGACCACAAAACCAGTCATAAGGGTCAATTTTTTTGAGATTTACACATCATCTGAAAGCTGATAAATAAGCTCTCCATTGATGTATGGTTTGTTAGGATAGGATACAACTGAGATACAACTATTTGAAAATCTGGAATCTGAGGGTGCAAAAAAATCTAAATATTGAGAAAATCTCCTTTAAAGTTGTCCAAATGAAGTTCTTAGCAATGCATATTACTAATCAAAAATTAAGTTTTGATATATTTATGGTAGGAAATTTACAAAATATTTTCATGGAACATGATCTTTAATATCCTAATGATTTTTGGCATAAAAGAAAAATAGATAATTTTGACCCATACAATGTATTTTTGGATATTGCTACAAATATACTCCAGCGACTTCAGACTGGTTTTGTGCTAAAAAAAAAAAGTAGTCGCATTTTGTGCACATATTTAGAAGTACATTGGTAATTTTATGTGACAAAATCTTTCTTTCATATCATTCATGCTTGAGCACATTCAAACAGACTGCATTACACCAGGTTTGACATCAATTATTGTTGATTCTTACCCATTTTGTTGCGAATTATGCCCTTCTTAAATATTCTGAAATGAACACAAGCGAGCAGAATTTTGAAAGACTTGTTGAAAAAAGAAATGTGAATTATTCCTTGAATGCATGAATTTACATCCAAGGGTCTCTGAATAGATACGGTGCAATAAATATATAGCGTCCATGTCTAGACGCAGTCAGATATTTTGAGTGATGGTCAGAACACCTGCACACACTTTTTCTGCTTAGCCTAACGCTAATACAACACTAACCCAGTTTAGCTGACACATGGCCAACAAATGTTCGTGTCTGAAACACTGCAGGTGGAAAAAGACCAAAAGGGAGGCAGAAGACTTAGAGGAGCACCAGAGAAATGGGCCAGTCTGCACCATTAAGACCAGTGGATCCAGCTCTTAGCTCCAGAACCTCAATCTGTCAAATAGATAGATATGCCTCCCCGAGGGGAAATTTAATAAATGTGGGAAATGCCAACAATCTGAGCTTCCAATGTGGCCAGAGTTTTGAGGTTTTAGGTTTTAGTAGACCTCCTCCGCAGCTCACCCTTTCTCTAGGAAGCTGAATCCACAAAGCCCTTGTGACCTGCGCTGACGCCAACCAGTCTTGCTAGAGTAACGATGCACTTCCTCTGCTGATTTGGAGGCTCAAAGCTGTGGGATTTTGGTGGGGGGAAGCTAGCTGTAGGGGGAGGGCACGCTTAAAGAGATATTCCAGGCTGAATGTAACTTAAGCTCTATCGAAAGTATCTGTGGCATTCTCTATCTACAACATCTGTGACCACTAAAAATGCTGTACAGAGCATCCTTAAGTACAGAGCCCAATACATGACATGCTGGGGGGGGGGGGGGTATCTACAATATCGGAGGCACAACTTCCCACAATTTGTCCATTTGTTCCCGCATTTTAGTTAAATTGCGGCCTTATTGTACAAATTCGTACTCCCACTGATTACATGTAATCTGGATTACGTAATATTCCAAAAATGTATTATTCGTAATTGTATTATATTACATTTTAAAATGCTCAGAATCAGATTACAGTTACTTTTTATGGATTGCATGATTACATATTAATTATTCACACAAGGGCAGTAAATGAATGATAATTTATTGATTCAACCCCTTTTTTCCCCTCTTTTAAAGTTTCCTTTCCAAAATCCTGTCATACCATTTAGCTTTGACTACATTCACAATATAGAACTGTCATGTAAATGTCATGTAAATAATTTTGTGATCAATGCTTCTGAATTTGGAGGCAAAAAGCACTTCTCAAGCAATTTTGAAGGAAAAAAGCACTTCTCAAGCCTTTTACCAATTTACAAACCTGCTGCAGTTCTTCAATAAAGCACAGTATGGGAAACCCTGGTGTAAAGAGTTTAATGCACTTCATGATGTTGATATCAAATAATGGAATATAATTTCTCTTTGCATTTTTTTAAAATATCAATATGATACATTTAATAGTAAGTGTTAGATAAAACAAAGTAATCCAAATGTAATCTAAAAAGTAGATTACAGTTTTCATCATGTAATCTGTATTCAGTAACAGACTATAATTTGTAAGTAATCTACCCAGCACTATCCCTTGTTTTAGCTAAATCGTGTTTTTTGCTAAATTGTGGCCACGATATCCATACTTGAGTTTAAAAAGTGAAGTTTCTTATATTCAGTCTTTCATCTCATGTCATGGCCTTTTAAACTCTGTGAACTTGGTAACTTTTGGATGATATGTGCAAGGATAAATGAAAGGGATATGATGTAAACTCACAAGGTCTATAATACAATCATTCTTAACACTCACATTCTTGCAGTTTCTTGGCTGTTATCTACCAGCAGGGACTAACCAGTAAAACCTTCACATAAGGATTGCATAAAGGACTGCTTACTTGAGGCAAATTTCACCAACAGAAAAAATGCTGACAACAAGTTGCATTCATCTTTATCCACTGATACATCATTTATGTACAAAAAAACGAAAACAAATAATAATAAAATAAAATAAAATAAAATCAATCAATCAATCAATCTAAAATAGTTTAAAATATTGAAACTGAAATGCTAAAATTACTAATAACCTAAGTAAACATTAATTAAAGGTATACAGAAATATATATAAAAAATAGTAAAAATGACAAAAGCACCTAAAATTACTAAAACGTTAACTAAAATTGAAATGAAAACTGAAAATATAAACAATAAAACAAATTCCAAATAAAGTATACAATAGTATATAAATAATGCTAACACTACTGTAAAATATGCAACAGATCTGATATGTAGAGTAAAAATGACAAAAAATAACAAAATTGCTACAAATTAAACTAAAATGACAATAAAACATAAAAGCTAATTAAAATACTAATAAATACTGTAATAGTATATAAATAATACTAAAATAACACTGCTGTAAAGTTTTCTTTTTAAACTGAGGTATGAGTCAATTTTTTTCTGTGGTAAATATTTAAGTTACTCATTTCAGGTAGTTTTCATACTGTGTCATTTCAATAGCAAACTGAGAAACTGAAGTATGTGTATGTTTGGGTGTAAGTGGGCCGATATGGTCAGATATGATTGGTGTTCAGTAGACAAAAGTCATTTGTCTTTCGGTTTTGATGTGGTTGGCCTGAACTGGAGACATAAAGTCAGACATAGTAGACATGGAGGATTGAGCGGCCCCTCAAACCCACGGAGTCATGTTCACACAGAGATGACAACTGTGTGTGGGCGGCTGGATGGATGACAGTGGGTGATGTAATTGTCTTTCATCCCTCAAAGCGGCACGAATCTGCAAGAATGCCCCGTAAAGTCAAAAAATGTACCTGTGAGGGGGTGAGATAATGTGTCTGTAATTGACGTGGGTGCAGTGCGGTATGAGTTGCCTTCACCTCTTTTTTTCCTGCTGGAACAAACATATCTGAGGGCTCTTCAGCTGCATATATTATATATCTGTCAGTAATGAAGACCACATTTGTCAAAGCCTGTATTGGTGTATGAAGTATATAAAATTCAAGCTGATTTGAAAGCCACAAGGTGCTAATAGAAACACTGGTACAGTGGCCCAACTTCTCCTATGGTTGACCTAGTTTAACCTCACTTTTTCCTTTCACTCTGTCTTTCGTTCCCTCCTCTCCTCTCTCTGGGCTGAAGGAGCCCATCGGACACAGGAAACGGCTTGTCAGTCACATATAAACACTGGCCTTGCTGCAGCACTGATAAAAAACATCTGAAGCATCTGGGTAGAGAGAAGCGTCCTGCTAGCTGCAGCCAATTAGAAAGAGAGCTGAAAATGACAGGAATAGTTTGGCCAAAAATAAAAGTTCTGTCATCATTTACTCATCCTGAGGTTGGTCCAAACCCAAATTACTTTCTGTGAAACACAAATGGATATTAGACAGAATTTCCCTATTTTCCACACAGTGGAAAGAGATGGAGCTGTCAAGGTCCAAGAAGCACCATAAAAGTATAAAAAAGTGGTCCATATGGTTCATACACTTTATTCCAAGTCACGTGACAGCTTTGTGTGAGGTACTGGTTCAAATTTAAGTTATTCACCGATCATTTTTGACATTAATGACAGGCAGTCATGACACAGGCAAGAACCAATGATGAGTTTAATAATACTGACTTCAATCCTGCTTCAATGTGTCTTGACATGTTTCATGACAAACATTTCATGACACTTTAAATGTATGATAACCTTGTAACCTTGTAGTTGAGGCCTCTGTAGTTTGAGTTTGACCAGAAAATGGGCTGAAAGACATGCTTTTTTATTTTGGGGTAAATGAAGTCAAGACCAAGACATGAAAATATGGTTTTAGACTCAGAATTGAGATGGACTACACACTGTCATTTGAAGTAATGAGAAAGAGTGATTTATCATTTTTGGGTGATCTATCCCTTCTTTGTCCTAATTCACTAACCTCATGTGTTTTTTGGTCATTTCCACAGCTCTGAGATCAGTTTTACATTTGGAGACTAGTTTGAAGTGGGAGAACTGGTCATAGATATTCAGTGTGAAGGCCTTTGGCCTGGCTCTAGTCTCTGTGATCAGTGGTGGCCGCACATTGCCTTTAAAAGGGCATATTTGAGCAGTGATGTTCGTGTCTTTTCATGTTTGAGGTGGTGGTTTAGGGAGCTGAGTCATAGGGATCATGTTTGAGCCAGGAGCTGTTATGATGGTTTGGATTACTAACAGAGTTCTGGGTGACTGTGCTCTTGTGTGGGGATTACCCACATACTTTGGCTTCCAGCTTTCTTTCTCCAGCTTTCTTTCTTTCTTTTCCAGATGCAGTTCCCCTCTGGAAGCCGGCACTCATCCCTTCATCTCATTGGTCTTCTTCCCCTTCTGGTTCCTCAAATGTTCCCCCTCATGATGAACATGAGTTATGTCCAAGCAGGTACCTTTCTGTCATCATTTACTCACCCTCTTGTCATTTCAAACCTGTATGATTTATTTCTACTGTGGAATGTTTGAGCATCCAAATTCAAAACTTTTGCGCTCCAAAAAGAACATAAAGAAAGTATGAAATTAATCCATACACATAAACTGGTATATTCCAACTACAGACTATATCACTACACACTGCAAGACTACATCAAATATAGTGACACAAACGTCAAATGTCATGCTGTTTGGTCACATGATGCTATAACTCGTGAGGTTTGATGTTAGTTGACGTTTGAGGTTTGTGTTAACATATTGAGCTATTTCAATGTGGTGACCAATTTGAATATCATACTTATTTATCTCAGTCTAAGTCTTTTGAGTTTTGACCATCAGATCCATCCGTCCATCCATCCGCTTGCTTACGCAGTGGTTCTCAAACACATTCCTGGAGCCCCCAGCAGTGCATGTCTCCTCCCAAACACACCTGACTCAGGTCATCAGTTCATTAATAGAGCCTTAAAGACCTGAGACGGGTGTGTCAGACAACAGAGACATTCATAATGTGCAGTGTTGGGGGCTTCAGGAATGTGGTTGTGAAGCACTGTCTTAGCAGGGAGCTGGGATGCTGGATCCTATTTAAAATTATAAAATTGCAATTAAAGATGCATAAAAACGGATCTAAACCCTGCAAACATGCTCCTGTGGGGTCATGCTGGCTCAGTGGGCTAGGGCCAGCCCACACCAAACCTAAACAGGCCTAGTGCAGGCTTGCCCAGGTGACCCACAGCTTTGGGCTCACCGCAGGCTCTCTATGAGCAGCCCACACTAGCGGACCGTCCACATTAATCCCATGATGGCCCAGTGTGGGCCAGCCCGTTCAGGCCCAGAGCAACTTTTGTATCCTTTGGGCCCATGCAGGCTTAAGTTATAGTAGTTGAAAATAATTTAAAGTGAAACAGATGTATTGTTGTAGATTAATATTGCGGGTCCTGTGTGGGCCTAGTGAGGGCTTCCTTGGGGCTAAGTGAGGGCTGCCGTGCTCCCTTAGGCTAGCCCTAAGTGGGCCCATAAAGGGCCACCGCAGGCTTGTTTGCAGGGAAGGCAAAGGTTTTTACTCCATTTACAAAAGCTACAAGCATTTCACAGCATTCATCCAGGCCTGTTCCTGGAGATCTACAGTACCTTCCTGCATAGCTCAGCTCCAATCTGGCAAACCCACCAGTCAACTAAGATCTCCAGGAACATTTGATAATTACATATAAGTGTGTTGGAGCAGGGTTGAATCTGAACTCTTGAAAAAGGAACAGGAATGAACACCCCTGACTTATGCCATCTGGGGCTGAGTTCCACTTCATTTTTGATGCCATTTCCTCACTAACTCCATCTCATTGACTTGGATGTACGTCATTGATTACGTTGCATGAGTGCACACTACTAGCAGAACCATTGCAATGGGCTGAATTGGAATGTCCCAAACCCTAGATCCACTATGGAGTTGATTTATTATTTAATTTTTTTCCCCTTATGAATTTGATGCATCATTCTATGTCTATATAGGTATGCTTGGTCTGTTTTAAATATTTAAAAAACAATTCATATACTTTGGAATGCACTTCAAAATGGCAGCAGGAAGTGCTTAGGTAGGTTTGTGAGCATGTGTCGAAAAGCAAAGTGGAACACAACCCTAAGCTTCAGTTCCAAACCTGCTCCAACACACTTGGCGGTTGTTTATTACGGTAGTAATCCTGAACACCTTGATTGTGTTTGGTGGGTTTGATTAACTTTGGAGCTAAACTCTGTATGAAGGTAGCCCTGCAGGAGCATACTTGACTACCTCTGGTCTAGTGCTTAGTATTATTCATCCCTTTAACTTAAGCCTTAAGCATTGCATTATGTCAATGCTAAAAACAACAATAACAGCAATACAGTTTGCAAAACAGATGTTCTCTTACGTCATGACAACATATTGCCGTCACGCTGTAATATATTTTGTCGTATGAGGCATCGGCAGAAACTTAGGAAGCTGGAATGTGCGACTTTATTCTGTGCTGACGTCTCCGCTGGTTTCAAACTTAAAGTGTGTATACGAGCAGTATATTGTCTTTTTCCACTTGACTTGCACTTCACAACAACACAAGCTTGTTTCAAAGACATTCAGCATGGTTTCTACAAAAATGTCTGATGTGTTAAGTTTTACATGGCTTAAGAATGTGAAAAAGCTACGCTAAATCCGATCTGACCAGTCAGACTGAAACGGATTTCCAGGAATGTGATATGAATTGGATTCCAAACCACATATGTGACCCTGGACCACAAAACCAGTCATAAGGGTCAATTTTTCGAAATTGAGATTTATACATCATCTGAAAGCTGAATAAATAAGCTTTCCATTGATGTGTGGTTTGTTAGGACAATATTTGGCCGAGATACAACTATTTGAAAATCTGGAATCTGAGGATGCAAAGAAATCTAAATATTGAGAAAATCACCTTTAAAGTTGTCCAAATGCAGTTCTTAGCAATGCATATTACTAATCAAAAGTTAAGTTTTGATATATTTACAGAAGGAAATTTACAAAATATCTTCATGGAACATGATCTTTACTTAATGTCCTAATGATTTTTGGCATAAAAAAAAATCAATAATTTTGACCCATACAATGTATTTTTGGCTATTGCTACAAATATACCCCAGCGACTTATGACTGCTTTTGTGGTCCAGGGTCACATATGAATGTAGCTTGAAACGGATTTGCAAAAATCGGATTTCATGTAGTTCTAAATATGATCAGATTTCCATCAGACTTGCACAAGAATTGGATTTGGGCTGACAGTCTGAATGAGGCTTGTTTGCCATTCCTGCTTCTGGAGGGCCACTAGCTTCAACACACCTGCCTGGAAGTTTAGTGACCCAAAGAGTGTGTTTAGCTGGTTTAAAAGGTGTTTAATTAGGGTTCGGAGCTAAACTCCAGAAGGTGGCCCTCCAGGAGCAGGATTGGACCCGTTTTCATTAGTACTAATCAACATGTGAGTGGAGGGGACAGGCTGTAAGTGTGGTGGTCTAACAGTTTAGGATTTAAACAACCTTGAACAGAGAAAAACAGATGTTATACAACAGCAGCACACTGAAGTCTGGTGTTCATGGCTTGAGGCTTAATTTAAGAATCTCTGCAAGAGCCAAACAAATTATGTCACATTCACAATTACAGGGAGACTGAAGAGAGGGCAGGAAATTAGATTTATGTGTAACAACACAAGAAAGGAGAGGAGGGAGAGAGAAAACCTAAAAGAGATGGTAAGGAAAGAAGAGAAGCATTTACAGAAGAGTGAAAAGTCAAGAGTAGCATTTCCTGTTTATGTTCATGAGCGGTGATGAACAGCACGGTATCATACAATGCCAATAGTGTTGTATTCATTGTGAAACTGTATTTTTTTTGTAGTATTATGACCTAAACTTTAAGGTGCATTCAGTATTTTTTTAGTTAGCGTTAGCATTGTTGTTCTTTGCATACTTTAAGTAGTTTCTACAGTGAGTTTAGAGAGTGGTTTGCACAATTATTATTTTTCTTAACTGACCAACTAACAAGAAGCAACTTGTGCATCACTACTCAGGATTTTCTCTGTCAGCACATCTTTTCAGCCTTGTGTTTGCTGTACCAATGTTTACACTCATTGTTTGTCTTAATTGGTCACTTCCCTCCAATATTCTGGTGTCTAGATATGGCTTGGACCCCCTTGGACCCCTGGCTTGGGATTTTCTGTCCACCAGATGTAAATAAAGTAGTAGCTCACCTGAGCATCGCCACAAGCTGCATGATTTCATTCATGTCTGCATCATAAACTGGATATTTCCATAGAGAGCTTCCATGCAAGTACTGTAAAACAGTTTTTCTGTGTTTTGTACTGTGAAATCGAGGGCGTGTTTCTCACTGTGTGCTGCACCTGCAGTAACAGAGAAAACACCTGCAGTGTCTCTGACTGCGCCACAGGTATTTGGGGCCTCAGGAGGTACTTTGGATGATTTGAAAGGTGCAAGGTGCACTTTTGTTCTGCCCTAAGACCTGAAGCACTTTACAGCTCTATTGTTCTGCCTCTTCTGTGAGGCAGAGGTGAAGGGGACCGCTGTGAGTGTTACACACTCACACACACACACACACACACACACACACACACACACACACACACACACACACACACACACACACACACACACACACACACACACACACACACACACACACACACACACACACACACACACACACACACACTCGTTGGCCCTTTTACTTGTGTCCTGAAGACAGCCTCCTTGTATAATTGCACCTGCCTGAAATGCACACCCTCTGGCTGCCTTTGTATCTCTTCATCTCACACCCTCTCAGTGCATTCATAAGTCTGAGCACTCATTTATCTGTGAGTGTGTGCATTTTTGACTAAGATTTGGTGTCTTCTTACCGTGACGTATGTCAGCATATTGTATTCCTTTTCCAAAAAGCATATGCAGCACTGATCAGTTCAAGGTACTGATCACGAAGCATAGTTCACAGGGACTGAGATTACAAATTTCACGAAGCATATGGGAGACTTAACACACACACACACACACACACACACACACACACACACACACACACACACACACACACACACACACCATCTCCAATCTATTTTTAGAGATATAAATAGCAACTTTTAGGCCTATTTTGATATCCTTATAGTGTAAATGTTGGATTAGATGAAGTGTACTGAAGTGCTTGTACGAAACACCCTGTGAAAAGAAAAATCACAACTGAGATCGTTTTAATATGGAGTGCAAATAAAGAATTTAGTTTAGGCCCTGTGGCAAATGGCACAGTTCATGTGCACTTGTGGTCCTGCGGACTTACAAAGGCTGCCGCATACGCATGTCTGTTAAGTCCACAAGAACTTAGTGTGTCCTATTTGTCATTTTAGGTTTCAGAAGGTTGCTCACAAGCCCTTCTGTGGCCTCTATGTGCCCTTGAGGCGAGCTTTATATTATGGCATCACGTCATGAAAGGATGGATTCGGAGGAAATCTGTGAGGGCTTAGGGTGTCATTTGGGACATGGCCTTGTGGACAGTGCTCCTACATATGGTGCAGAAGTGCCTCGGCTGACCTCATTTTGAGTCCTGGCTCGTGGTTCTTTCCTGATTCTGTATCCCAGTGCTTCCTGTCTCTCTTCATCCTATCCTATCTAATAAAGGCAAACGCAATATAAGTCTCCTGCTTCTCATATATGCGAGTTCCAGAAGAGATCTAAAAATGTGCTCAGTATTGACAGTTTTTAAGTACAATATGAGCTAAAGAAGCCAAATTTATGATTCCATTGTTGTCAGATTTATTGCTAATTTGACATATTGAAACAATCTCGATAAACCGTTTTGGAGATTCCCCATTCACCTACACAGAGGGACTGTAATCAAAGATTTCTCATCAGTTTCTTCCAAGATCAATTTATCTGACCTCTGCTATCCAATAATAACTTCTATATTTATTTTTAACATCAGTCTCCAAAAATGAAAGGGATTTTCTGAGAAAGTGTGTTTGAGCTTTACTCTGAGTGAGTGTTTGGAGAGCTGGAGGTCCCAGCACAGAAGGCACAGACAGGTGGATGGAGGCCAGACAGAAGGTGCCTGTGACCTCTGGATGTGGTCAGGTGGGTCCACACCTGTCTCCTTACTAAGACTAAAGATTCTGGTTACATAAGACAGAGACACACAGGATATCTAAAGAGAATTTTAAGGGAGCATAGAAACTCTCATCCAAAGACTCACTTACGTTCAAGTACTGTAAAGTACTAACAAAATCTATTCGGTCAAATAAAAATAAATTAATTTCACCTAATGCATTTTTATGCTTATTACAGCAAAGGAAAAAGTACACATCAACATACTTTAATATACATTCAAAGACTGCACTTAGGTGAAAATTGGATGTAATATTTTCAGATACTTAACTGCATTTTATATGTAATTTCTTTATTAAATTTTCTGTTAAATATGGTTAAAGAGTATTGTACTGACATTTATGGTAAACTAAAATTCAGTAAAATACTTTATTGAAATTTGCATGTCATGTATTTAAATATTTTTGTAATGATGAATTTGAAATGTGGTGCATTTGTAAATGTAATGTAATGTGCTTATAGTAGGTTAGTCGACATATCAAAGATTGTAAGTGTACTTTTAAGCATGACAAAAGAGTATTAAAACAATGATTTAAAATGTAGCATTGTAAACTTTTAATTTGACATTAATACCAAAATTAAAAAAAAAAATACATGTGTATTAAGAAACAGTCATGAAAGTGAACTCTCTTTTAGTACACTTAAGTGGTCTTTCATGTCATTAATATTATATTATTGGCAAGCACAGTTTTTAAAAATATTATTTTCAAGAATGTAAGTACATTACAAGTGTGTATTCTATTGAATTAAGCACTTCTTTTTCACAAGGGTTATAAACATGCCAACATTACACTGCTAGATTCAATTAGTGGAGTTATGTGTCCTGAAATATAACATTCATGCGAGATGTATACGTTTAACATGCATCTTACTTTCATTGAAATGAATCTCAGTGTTTCTAATGCATGCAAACACACAGAGATCAGTGAGCTGTGACAGATAGTGACCTGCCAGCTTGGTTTGAGGTCTGCTGAAGCGTCTCTACAGCTGTCACTGTGTAATTCTAGATATCAGTCCACCTGAGCAGCCCGTGGAGCCAAAACAACAGCAGCCCTCCTCCCCTTCCTGCCCGGGCCGTCCTGCTGCAGGGGGGTTAGTCACGCAGGTATGTGTGGATGAATCAAACAACCTCATTCCTGTGCTGAATCCACGACGTGGTTTTCTAGACTAAAATACTTCAATCTTATTTCACACTGTTTCATTAGCATTGCATTCAATTTACATCAAAAACATTTGAAGATTACATAGCTGTACTATAGTTGAATTTCCCAGAGTAAACTCATTGTGCATTGTTGGGTGCTTCTCCTGTAGCTTTGATTCAAATTCATGATTTGTGAAATGAATCACTCAGAATGCTGATTCATTAAAAAGAATCAATTCAAAAGAATGAATGATTCACCACATGGGCATCACTATCACAAAGCCAGCAAGGTGGGTGAGTAAAAACACAGCTGATCAAAAGTATGTGGTTGGTAAGATTTTTTTTTTTTTAAAAGAAGTCTCTTATGTTAACTAAGGATGGCTTTATTTGATCAAAAATGCAGTAAAAACAGTGAAATATTATTAGAATTTAAAATAACTGTTTTCAATGCAAATATCTGTTAAAATGTAATTTATTCCTGTGATCAAATCAGAAATTTCAGCATCATTACTCCAGTCTTCAGTGGATTTAAAAATAACAACATCGCAATCTCATGCAACATTAAAATAGTCTTTCTGATCAATTTAATGCATCCTTGCAAAATGAAAGTCTTGATTTCTTTAAAAAAAAACATATTTAAAAAACCTTACTGATCCCAAAACTTTTGATATATTGGTGTAAAATATGAATTGTCTTTCTACAATACAGTGAAGTAAAAGTAAAAATCAACACAGACATTTACACTGGAGTAAGCTAAAAATGTTACAAAATATTTCAAATCATGAAAACGTGACTGTGTTGTGGATGTTTTTAGTGGATGTGTGAAGTCATTTCCTCTCAAGGGGTAGAGAATCACATCTCATTAGCTGTGAATGTGATCCTCTAACATCTAGGACGGTGATGAACCTCAATGCTCAATGCAAAACGACTATCACATAAAACCTCACAAATATTTTGCTTGAAAATACATAGCAGTTGGTTTGATCACTTAAATTCATACATTTATACTGTAAAACACTGCTTTCTAATCTGTAAAACATGAACAGTGCAAACACTGATTTGGACACAGGTCTTTAGGGTGCACACACAAAACACAGGGAGTTACAGGGAAAATCATGAATCATGAATGCAGTAATGTATTGTTCTTGAGTGGACTTCATGTGCAGTTTAATTATGAGTGCTGAGATCCTAAAATACCCTGTGAGCCAGACCATGAAGGCCACATCAGTGAGCCAAAGCCAGCACACATATCTCAGAGGCTTTCCAGCCCAGAGCAGAGATCTGAGCACAGCACGTGTGGCTCTGCATGTGTGGCATTATAAAAACTGTGGGTTACTGTATATTACATACATACTGTTCAGCGTGTATTTGCTGGAAGTAGATATTCTGTGTGTGTCTGATAGGTGGGTTGTTCTCAAATGGTTTTGCGTCAGGACCCAGATGCTGCATTGTACATCAACCTGACATTTATCAAACAAAATGTCATGTATTAAAATGGATTAATATTGCCATGAACTGCATGGACCAGACTGACAGATGGAACAGAAAAAGTGATAATTCTCTAAAATATCTCTGTGGTGCTCATAGTGTTCCAGGCATGAATCGCAAGAACCATATGAGAGAACAATAGTTAAGAAAACAAGTTAACAGTTAAGGATATTGAGGTTTTATCAATACAGTCTCTCTTTTCTGCACATGGGGACACACACTCACACTCAAGTCTTTAAAGCTAGTTTTTGGGGGTTTTGAGAAAAACTCCCTCCTACAGAGAACGCCGAGAGCATTCCCACACACACACACACACACACACACACACACACACACACACACAGCACAGCAGCAGCGGCTCGGCTCGGCTCCAGAGACCCCCGCCTCCAGCATGTAAGCCTTTCCAGATGTGCTCACATCCGTCCCTCTGCTGAGAGACGCCACTAAAGACACACACACACACACACACACACATTATTTAAATTAATGTCAACAGTCAGAGAATAATGTCAACAGTGTAAAGGTCCTTAATAAACATAATAAAGATGGAAATCATATTAGTTGGTTTTCTTTTAACACAATATCACAATTAAGTGAACATTGGTCATTTCAGTAAATTATAAATCATTTCACTACTTTGGTTTGAGTGGATGTTTTCTCAAAAATAGTGGGAAAAAAAGAATGAAAAACTGTCTATTAGTTCTGAAATATTCCTTGTGTTTTTTCATTTTTCTTTCTCTATTAAATGTTTCAAACCAAACTTGTTTTTAGAAATATTGTTGGCATTCAACTGATAGTTTTTTCTTTGTCCTCAATTTCACTCTTTCAGTCTTTTGTAAAAACCCTTTAACTGACAAAAGTATGTTCTTTAATCACATCATCCTCCGAGGAAATGACATCATCGCTGGTGACAAACATTCCGTTCGGTTTGATGCTGGATAAACGTCAAAAGAGGATAAAACATATCAAAATAACTTTAGCTTTTTTCATGCCATTGCACAAGTCAAGTTATAACGAATAATATAAGCCTGAACAGAGCAAACACTTGGGAAAAATACGTGTTTTTTAAGTGCACTTGTTGTGTATACATCCAATTAAAAAAAAAGAAAAATATATATATATAAATTGTATACAAGTATAAAAACAACATTAAAGTATATTTTAGTTTACCATAAATGTTTGTCAGTACATTTCAAAGACAACAGAAATAATTATGAAATTACATTAAAACAAGTCCTACTTAAAAGCACACTTAAGTTCAACTAACAGCAATCAGTATAAATGTAAACTATAATAAATTTCATTTATTGCAAATAACGTGCAATTAAACATTACATTCAGTCCACACTTAAGTAGCCTATATTCTTTTAAAATATATTATTTCCATAATAAGTGCTGTAATAAGTACACAAGAACAAATATTATAGAAACTGTATTACAATAAACATACAAACATTATGACTTCACGTCTCCTGAGAAACAACATTTTCCTTTGGGACAACATGAGCATATATGTTCATGTGTTAATGTAGTGTGTCTCATGTTATTTAGCTTGTTAGCATTACTGATTTTCACAGCAATGTTAACAGGCTAAATACAGTCTTTCACTGAGGTGCCAAATGAGCAGCAAACAGCTAATTAGCTTATACATGCTCAGCTATCCAGTTCAAAGAGCTGTGTGTGTGTGTGTGTGTGTGTGTGTGTGTGAGGGGCGGGAGACAAGTGTTGTTACAATCAAGAAGTTATGGTCTTCTAAAGTTCCCCACACCTCCCCCCCCCACACAGTTTAAGGACCCTCATGCCTCAACAGGTGTTGGCAGAGAGACACATTTAAAAGGAAAGGGAGAGAGGGAACATCTGTTATAAAGACCTCCCATGCAATGTTTACAAGAACAGCACACTACAGAACTATACTTCTATACAGTGCTATAAAGACAGATGAATTATGCAGAAAACTGAATGTAAGAAAAGAGACATGCTATTGAATTACACACCTTCACACAAGGAGGAGTGAAAATGCAGGGCTTACAATCACTCTCTCTCTCTCTCTCTCTCTCTCTCTCTCTCTCTCTCTCTCTGTATCTTTTGACTCCTTTCATGAGGTTGTGGAGCCAGAGAGACTGTGACCCCCTAATGAGTGAATGGTACACACACACACACACACACACACACACACACACACACACACACATTGTTTTTTTGTGTGTTTTATGAGGGCGTTCTATAGATAAGATTTTATATGTTCTGTATCTTCTATCCCACTAAACCTAACCGCTACAGAAAACATTATACGTTTTCTCATTTTCTCACAAAAAAAAGAAAGAAAGAAAAGAAAAGGTGGTAGTTTTTGTAAGCAGACACTTTGTCCTCACATTGTCAAAAACGCAGGGAAAACCTGGATGACATACAAACCTGAAGAACTCACAGTGCTTGCAAATATGAATATCATTAACAATGACAGTTAAACAGTTTTCATGTAATATTACATAAGATACCTATAATGTACAAAGCATAATTTATTGTGTTTTTATACACTGTAGTCCAAGTTTTAATCGGTGCATGAGCGTAAAATGAGCAATCAGAATGGATACTGACATAAAGAACTGAAAGAATGGATATTGACACGGCTCACGGTCAGCAGAGAGATATTGTGCTGCTGGCTTTGAAGAGCTCCTTCATCAGGGTGGAATCTTCTAGCCTGGGGACGAGGAGCTCTGACTGTGCATGCGTTCATGGTATGAAGACTGCTGGAGGGAACGTGTGTTTAGGGGAATTCTGTCAGCTGCAATGAAGGTGGAATCATACTTCATTTCTCTATCATTTAATTGCCAATAGCATGCAATTAAACATAACATTCATTTCCAGTAACCACACAACTGAGAATGCTTAAATCTCTCTCTCTCTTTTTTTCAGAGACAGTGATGAGAAGTCTTTTGAAGTCTCTCTGTAATCCTCAATTAATGTTCATCATTGCTCTGCATCAAAAAATTGGTCACATGATGAACATTTTTTGTTCTAGGCAGAAACAGTGATATAACTACTGCCAATGATTTGGGAAAACATTACAATAACTGGACCGACAGACACTCAAAATTAACCCGACACTTGACGAGTATCGGCTTGGTGTGTCTTGGACGGTAGAATCAAGTTGGGACAGTCTTTGTGTCAGGAGCGCGCATACAAACCTTAAAAACGGGAAAAATATATAGAAAATATATTTTATTAAATTTTATTAATTTCAGCATATTAGGATTCAAATAAGACAATGTAAAGTTTTTGTTCAAAATATTGCATTTATATTACAGTTTGTATATTCAAAGATATGCCCATTTAAAATTTAACATACAATAATAGGAATTCATGTTTGGTGTGATTCTTACAAGATTTAAACCTATTTTAAAACATTCATTCAGTGACACAAACTTTAAAAAGAAAACACAGTATGAACATTTTTTAAAATGTACCATTTTATTTTTTGAAGCATGCAGTTGTAAACCAATGTGCCCTTGAGCAAATCACTTATCCACCGCTTCCCCGGGGGTCTGTTTCTGCTATTAGTGTACTGTAAGCCTCTCTGAGTAAAAAAAGGGTCTGTTAAATGACAAGCACCCAATAGGAAGAGAGAAAGAGAGGCTAAGATTAGGGTAATCAGTCCATCAGAGAGATTGATGGAGAAGACATGCAGAGTTTAAGGAGGAGACCAGAGGATCTTAAGTGAGCAGTCTGGCAAAACGGCAAGTGCAGTGGAGCAGGGGCTGCTGGGTAAGGCACCTTGCAACAGCTGGTCTCAATTATCCACACAGGGGTCGAGGGACGCATGGGGCTGTGTGACGGGGGGTCAGAGACCACTGGCGCCAGGAAAAGAGCAACAGGTCAGGAAAGATGGAGATTATAAAAATACTAGCAGGCAATTGGCCCCTAAAAGAGAAAACAGATACTGTGTGTGGGGTTTGTTGAGGCTGTGCCACAGCGTTACAGACGAGGAGCCAAAGGGTGGACATTTTATCCTCTCTTCCTGTAGAAAACTAAATTTAGAACCGAGAGAATGAGAAAGACAAAGAGTAACAAACACAAAGAGACAAAATACAGTATTTGGGCACATTTACTCACTCTCAGGTTGTTGCAAATGTATGACTGTCTTCTGCAAAACACAAATTAAGCTAATTTAAAAAAAGCATGGGGTCCAACCAATACAAGACTCTGTTCAATTTTATTGTATGGAAAGAAACAGACAATTTTTTTCTAAATATCTTCTTTATTGTGAAAGAAAGACATGCGATCCTAACCTTTATCTCTATGCTGAAATCTCAGATGACTAGACTAGTGATTTATCTCTTTTGAATATTTGTCAAAATATTTGTGTCTGGGACGCCGTGAGCCGGGAGACTGTAGTGAACAATGTGAATTTTTAAAGGCTTGGCTTAAATGTGTGATATGAACAAACAGTGCTTATAAACGACTGTCGAGATTCTCAATGGAAAAGAGTGGAGGTTTTGACTCGGAAACAGTATTCCTTAGGTTTCAGCTTTGGGTCGGTCCTCAAAAGAAAGTCATTAAAACACCAACTGATTAAAAGTCATTGAAAAATGGCTCAGAAATGTCAGTTGACACTTGGCGTGATGTTTTGTATCTAATGTATTTTCTAAAGTATCTGTAATAGGTAGGAAAAGTGGAAATGCTTAAGGAAATAAAATTTGTGCAATTAAGAAAAAGGTGTCCCCCTGTGTTATACATCCTCCTATGCATGAGACAGGATTACTGAATACCAGAATAACATACATATGTAAGGCTTTCACACATACATTGATCTTCATATTAACCCTGAAAACATAGTGTATAGTGCCCTCTGCTGGACTACTCTTGATATGATGGGGTCACTGTTACACCTTGCACAAAAAAAGTCTTTACTCTTTAGTCTTTAGTACTGATTGATCCTTATCAACTCACTCAGCTGTACATCAAATGTGACTTAGATCAGTCTACACATTTTACTGAATTAGGTTGAATTCAGATAAATGTGTCAACAGTTAGATCAAATTAAAACATATCAAATAAAACGTGTGATTATTTACTAATACATAAACCAAAGTAAAATCTAAAATCTAAATCATTATACAAATCTCAAAATTCTAAATTAATTTAGAATTTAGAGTTAAATTAACCCTAAAGTAAAATTGCATGTAACTTTTGAAAAAAGTAAAATAATTCAAAGTAAATTAACTAATAAATAATACTAGTTAAATACTAACCCTAACCCTATAACAACTAAACAGATTTGACATTTTAGCACGTCACCACACAATATCTACCAATTAGTTTCAGATATAACAAATAAAACTGAAATATGAATCTGTTAATTATGTTAACAGCTATATTATACTATATTATACATTGATATAAAGTGTATCAATAAAAAATATCATAAAAAAATTGATTGACTTTTATTTTAATGCATATTAATAATGTTAATAATATTATTTTTTAGTAATTTATTATATTAATGCTCGTAAACAATTTTATTTTTTTATAAAAAAATATTTAAATTGGTGTAATTATAGGACTATAGGCCTACACATAAATTAAAGCTTTTAGAATTAATACAAGGGCCTAAATTCAACTTGCTTCGTGCAACAATAGGCGATCTGCGCTCCGCTGCTTCATGCATTTTTTTTCTTTTCTTATTTTTCTTTTTTTTCTCTCCGCGGCTTCATTCATTTTTTTTCTTTTATTTTTTCTCTCCGCTGCTTCATTCATAGAACGCGCGCATGATGAGCTGATGACGTCACAAGGACAGAGGCCGCTGGAGGCTCGCGCTCGCACGCTGATCACTTCAGTTCAGTTCAGTTCAGTGAAGCGAATTACTGAAGCAGAGTCTGATTCCAAGTCTGTCTGTCCAGACACACACGATATTTAGACAGCACTCCATCACCAGCACTTAGTTTCCGCTGTGGAGACAAGCAACAGGTCAGTAACAATATAAGAGATGGAAAAAAAAAGTGTGAAATCAGATTTTTTTCCCTCTGATTAAACTGAACTCGTATTAAAACCTCTTCTCCATTGACATCCTTCACAAAAAAGAAGCCAAACTTTGCTCACTCCCAAGGCCTATGATAATAAATGATAATGAATTTTTTTTTGCCCCAAAATATAATGTCATGATAACAAATTTTTACCTCAGCATATAATTTCATGATGATAAAATTTCCATGCCCTTCGCGCCAGTATTTTGGCGGCAAAAGTTTATCATTGGCATGGCAATAAAGACGCTAAAGGGTTAATTTGATATCTGTATAGGCCTATTGACACCTAGGGAGTGAGAACCAATGAAGAAGTGTCCCCTTGTCCCCTCACCGGTGTACCAGAGCTCAACCTAGAGGAGAGAAGATAACATGATTTATGAATCATAACCAAACCCACCAAACTCGCTTTTCACCATGGTTCTAAGTAGCCTAAGTAAAGTAAGCAAGTAAACAAGTAAGTAAATAAATAGTAAAAAATGATAAATATGCCTATTGTATTTTTGTTTACTTTTTAAGGGCTAAATGGAGTATTGAAAAACATGTTTATGCACTTTGTGTGCTGTTGCATTTTATGTTTAATGTGTATGTTGGATTATTCTTTCTTTTGCTATTGGGGCAAATGGACATGCAGAAATGATATTCACTGTAGTGTCTGTTCCTGTCAATGTAAGTTTACTCAGCTTTGACTGCTAAAAACCCCGGAAATGTGAAAAGGATCCACGAAGACAGGTTTTAAAAGTTTCAAATGCAAATCAAATAATATGTCCTCTGGTGTTAATTTCTGTTACTCTTTTCTATTTACCCACTCTTTAGAAAAGCAAACAAAAATGAAGAAAAAGAAAGACATTCGTGCATTCTTCAAGAGAACATGGCAGGCAGTAAAACGCGCCAACTTCAGTGGCAACAAAGTTTCACCTGATCCCCGGTCTGGTCCATCTGGTCTTGAGCCAATGGATCCAGCAGATCCGCAGCCAGATCCATCCAGCCTGGAGCCAACAGCTCTCCAGGATCCACATTCAGGCCCATCTAGTCTCAATTCTGAGTTGATGCCTGTTCCAGGTCCATCCAGTCTCAGGCCGACTCCTGACGCAACACATGAACCAGTTTCATTTGCATCCCTATATGAAATGGGACAGAGACTGGGAATAGGAGGTTTCGGTACTGTGTTTAAGGGGACTCGCACATCTGATGGCCAGCAGGTGGAGCCACTTTTACAGTATTCATTAAACCTTTTGCTACGGTGACCGAGAGAGCTCAACGCGCTGCACCTTCAGAAAACACATGCAAATAGAAAAAGCACCAGCAAATCAAGAAAACATTTTCATCAGTTTGACAGCAGGTGCTGCAAATGCTCACAACGCAACCAAATAAAGAATTTTATTTGCAGCGCATTTCTTTCTTTGGTTGTGTTGTGAGCACTTGCAGCGCGTGTGTTGTCAAATTGATGAAGTTGTTTTCTTAATTTGCAGGTGTTTTTCTATTTGCAGCACGTTGAGCTCTCTCAGCCACCGTACTTTTCACTTGCCCAGCATTTTTGGTGAACCTGACTTATAGATTAGCGGCATCCACTGTTTTGATAAAAAAGTGTGAAATAGATGACAGATTGCATATTGTCATAAACAAAAATTTCAATGTTTATTCCCAGATTCAGATTTAATATGTATGCATGCTTGGTAAAAAAAATTCTCTTTACAGGTTGCCATCAAGGTCATTCCTAAGAATAAGGAGGATGATTATATCGTTATTGTAAGTTGGCAAAATTTATTACTACACCCAAAATAAATCAAACATTAAATACATAAAACATAGTTAGCTAACCTTTTGTTGATTTTTCTCTAGCCTGGCTATTCCAAGCCATTGCTCGTGGAAGTGGCTCTAAATCTGCGGGTGAAAAAGTCTCCAGTAAGCCCCAACATTGTCCAGATGCTGGACTGGTTTGAAGAGGCACATTGTCACATCCTGATCTTGGAGTATCCGCAGCCCTGCATGACCCTGAGCAGTTTCCTCAAACTCAACAGACGTCGCTTAGATGAAAATCAAGCGCGTCGCTTTATGCTCCAGGCAGTTCTCGCAGCCAAACACTGTATGGACCGCGGTGTCGCTCATAATGACATCAGGGTGGATAACATCCTGATCAATACAGACACGCTGCAGCTCAAACTGATAGACTTTGGCTGTGGAGAACTTATTGAAGGTTGTGATGATGAAGACAACCAATACAGAGGTGAGTTAGCTTACCATTATGCTCTATGATGGCAGAATGAGTAACTGTGTGTAGAAAGTACACTAATGCTTCAGTGATATATTATTTTTTCAGAATGAAATGTTTGCTAAACTCCGAAGAATCTCTCTTGCTTGCTTGGACAGGACATGTGGTGCCGGAGCTTTATGTGGCGCACAAATACGCACTCAGTGAGACGGTGTTGTCTCTGGGTAACCTGCTGTACAGGATGGTGGAAGGCCAGTCTGCTCTAGAAAATAATCCAAGGTTTGATTCCAACCGCTGCTCAAAAGGTGAGGCAATAACAATCACACTGTTAAGCACACACATAAAGCCTCTGTGTGATATCATGGAGGTCTCATCAAATGCAAATTCCTAAATATAAACCTGAAAACTGAAAGACATTAACAGCTAAACATTATTGTTACCAGTTCTGAATAGCTGGTAACATTTAGTAGCGAAACTAGCAGGTAAAAGAACGTTAAAACACTGTCAGAAGTAATATACAGACTGTACATGATGACATTAGTGTGTCACATGTTCATAAAGAACATACATGACTAACCAATGCTTTCCTCAAAACCTATACAGAATGTCAGAATCTGATACGCCTCTGCATGAAATACGATCCAGATGAAACACCAACATTAGAGCAGCTGTTAGAACATGAATGGTTTAAGCAGGGAGATGATCAGGAGTAGCTCAGGAGTCAGGTAACATACTAGCTGAGATAAGTCAGATTATAGGAAACTGTATTTGAAATAATTCTTGTGAAAGACCAGGACCTTTTTATTTGTTTAGTTTTTATTTATTATTAATTAATTTATTAAGCAGATGAGGAAATGTTTCAGAAAGGAGAATCTAGATATAAAAAAAACAAAAATAAAAAAAAACAGAGGAACAACTTTAGTGCAAAAAAGGGGCAAAACATAATTTAATTTTAGTGCAAAACATAATGTAAAAGTAGCACACACATGTAAAAAAAAATCACATTGATATCATATTTCCATTTAACGTTTTGTGAGAATCATTACTGTTCCTTTATACTATTCTAAATTGGATACTATAGTGGTTTTACTCTAGTTGTCTCTCCCAGGCCCCATTTTCCAGATGAGGCTTCAGAAGCTCAGTGGTAAATTTACTTCAAAAAGAAGGAACAAATGATAAAAAGTTTACTAAGTTTAATAAATGTTAGGAAAAAAAAGAAAAAAATATATATTATTATTAAAATGATAAGTATTAAAAAAATAAAATAAATTCTTGTATTTTGAATGTTTTTAAAATGATGTGCTGATTAATTAGTCTAATCGCATATGTAATGAGAAAAGGAAGAAAAGCAAGTTCGGCAAAAGATGGTCTTGAAATCCTAGCGATTGCATTATATGCATGGGCATTACTCTCCAACCTACACCCCTGCAGACGCTGTTTGACACTCTCCAACGAGATAAAAATGAACACGTTACAAGTTTATTCTCAACATTTTATTTAAACTTTTTTCTCAAAATTTAATTACTTTTTTTTCGTAATTTAATTAGTTTATTCTCAACATTTTATTTGGATTAAATGCATTTGCCATGCATTTGGGCAATCAAAGTACACAATAGGTAGTTCCTATTGTTCTGGATTTAACCCTACTCTGAAGTAGGAGCTAATTTGGTCCTCCCAAAAGACGTTCCTATAACTAAAACCATTCCCAGTTCCTGTGGTGCAAACATGCCAAACAGCAGGTACTTATAGGAACTATGAAAACGTTCCTCCAGTGCAAGCTATTAGATGACCAGGGGTCTTCATTTGCAAAGTCTTCATGTGGGACCCCATGTGCAAAGAGATGAAGATATGATAATTGAACTGGCAGATAAAGGCTCCAGCATTGTCATAATGGACAAACGATAGTATGCTGGAAAGAAACAAAACATTATAAATAAATGCAAGACCCCTTTAAGGTTGTCATAAGATATTTATATCTTAATATCAAGAAGGCTCTGACTACCTCTGACACTTGATGGTAAATTAACAAGTGAACATGACACATATAATAATAATAATAATTCATTTTATTTATAGGCGCCTTTCATGGCACTCAAGGTCACCTTACAAGTAATCCAAAAAACCATACAACCAAAAATCCATACAAAACAAGAAACAGTAAAATAAATTAAAACATTGATCCACATACTGTATATGCAATCAAAAGTAAGCCTGTTTAAAGGTCCCATATTGTCAAAACTGAACGTTACATTATTATACATTATTTATCCATCTTGGATAAATCCAAGATGGCACCGAGCATGGCAGCCGTGTTGCGAGCTCCGAGAAAACTCTGCAGTTTTTCGTATGTTTTATTTGTTATTTTGTTGTTTTACGTGTTGGATGTTGTTAGTATAACTGTCTACAATAGAGACAGGCTTTTGAACATTGGTTCATTCGTTGCGCAACGCAAACCGGACTTTGAGTTCTTGAACGCCGGCGCTTTGTTTACGGACACCGCATCAGAACCCTTTGTCTGGGTCGCACGGTCACGACCGAGGAAACGCCGCCGGAAAAGGGGAAAGAGAGCCGGAGTCCTTGTCAGACTCAGACGCCGTCCCCTCCGACCTCCACTCCCAACCATTTTGTTGGCTAACCTTCAGTCACTGGACAACAAACTCTGCGAATTGCGGGCGCGCATCTCATACCAACGAGAAACAAGGGACTGCTGCATTATTTGCCTCACAGAAACATGGATGTCTGCAGTGGTTCCAGACTCAGCCATCAAGCTTACGGGGTTCTCCGTGCACCGCTCGGACAGAACGAAAGAGCTCACAGGGAAAAGCAGAGGTGGGGGCGTTTGTTTCTTTATCAACAACTCGTGGTGTGATGAAAGGAATCTACACTCTATTAAATCCTTCTGCTCCCCTGATTTGGAATTTCATATGCTTCTGTGTCGACCATTCTGGCTACCGAGGGAATTTACAGCTATCATAATCACAGCGGTTTACATCCCCCGTCAAGCCAACACAGACCAGGCACTCAAGGAACTGTATGGGAATATAAGTGAGCAGGAACCCGCGTACCCAGATGCAGCGTTTATTGTTACGGGGGACTTTAACAAAGCCAACTTCAGAACAATAGCTCCAAAATACTTTCAACACATCACCATCAACACGCGTGGTGATCGTGTACTGGACCACTGCTACTCTCCTTTCCGGGATGCCTACAAATCGCTCCCCCGCCCACCTTTCGGCAAATCAGATCATTCTTCCGTTCTGCTCCTGCCTGCTTATAGGCAGAAACTGAAACGAGAAGCACCCGCCCTCAGGAAAATTCAATGCTGGTCGGACCAATCGGACGCTATACTGCAGGACTGTTTTGATCACGTGGACTGGGACATGTTCCGGGCAGCGTCTGATGACGACATAGAGGCGTACTCAGATTCTGTAACGTGTTTCATAAGGAAGTGCGTAGAGGACGTGGTTCCGATCAAAACAATTCGTACCTACCCCAACCAAAATCCGTGGATTAACAGCGATGTTCGAGCAGCCTTGTCAGCGCGGACATCTGCCTTTAAATCCAGGAATGTTGACGATCGAAAACAAGCCAGTTACGATCTCAGGAAATCCATCAAAGCCGCCAAATGACAATATAAAACCAAAGTTGAAGAACAATTCAAAACCAACAACGCAAGAAGCATGTGGCAGGGCATCAATAACATCACGGATTGTAAAGGGAATAAACCAGCTACAGTGAACATTGCCGCCTCTCTACCGGATGAGCTTAATCTATTTTATGCTCATTTCGAGGCTCACAACCCCGCCCACACAGAGAGCGCTCCCGCGGCTGTTGCAGAGGAGGTGAGTGCAATCTCCATTTCTGTCGCGGATGTAACACGATCCTTCAAACGGGTGAATATCCACAAGGCTGTGGGTCCTGATGGCATCCCAGGCCGTGTGCTCCGAGCATGTGCATTCCAGCTAGCCGGGGTTTTCACAGACATTTTCAACCTCTCCCTCTCTCTGTCTGTGGTTCCCTTATGCTTCAAAAAATCCACCATTGTGCCCATACCAAAGAAAAATAAAATCACATGCTTGAATGACTGGAGGCCCGTTGCTCTGACACCCATCTTCAGCAAGTGTTTTGAGAAACTCATCAGAGACTACATCTGCTCTGTGCTGCCTGCCTCACTGGATCCGCTGCAATTTGCATATCGCAGCAACCGTTCCACAGACGATGCTATTGCCTTCACCCTGCATACTGCTCTCTCCCACCTGGAAAACAAGAATGCCTATGTGAGGATGCTGTTTGTGGACTACAGCTCCGCATTCAATACCATAGTGCCTGCCACACTGGTTGCGAAACTCCAGAATCTGTGCAGCTGGATCCTGGACTTTCTGACAGGCAGAAGTCAGGTGGTCAGAATGGGCAACAACACTTCATCTCCGCTGACCCTCAACACTGGTGCTCCGCAGGGCTGCGTTCTCAGCCCACTCCTGTACTCCCTGTACACACATGACTGTACAGCCACACACAGCTCCAACGTCATCGTCAAATTCGCTGACGACACAACGGTGATTGGCCTGATCACTGACAACGATGAGACGGCCTACAGAGTGGAGGTGAGTACCCTGACTAAATGGTGTCAGGAGAACCACCTCTCACTCAACATCGACAAGACCAAGGAGCTGGTGGTGGATTTCAGGAGACAGAGCAGAGAACACACACCCATCACCATCGACAAGACACCTGTGGAGCGGGTAAACAGCTTTAAGTTCCTCGGCGTTCACATCACCGAGGATCTCACATGGTCCACTCACACAGATGCAGTGCTGAAGAAGTCACATCAACGCCTCTTCTTCCTGAGACGGCTGAGGAAGTTTGGAATGAGCCCCAGCATCCTCAGATCATTCTACACCTGCACTGTGGAGAGCATCCTGACCGGCTGCATCACCGCCTGGTTTGGAAACAGCACCGCTGGCAACCGCAAAGCCCTGCAAAGGGTTGTGCGAACTGCCTGCCACATTGTTGGAGGTGAGCTTCCCTCCCTCCAGGATATCTACACCAGGCGGTGTATAAGGAAAGCCAGGAGGATCACCAATGACTCCAGCCACCCGTCCCACAGACTGTTCTCTCTGCTGCCCTCAGGAAGACGTCTCCGCAGCATCCGATCCCGCACTAGCCGACTGAGGGATAGCTTTTTCCCTCAGGCTATCAGGCTAATGAACAGTCAGAACTAATACACCCTACAGCACACTCCCACTTTACGATATGCCACGCACTGCACTTTAACTCCACAGTTCAAACTGGACTACACGTACACACTGCCACTGGTGTCAAAAGTATTCACATTCATTACTCAGGTAGAAGTATAGATACTAGGGTTTAAAAAGACTTCTGTAGAAGTTGAAGTATCAACTCAAGCTTTTTACTCAAGTAAAAGTGTAAAAGTACTGGTTTCAAAACTACTTAAAGTATAAAAGTAAAAGTAATGTAAGGAAAAAAATGCCATAAAGGACAAAAGCTTATGCCGCGCCACAGAGGCCTATTGTGCACTACCCCACCTCCTCAAAAAAAACATTTTTCTAAAGGCCATAATGACTATAATGTTATATTAAAATGTTAATGTTGAAAAATTTGGGATGCACTAGGCTACCTGTTTCAGCCGCATATACAGTATGCCCATTGAAAATGAACGCATTTTAGTACAATGCAAATACATTAAAAAAACATATATGTGTACTACTGAGCATTAACGTGTTTCATGGAGCGGAAGATATGATGACTAGTTGCCTATAAGTATTGTAATGGTGCAAAAAGTCAAACTTCAGAGGCATGTCATCAATAACCTTTATTGGAATGTAAATGTACCTCGGAGTAACGAGGCTATTTTTAAAATGTAAGGAGTAGAAAGTACAGATAATTGCGTGAAAATGTAAGGAGTAGAAGTAAAAAGTCGGCTGAAAAATAATTACTCCAGTAAAGTATAGATACCCAAAATTTCTACTTAAGTAAGGTAACGAAGTATTTGTACTTCGTTACTTGACACCTCTGCACACTGCACAAATACAACAATCTATCTGCTACCACTGGATACCATCCAATGCACATACATGACATTTGCGTATCCAGCTTATGTACAATCTACTGCACCTTTGCATATTACTGTGTATGTATATATGTGTACATAATGTACATATGGTGTATAATGTGTATTGATAACTGTAAGTATGTCTAACAGTACACTGTGTGTACTGAGTATATGTATGTGTATATTGCACATTGTCATCTGTATAAGTCTGTAAGTAGGTAATGGTAGTGTCTATATGTTAATTGTTTCTGCACTGTATGGAGCACGCTCTCAAGAATTTCACTCATCAAGGCACATGTGCTGTGATGATGTGACAATAAAAGTGATTTGATTTGATTTGATTTGATATTCCAGCCACAATTAATCACAACGATGTATATACAATTACAAATGATTATATATAAATCGTCAGTTTGTTGTTTTACACACATGCACACAGACATTATTTCATACACGGCATAGTTGTGAAATGCAAGAAATCTTAAGACGTGCCCATAACAACAAAAGACAATACTTTATTGAACCTTTTCTGATAAGAAGTGTGCGCTGCAAATGCGAGCATTTTTGACGATGGTTTCTGTCCAGTCCGCTCGTTTTATCACGTTTAACCACAGCTGTCGTCGTTTTTTTGTCTGGCAGTGGCAGCAGGTATGCAATCAAATTTGTAATTTGAGGCTGTATTATGATGATTTTGGCACCCAACATCACAACAAGATGATATTTTAAGCTCCTTGTGTAGCCGAATCTGCACTGGTTTGAATTGGCCGTCTCCAGTTTTCCCTTTGTTTTGCCTCCAGCTAGTGCTGTGTCGTAATTGTGATGTCGGCCCTAACTAGTTACATGTGGTTGGCCTAGCCGCGTGTCACTCGGAAAACAACAGGCCAATCAGAAGAGAGGCTCATGAATATTAATTAGTCAGGCCAAAATCGACCTGTTCTTAGCAGAGCTCCTGAGAGAAGAGCTGTAAAAGTATATTGAGATGGTTTTTGGTACTTATACCGCAAATATATATTCTTAAGGACATCAAAACCTAAAATAAAACTCCAGAAAGGTGTACAATATGGGACCTTTAAATAAATGAGACGAGATTTAAAAGTGTGAAAACTATCGCTATTGCGGATGTCCTGGGGAAGTGCATTCCACAAATAAGGGGCAGCATAACTAAAGGCCCTTGACCCCATGCTGTTCAGATTAATATGTGGTTGAATCAGAAAAACAGATGAAGAGGATCTCAGGAGTGTAAATTTGAAGAAGATCAATTTCATATTTGTATGCCACACATTTACAGTAGTCATTTTGTTGGTAGCTACAGTATGTTATAGTTCTTAAGTTACTAATATATATATTTTAGGAACTTAGTTTGTGACCACTGTTCTATATAGATCTGTATAGATTAGTGGTTTTGACACAGAACAACTTTACAGTTGGCATAAAACAAGCCAGTTAAGGTACATGTGTAACTTTAGTACCTATACATAAAGTTGACAGACCGATTTAGACCAGGGATGGGCAATTCTGCTGCTGGAGGCCATTGTTGTATGATGTTACGTCATAATGACTCATAAAATAAGTTATGCAATGATGTTACATCATAAAAACCTGCTTCTGGAGTTTCTGGTGTTGTGAAATACTCTGTGCCTGAGATGTTTGGTGTCATTGAGTAATCATGACTATTCATGCGTTTTCTGTTTTGTGTTAAAGCGACTCTGAATATATCAGTGCTTGCATGCTGCTAAAATTGGATTAGATCACATAATCCAGTCTTGGTTTTGATCTGGATCAAACCTTTAGTATGTGCTGTTTTAGCTGGATTGGGATACATTTGATCCAAAATATCCTGATCCCAGCAGAAAATTTGTACATATTTATATTTTGCACTTTATTTGTTCAGCTGTTACAGTGATAAAGTTGATAAATTACAAATTATCTTGGTCATCATGTGCATAATTTATCATCCCCTGTATAGGATTATAATAATAATAAAAACGTATTAATTCACAGGACGTTAACCAATGTAGTTTTGACCTTTTAAAATCACTTATTAGTGTATTTAGTATTTCTACATTTGATACCGAGGATCTGTGAATATTATAACAGACTAATCCTGAGCTATCCAGTAATGTTTATGGCAAATCTACAGATGTCAGTAGTTTAAACTATGACAGTATTAAATTGTTTACATTTATTTGAAAGTCAAAATATTTATTATTCCTTCTTTTAGAAATTGTTTGATTTAGTTTACCCTAAATGTTAATTGATGCATTAACTCTCAAACATTTACTAACCATATGACTCCAATCGTAGTTAAGGAGGGCTCTTGATTAGTTTGTGATTAGCTCATGTCTTCACATTCGGTGTTACAGAAACAATTTTTAAAAAGTTATTAATACTTCATAAGGGCATTAATATTGTTCTTCATTCCTCACCATAGCAAACTATTTAACAGTTGTTGGCTCATTTACTTCTTGCAAATCAATGGCTGTAATCAATTAATAAACATAACACATAACACAATGTTCATAAATGAACAATTATACTCTAAGTTTAACAAAAGTTCCTTTAAGGCAAACAACCGGAGCTTCTAACAGCAGCTGCAGTGAGCTGATTACATGTATTTAGAAGGCGGGACTTATTCTATCATATTGCATGTTGCACTTTCTAAGCAATATGAGTGCACCTTCTTTGTATACCTAAAGTCTTAGGTTTAACTTTGTTTGATGCTGAAATTGCCTTGTTGAAAACAGTTTCTGTGAATCAGGGAACATGCACTTATATTAATAAAGCATCATGGGGTGTAGAAAAAAGTTGGGCTGGTCAAACTACTTTTCATTAATTACATTCAGCAAGCATGAAAACAATAGGAGAACAAAAATAAGACCTTTATTAGCGGGTTCAGATGTGTTTAATTAGAGTTGGAGCTAAAATTCTGTAGGACAGTGTCCCTCCAAGAACAAGCTGACACCCCTGACGTATGGTCACCCTATGCATGAAAATGCGACACAAACGATGTCACCCTGTGACGGTCTATGGCAGGCATCCTCAAATCTGGCCCACTCCTGCAGAGTTTAGCTCTAACCCTAATCAAACACACCTGAGCATGCTAATCAGAGTCTTCAAGATCATTAGAAAAGCACAGGTAGGTGAGTTTGATCAGGGTTGGAGCTAAACTCTGTGGCAGATTGGCCCTCCAGGGAAAGATTTGAGGAACCCTGGTCTATGGCATCAAATAGTTTGAAAACCTATTCAGTTAAATTTTATGCTTTCTTGGGACTTCAGACATCTTGAGGAAGAAGACCAATGCAAACAGTATTTATCTAGGCATTAAATTGCAAATTTTGCACAATGAAAGTCTAGCATGACTGTTGTAAGAGCCACTGGGCCCTATCATCCACCCAGCGCAATGTGGCGCCAGGCGCGACACAAGTGTTTTTTGCTAGTTTCAGCCCGACGCAGTAATCATTTTCACGTCCTGCGCCACGTTGTTTGAATAGCAAATGCATTTGCACCCATTTGTGCGCTCATGGGCGTGCTGGTCTGAAAACGAGGTGTGTTCAGGCGCATTGTTGGCACGTTGCTATTTTGAGGCAACTGAAATAAACTGCGCCACTGACCAACTAAAACCTGGTCTAAAGTCAATGGCGCAGTATTTTTGTTGTTATTTAAAGAGCGTGTTAGTAACATGCGCCTATAGGTGGGTCCACAATGCGTGTACACTCTGCTTATTACACACACAGGGAGGCTCAGCAGCACACAAACATGCCAAATATTAAAAATTTAAGGATTACAATGTAAAAGATTATTAATGTGTAGGCTACATAAATATAAAAATGCCTACATGTCATAATGGATAGTCATTGCATGTATCAGAATTAGGCTATCTATTTGCTCGTGCACGAGCAGATCTGTTTCCTCTCTGGAGATGCGTTCAGTCTTTGCGCTTGCAAATTCCGCCATATAAATAGCGAATCCGCCATGACGCGAGCGCAACAGGCTCTTAAAGGGAATGGGAGATTGCATTCTCTTAAAGGGAATGGGAGAGCGCACCAGGCTCTTAAAGGGAATGGGAGATTGCATCCAAGATTGCAAGATGGCGCTGCTATGTTCGGTCGCCGTCCAGGTCGCTCCGCTAAGACTGTGCTTTTATTTACTTTTTTACTTACTTGTGATTTCTCTTTTTACACACATAACGTCTGCACTGATCACCTACGACAAAGGTACACTCTTGGACATTGGAAACCGCTTCAGTAACCTGGTTCAGGACACTTTATCACCGAATCCATCGTGGCCTCTTGACATTCTTCGTAACGCGGAGTACAAAGGCCACAGGAGACGGAACAAGAAACACCGTGGAAATAGCGCTGGTATTCGCAACAGACTGAGGAAAAGGGCTCACAGTCCTCCTTTACCGAGCATTCTGCTCGCTAATGTCCAATCCTTGGAGAATAAGATGGACGATCTTAGAGCCAGGATAAGTTTCCAACGGGACATAAGGGACTGTAACATCATCTGTTTGACTGAAACATGGCTCACGCCCTCGGTTCCGGTCACTGCTGTAACGCCGTCTGACAACTTTTCTGTTTTACGGATGGACAGAACAGCCGAGGCCGGTAAATCCAAAGGTGGAGGAGTGTGTTTCATGACTAACAAGAAATGGTGTGACCCCAGGAATATCTCCTCTCTGTCGCGTTCCTGCTCGCCTCATCTGGAACATCTATCCATCATTTGCCGCCCATTCTATTTACCCCGTGAGTTCTCCGCGGTCATCGTTACTGCTGCTTACATTCCACCTCAGGCAGACACCAGCTTGGCTTTGTCTAAACTTCACGACGTGCTCAGCGGCTACATTAACAAACATCCTGACGCTGCCTTTATCATCGCAGGGGATTTTAACAAAGCCAACCTCAGGCAGGTCATGCCGAACTTTCACCAGCATGTATCCTGTCCAACTAGAGGACCGAATACACTGGATCATTGCTACTCTCAATTTAAGAATGCCTACAAAGCCCGCTCACTACCGGCTTTTGGCAAATCGGACCATGCCGCCATTTTCCTCACACCGGAATATAAACAAAGGCTCGCACAGGAACCCCCGGTGAAGAGGGAAGTGACACGTTGGTCCTCCCACTCAGAAGCTATGCTACAGGCGGCTCTTGATGACGTCGACTGGGACATGTTCCGGGCGAGTTCATCTGACGTCAGCGAGTTCACGGATGTAGCAGTGAGCTTTGTAAATACGCTAACCGAGCAAGCTACAGAAACGATAACTGTAAGGACCTTCCCAAATCAGAAACCGTGGGTGGACAGAACAATCCGTGATGCGGTTAACAAACGCACTGCCGCATACAACGAGGCTCTTTTGTCTGGGAATATGAGTGAATATAAAGCATCGTGCTATGCTCTCCGACGGGCAGTAAGAGCCGCCAAATTCAGATACAGTGAGAGAATTGAGTCTCATTTTCAGCTCAACGACCCTCGACGCATGTGGCAGGGACTAAGGACCATCTGTGCCTTTGGAAACAAATCCTCCGCAGAGGTGAGAGCAGATCCGTTGCTGGCCGACGAATTAAACACCTTCTACGGCCGCTTTGAATGCAATGGCAGCAGCGCGACTCTGCCGAGCAGCGCGTCAGTAAGCAGCAGGCAGAGAAGCGAAAATCATGTGATCACCGTGTCGGAGGATGAGGTTCGGAGGGCACTAAAGAGAGTGAACGTAAGGAAAGCGGCTGGACCTGACGGGATTACCGGCCGAGTCCTTAGGTCCTGCGCTGATCAGCTTGCTGGTTTGTTCACTTCTATCTTCAATGAGTCCCTTGCTACCTCTGTGGTTCCCACCTCCTTTAAAAAATCCATCATCATCCCTGTGCCTAAGAACAATAAACCCTCTTGCCTGAATGACTATCGACCAGTGGCCCTCACATCAATAGTCATGAAGGCTTTTGAGAGACTTGTTAAGAGCCACATTAGCTCCTCCATCCCTGTTACTTTGGACCCTCTTCAGTTTGCCTATCGTCCCAATAGATCAACTGATGATGCCATCTCTCACATACTCCACTCCTCCCTCACACACATTGACAGCAGAAATGGGAACTTTGTAAGGCTGCTATTCATAGACTATAGCTCAGCTTTCAACACTATAGTCCCCATCAAGCTGACTTCTAAACTCACAGGCCTCGGCCTAAACACTTCACTCTGCGACTGGATTCAAGATTCCCTCACTGGCAGACCTCAAGTGGTGAAGGTAGGCCAGTTCACCTCAAACTCCATCACCCTGAACGTAGGAGCCCCGCAGGGTTGTGTCCTGAGTCCCCTGCTCTACTCTCTCTACACACATGACTGCGTGTCCTCTCACAGCTCCACATCTATTATCAAATTTGCTGATGATACTGTGGTTCTGGGCCTCATTTCCAACAATGATGAGACCGCATACTTGGATGAGGTGGAGAGACTTACATCATGGTGCCAGGACAACTGTCTCTCTCTGAATGTGAGCAAAACTAAAGAGCTGATTGTAGACTTCAGAAAGAGACACCTGCTGCCCTACACTCCTCTTATGATCAGTGGGACCCCTGTGGAGAGAGTAAGCAGCTTCAAGTACCTCGGTGTAAACATCTCCGAGGACCTGACTTGGACTACACACATTCAAACACAGGTTAAGAAAGCCAGGCAAAGGCTGTACCATCTGCGACAGCTGAGGAAATTCAGGGTCTCACCAACAATCCTGAAAACTTTCTATTCAGGGACCATAGAAAGTGTATTGACTCAGTGTATCTCAGTGTGGTATGGAAACAGCTCCAGTCAAGACTGCAAGGCCTTGCAGAGAGTTGTGCGCTTAGCTGAGCGTATCTCAGGGTCTGCTCTCCCCTCTCTGCAGGACATCTACCTCAAACGCTGCAGAAGCAGAGCTGTCAAAATCATCAAAGACTCAAATCACCCCGGTAACTGTCTTTTCATTCTGCTGCCATCTGGTAAGCGCTTCCGCTGCCTGATGGCAAAAACTGAGAGACTTAGGAGGAGTTTCTTCCCCCAGGCCATCAGACTCCTGAACTCAAACTCAGCCTCTTAACATCACCATGACTTCACTTATTAATCACTCACAATCAGTAAGATACTCACACTCATTATTCTCTACCTCATTCTGACAGTGTCATTTGCACACATCACTTTCTGTTTTGGTATCTTATTTTTTTATTTATTTTTTGAGATTGCTGCTACATGTCAACCATGTACAACCTATTTGCACATTCCTCTCTTGTACAGTCATGCTTATCTTATCTTAATATTTAAGTCTACAGTATACTATCATGCACATTATCTTATATTTTGTTCTTTATATCTTTTTTATTTTTTTTATTCATTTCATTTTATGTATACTTCTTTGTGTGGTTTTCTATAATATTGCACTGTCCATGGAGCGGACCTGACTCACATTTCACTGCTGGTTAATACTCTCTGTATAATCGTGTATGTGACAAATAAATCTTGAACTTGGACTTGAACTGAACTTGAGATGAGTCTCTGATTGGTTTATTGCACATTATGCCCAAAACACACCCATTACTCATTAAGAGGATAGGGACAACCCTTTTAGACCATGCGCCGGGCACACCGACCATTTCTCCCGTCATTAAACTAGCAAAAGCGGATTCGGACACACCCTGAGTGCACCTGCGCTGTGCGCTTAAGACCATGCGCTTAGATTGTTAAAATAGGGCCCATAATGTTGTATTGAATGTTTGTTGTAATTCCATTTTTTGACACTGGATGGAGTCCTAGAGGAAAGAAAAATCAAAAGTGAGATCTCTTTAAAAGGGTGGTTGACTGTTTATTTTTTTTCTAGGCTTGATTGTGTTTATGGGGTGCAGTCTAACATGTGTTAAAGGGATAGTTCACCCAAAAATGAAAAATGTCATTAATTACTCACCCTCATGTCGTTTCAAACCCGTAAGACCTTCGTTCATCTTCGGAACACAAATAAATATATTTTTGATGGAATCTGAGAGCTGTCTGACCCTGCATAAACAGCAATACAACTGAAATGTTCCCAAGTCCAGAAACGTAGCAAGGAAATCGGTAAAATAATCCATGCGACATCAGGGGTTCAACCGTAATTTTACGACGCTACGAGAATACTGAGAATATGTAAACCATCCATGCTAAGACACACGTTTTCTATTTGATTTTTATTTTATTTTAAAGTAGACATTTCACTCTCTATAGATATATTATATCTTTCAGATGAAAAGCCATATTTGAGGTCGATGAATGATAGGTGAGCGTTTGGATGTCCTGCCCGAGTGTATTACTACATAGACCAGCCGTTAACAATCTGTCCGTCACGGACTGCGTCATTCACTTAACCAGCCACACCAAAGCAAACAGGAGGAGAGCATAAAGAGACAGGGCAACTAGAATTGAGTTCAAAATTAAAATATACAGTTTATAGTTTATTTCTATAAAAGGTATATTTGTGTATAAAGTTGGGTATCATTACTATTCCCGGTCCCGCCCACTCCCGCTGACAATAGGTGCGTTCGACTTGAAGCACGGCTACAGACGGCAATCAACGAGAGTAGCTGCTTGCAGTCAGGGGCGGAGTTGAAAACGGACACATCAAGCCGGACACTTTCTGCTCTCGTTAGTGACGCTCACGCGGTGTTTGCATACTCTATCACAGATGAAGTGAATAAAATGGAATATTTGTCAAATACACAGACGTTTCAGAAACGTTTTCATGAGCAACAGAAACACTTTTTATATACTGCTTAATACAGCGCCATCTGTTCAAGAATACAGTTCAACGTAAATATACACTATTTAAATACTAATTAAGTGGGGGCTTATGTTTTCATCAGTGTTTTATGATAAACGTGACACAATATAACATTGCGACTACAGTAAAAAAGCTTTTACTGTTCTAAAAACAGATTTATGAGCAGTATTGGATTTGAAGATGTTAGAAACACACGTCATTGTTGTCATGTGGTGAATTTGGCCAATCGTGAAACAGCTGTGTCGTCATCAGCGCTCCTGCAGCCTCTCTGGAGAAACTGCGGCGGCTGAGTGAGCCGGCTGCTCTCGAAACGCTATCGCGGTACTTTGATGCCACACGTGACAGTGACGTGGCGTCGGCGCCGGTTCAAGTCGGACAAATTTTCTAACCGGCATGCACTTCTTCAAGTCAGCCGCCGATCGGTTTTCATGGCGCTGCATGAAGTCGAACACACCTATTTTTTCCTGTCCATCCCAATCACGTGATTCGTAGTGATTTTAGGTGTGGTCGACTTGAAGCGGCGCTGTGCAGAATTATCAGTGTATGACATCAGAGTACTGCGAGAGCCATAAGAGAGCAGGCGGAACCTATTGTTTCCCATCCCGCGGGATTCCCGTGACCCAGGGTATTCCCGAAAAAATGTCAGCCTCTAGTTCCCAATTCCAGCCCCCCCCCAAAACCAGAGTTAAACTGTGGGTGGGGTAAGTAAATGTCGGCATTTAGAAAAACATGTAGGTGGATTTCTGCTGATCAAACTCAGACTAAACCAGGAAGATATTTAATTAAACCTGTTGATGAAAAGACACAGTTTAAGGGAGATTAAAGCTGACCTTCATATCTCACGGTAAGTTCACATTAGATGCTCTCAGCAGATCACCAGTCATTTACAGATCACCTGTGCGGGGCCCTAGGCTAAAGCAGCTGCGGGGACCCCCATACACCCCCCCCCACCCCCGTGTAGGCTACGCTGGTTATATTCAATGAACAAACAGCGTATAAATACACTAACATTCTGAAATAAATGCACACTCGTGAAATAAAAATAAACAAACATCATAATCCCATATAGGCTTTTTACATACAAACCCGATTCCAAAAAAGTTGGGACACTGTACAAATTGTGAATAAAAAAGGAATGCAATAATTTACAAATCTCATAAACTTATATTTTATTCACAATAGAATATAGATAACATATCAAATGTTGAAAGTGAGACATTTTGAAATGTCATGCCAAATATTGGCTCATTTTGGATTTCATGAGAGAGCTACACATTCCAAAAAAGTTGGGACAGGTAGCAATAAGAGGCCGGAAAAGTTAAATGTACATATAAGGAACAGCTGGAGGACCAATTTGCAACTTATTAGGTCAATTGGCAACATGATTGGGTATAAAAAGAGCCTCTCAGAGTGGCAGTGTCTCTCTCAGAAGTCAAGATGGGAAGAGGATCACCAATTCCCCCAATGCTGCGGCGAAAAATAGTGGAGCAATATCAGAAAGGAGTTTCTCAGAGAAAAATTGCAAAGAGTTTGAAGTTATCATCATCTACAGTGCATAATATCATCCAAAGATTCAGAGAATCTGGAACAATCTCTGTGTGTAAGGGTCAAGGCCAGAAAACCATACTGGATGCCCGTGATCTTCGGGCCCTTAGACGGCACTGCATCACATACAGGAATGCTACTGTAATGGAAATCACAACATGGGCTCAGGAATACTTCCAGAAAACATTGTCGGTGAACACAATCCACCGTGCCATTCACCGTTGCCGGCTAAAACTCTATAGGTCAAAAAAGAAGCCATATCTAAACATGATCCAGAAGCGCAGGCGTTTTCTCTGGGCCAAGGCTCATTTAAAATGGACTGTGGCAAAGTGGAAAACTGTTCTGTGGTCAGACGAATCAAAATTTGAAGTTCTTTTTGGAAAACTGGGACGCCATGTCATCCGGACTAAAGAGGACAAGGACAACCCAAGTTGTTATCAGCGCTCAGTTCAGAAGCCTGCATCTCTGATGGTATGGGGTTGCATGAGTGCATGTGGCATGGGCAGCTTACACATCTGGAAAGGCACCATCAATGCTGAAAGGTATATCCAAGTTCTAGAACAACATATGCTCCCATCCAGACGTCGTCTCTTTCAGGGAAGACCTTGCATTTTCCAACATGACAATGCCAGACCACATACTGCATCAATTACAACATCATGGCTGCGTAGAAGAAGGATCCGGGTACTGAAATGGCCAGCCTGCAGTCCAGATCTTTCACCCATAGAAAACATTTGGCGCATCATAAAGAGGAAGATGCGACAAAGAAGACCTAAGACAGTTGAGCAACTAGAAGCCTGTATTAGACAAGAATGGGACAACATTCCTATTCCTAAACTTGAGCAACTTGTCTCCTCAGTCCCCAGACGTTTGCAGACTGTTATAAAAAGAAGAGGGGATGCCACACAGTGGTAAACATGGCCTTGTCCCAACTTTTTTGAGATGTGTTGATGCCATGAAATTTAAAATCAGCTTATTTTTCCCTTAAAATGATACATTTTCTCAGTTTAAACATTTGATATGTCATCTATGTTGTATTCTTAATAAAATATTGAAATTTGAAACTTCCACATCATTGCATTCTGTTTTTATTCACAATTTGTACAGTGTCCCAACTTTTTTGGAATTGGGTTTGTAAATTAAACAATATTATCGAGTAAGAATCTTACAAATCAGAAACAGCCCAGCAAATGAAATTAATTAAATATCACTCACCACTAAAAGGGATTCGTCCTGCTCTTCTTCAAAGAGAATACCTCAATTAAATTATCATCCGTCATACAAAAATGTCATGCACGTTACACAAACCACTGGCCTGAGTAGCCTACATTTTACCACTATGGAATTGTGACTGCACATAGTAATAATTTAGGAAGCGGATATACTGAGGTAACATTTGAAAGCACAACTGAATGTCTATGAAACGTCAGTCAACAAAGCATTTTAAAACAATGGCACTTAAAAATGTGAACTAAAATTTTATTGCAACCATGTAGCCTATCAATGCATGAAAATTAACTTTTTTTTTTTAATGAAAGAGAACGTAAAGAGTGTGGTCTGCTTTTGGTGCTTGAATGTGTTTTTCAATAATGAGGTCCAAGTTTAATAGCTAATACACTAGAAGTTAAATTTATAAAAATTTATAATTTTGTTTCTCTATTTAACAACATTCAATTACAAGTCAAGTTGAGCTTTATTGTCATTCTGCTACATGTGAGGACATATAGTGGAACGAAATGTCGTGTCTCGCAGGACCACGGTGCTACATACCAGTTAAACATAAGATAAACATACAACAATGCAAGTATAAGAAAAACAATAGAGCTATACAACAGTTAACCATCTTATACATATACTATAAATACTATAACTACTACACATAGTTGACTACACATACACAAACTGAGACTGTACAAAAACTTTACATAAATACCGTATATGAATATAAATATTCATGAAATTGTGCAAAAGAGATATTTGTACATGAAATTGTGCAAAAAAAATAAAAATTTGTACATTAAATCATTGTGCAAAGAGAGATTTTGTGGAAAGCAGCACATAGTGCAAAAGGATTTTGTAGTGCAATGCACAAGTAAACATGTTATCTTATTGAGTCTTTGTGTCTTTGTAGCAGGGAGTGTTTATAGAAAGTGTCTAGTGTACATATAGTGGGATGAGTGTGTGGGATGAGTGTGTTACTACAGGTGGTTTGTATAGCCCACTAACCTGTGTGTAGCACACTCAGAATTGCACTTAGGAAAATTGTCAACAGTTTTAGTTTTGAGTTGGGGGGGGGGGGCTGAGGTGTTCATGGTTTCAGAGGGGGACAGGGAGATTGGAGTTAAGAGCTCTCACAGCCTGGGGGAAAAAGCTGTTGAGCAATCTGACAAAGCGAGCTTTGATACTCCGGTACCTTCTACCTGATGGCAGGAGCTGGAAGAGGTTGTGAGAGGGATGGGTGGGGTCCTTCACGATGCTGTTGGTTTTGCTGGAGCATCGTGCAAGGAAAATATCCAGGATGGAGGGGAGAGGGGTACCGATGATCTTTGCAGCCATGTTCACTGTCCGTTGTAGGGTCTTGCGGTCAGCAGCACTGCAGTTCCCATACCAGACAGTGATGCAGGTGGTCAGCACACTCTCAATGGTGCCCCTGTAGAAAGTGGTGAGGATGGGTGGAGGGAGACTTGCCCTTTTCAGTCGGCGGAGAAAGTGTAGGCGCTGTTGTCCCTTCTTGTTGAGTGACGTGACGTTGGTGGTCCAGGTGAGATCCTCTGTAATGTGCACCCCCAGGAATTTAGTGCTGCTGACTCTCTCCACGGTTGAGCCGTCGATGGTCAGTGGGGGGTGGTCAACAGAGTTTCTCCTGAAGTCCATCACAACCTCTTTTGTCTTACTCACATTGAGGGACAGGTTGTTTGCACCACACCATTCAGCCAGCTGTGCCACTTCCTCTCTGTAGTGCGTTTCATCGTTGTTGCTGATGAGGCCTACCACTGTTGTGTCATCAGCAAACTTGATGATGTGGTTGGAGCTGAACTTGGCAGTGCAGTCGTGAGTCAGCAGCGTGAAGAGCAGCGGGCTGACCACACAGCCCTGTGGGGCACCTGTGCTCAGTGTGGTAGTGCTCGAGGTGTTGTGGCCGACACGGACTGACTGAGGTCTTGCAGTTGAAAAGTCCAGGATCCAATTACAGAGTGAGGGTTTAAGGCCCAGCAGGTTTAGTTTGTGGATGAGCTGTTGTGGGATTATTGTGTTGAATGCTGAGTTGAAGTCGATGAACAGCATTCTTACATAAGAGTCTTTCTGTTCCAGGTGAGTAACGGCTAGGTGGAGAGTGTTGGATATTGCATCGTCCGTGGAACGGTTTGGATGGTATGCAAACTGGAATGGGTCCAGCATGTTTGGGAGACTGGATTTGATGTGATGCATGACTAACCTCTCAAAGCACTTCATCATGATTGGGGTCAGTGCTATGGGACGATAGTCATTCAGACAGGACACAGGTGATTTCTTTGGTACTGGAATTATGGAGGTGGATTTGAGACACGTGGGGACGACTGCCTGGCTCAGCGAGGTGTTGAAGATGTCTGTTAGGACATCCGTCAGCTGTGCAGCACAGTCTCTCAGTACACATCCAGGTATGTTGTCAGGGCCTGGAGCCTGTGTCTGTGTGGTTGTTGTAGGTGGCTGCCTCTTTAAACATGTTCCAGTCTGTGTCCTGGAAGCAGTCCTGCAGTGCTGAGGTAGCATTGTCCGGCCATACTGTGATCTGCTTTTGAACCGGTTTGGCAAGTTTGAGAAGTGGTCTGTATGCTGGGATTAGCATAACAAAGATGTGGTCTGAGTAACCGAGGTGGGGGCGGGGTTCAGCTTTGTATGCGTTTTTCTCTGTTGTATAAACAAGTCCAGTGTGTTGTTTCCCCTTGTTGCAAAGTTCACATGTTGATAGAACTTTGGCAAAACTGTCTTTAAGTTTGCGTGGTTGAAGTGAAAGACGTCTGCCCTCAGTTAGTGTGTATGTTTTGCAGCTGGATGCTGTGCTTACGATCAATAATCACATCTCTCTCTGCATTCGCCCAAATTGATTTGCAGAAATCCCGCTCGCTGTGAAGCGGAAGCGACTAGGCGGCAGAGGATTCCGCTTGGTCTTATTAAAGCCTTCCTGTAGCGGCTATGTTTGCAATTCAAACAATGATTTGGAAAAAGTATAATTAATTTGTTATTTGTATGGTCTAGGTGGTCATACGGCGTATGCCTGTAAATACGGGACGAACTGCGTTCCGTATCTTTCATACGGAACACTTCTCTGATGCCTTTAATATGGGACGATTCCGTATTATATGCAGGGCTCTAGACTCATTCTTCCCACTGGTCGCACTTGTGCGACTAACTTTCTCAGTTGGTCGCACAAGCACATCATTTGGTCGCAATTTTTTATTTATTTATTTATTTGATACAACATTTGATTAATCAATGCATGCATCAAATTCGCGATCTTGGTGTCACGCTTTACAAGAAAAGATAATTGTCTGTTTTGCTTATATCTATACACCTTTCACTTTTTAAGACTAAAACAAAAGATGGATTCATTGTTATTCTTAATTAAAAAGCACAACAACAATAAAACAGTATGTTTCAATGACAAACTAGCTTACATAACATTTATTGACAAAAACGAATAAGACGAGGCATGGCATAGGACACATCACTTGCTGTATTGACTAATAAATTACAGAATGTTTAGCAAACACTGAGGAATCAAATAATAATAATAATATAAAAAAATTAAGGAAAGCCTCCATAGCGTAACATGAGGTAAACAGCAAAGATAACAAGCTTTTCAAAACGAAAATAAAAAGAAAACTAAACTGGCTGTCGCTGACAGGACTTGCATGTTTTTTTTCTACAAGAATACCAACATGTTCACCTTCTCTGGTTTAAGAAGCGGTCTTTTACTTTAGTTTGAAAACCAAATCCTACATTGCGCTCCGTCCGCTGCACGCACCTTCGCGCTCGTGCCGACGTGGTGAGTATAAACCAGGCTCTACTGAAGCGCTCGCGCTGAAAGCGCCTCTCTTCACATGATCAGTGAAATCTGACTCCTGCTACAATGTGCTGCGGATCTGTAGCGCGCGCTGTATAAAGCAGATGCTTTGGAGCAGCGCAGACCATGCACTCACACAAGTGCGACTTCGTCAATTTTTTACTCGCACACTCTCAAAAAATGGTCGCAAATGCAAAAAAACATTTTGGTCGCAGTCTAGAGCCCTGATTATATGGAACAGAAGAATTGTCTCGGGGGCCCCCTAGTGTTCGGGGCCCTGGGCTGCAGCCCATGTTGCCCATTAGGATAACGCAGCCCTGCTAATAGTAGTAGCTTTCCTCTGTGTGTACATCCTTACAATAGAACAATTTTAGCTGAATTATTTGTGTCCCCTTCAAAAACTGCTCTTGAGAAATTTTATGTATATTTTCCCCCCCTACAGTTAGACGAAATTTACGCCCCTGATTGTTTCTGTTTTGCAGCGTTTGCTGATATTATATTGATACTGTACTTCAGTATAGATTGCCAATCCCTCTGTGAGCCCTTCCAATTGAAACTGTTGGCCCACCTGCACAAAAATCCCTTTATAAATCCCAGTCAGGGGAAGATTGTGCGTACGTGCATCTCTACCCTGTTTCCTCCCAGAAAACACCATATATGGAGCTTACAACGCCTAGTTTTACTATAACCTCATCTGCATATCATTTCCATGCATATTCCCATCCACATGACACCATGTTTAACACAGTCAAAGGCACAAGACATTCAGGAAATGATATACGGACTAAATGCCATTTGTGCCATACATAAATTGCTAAAAATCATCCAATAACCTATCCTTGTTATGTTTTAGAAAAAATATATCAAGATAAAAACAAAAATAAAAATAAAAACTGTTTAAAATAGTACAGATAAATTAGAATAGAGTTGATCTCATTCTTTCACTGGCCAAATAGTATTTCAATTGTTTTAAACAATTCAAATAAAAAAACATGCAGTTTTGCTGATAAGGTGAACATCTTTTAGCTGTTTTAGTGGAAACAGATACGCCTATATTTGTTGCAGTGTAAAATTGTATGACTTGGCGCGTCACTAGTAGAAGAAGTATTTTAAAAAGGAACAACGTGTAAATCGTTTTCTTCAAGTTGTAGCCTATCCTTTAAATACAGCGGTAGGCTACTTTTCATAATGTTGTAGAGATGCCTTCACACGACATCAACACCTCCGTGCAGCTGCAGTTGTACAGTAGGCCTAAGCTATTATCGTTGGTCCTATTTAAACCAATAGAGTCTGGCTGCAGACACCTTGTCATTTAAACTGGATAATGGACCGTTCGACCACCGAGTCCAGCAGTGTCCGCCATAATATCAAAGTAAGTGCGCATCATTGATCATTGTTCTCGCCAAAAATATTTTCTCATAACATGAGATCTGAAGTTTAGTTTAAAGATAGTGTGCACCTATAGCACCCCTCACTGTCATTAAATGAGGAAAAATTATCAAGCCAATCCACTACAAATGTCAAAATTAATTGTGGTTAAATTAATTGTAGTTTAACTTATGTGTAATACTTTATGTAATTTCAGTCCTTATCTCCATTAATGAGAGTGGAATATTTAATGTAAATGTGTATCGACATGAAAACAGAGTTTAAAATTGTGGTTTACTTCATTCATTTTCTCACTCCAGGAAAAAGAGTTTGTACGCGGTCAGAGTTTGCGTGCATGTGCGCAAATTTTCCCGTCAAGTTTGTTTTTATAAATCCCACCTTTTGCGTAGGAAGTGGCGTACGCCTCTTTCAGGGCAGGTTTTGTGCGTACGCAACGGTTATAAATGAGGCCCCAGGTCCCCACGATTTCTTATTAACACGATGACGCCAATGAACATATATTGTGTAATGTTTATCAAAATAAAACCAATAGACTATAAAACTAGAGCTCACTTGGTATTTGGCTTATCTTGAACTTTCTTTTTGTACAGGCATTAGGCAGCATACGGTCACCGTAGTAACATGTAAAATTCAAATGTTTATTTGACAAATCTAATCCACCTTGACAGCACAGGAAACACGTGTCCGACTTGACGTCTCCGTTTTCAACTCCTCCCCTGACTCAACCAGCAAAGCTGGCCGATCGGAAACCAAAGTTGAACACACCTGTGGGTGGGGTAATTATTATTTTTTTTATTATTATACAGACGTCAGCATTTACAAAATCGTTTCTGAGTTCCTGCTGACCAAACTCAGACTAAAAGAGGAATGTGTTTAATTCAACATGTTGATGATAAGACACTGAGAGATAAAAGCTGATCATAAAATATCTCATGGTAAGTTCACATTAGATGCTGTTAACAGATCAGCTGCTGCATGCCTGTAATTCATTTTACTGTATCTTATCTCGGCGAAACCATAGACCTTGAGTGAAACATTTTATACAGTGAAAATGTGATAGCCTATTCTGCCAAATTTTCATGGGTAAACACGGAACTAACACAGATGTTTAACTTTATTTTTTTATATCTTAACAGGCATGTTATTTGTTTATATTGTGTAGTGACAAGATTCGATTTGATTTGTCATATCCATGCAAGTCAGACTGCGTGGGAAGTTTACTTAGGCTATCTAGCCTATACTATAGAAATATTTAAGAAGGTTATATTTGTTTAGCCTATTTATTTATAAGAAAACATATTTAGAAGAGTCAATGTGAATTTTGTGTTTTTATCTCTCTCAAGTGATTCTACATGGAATATTTGTATTGTTAAAAAATCGGTTCATGATCTGTTCAGTTTTAAAACGTAGACACGCCTGTTACTAAGAGTAGATATATTTTGTTTTGTTGGTGTAGGTTGCAAAACTGTTTATTTGCCTTTTATGATGAATTACTTGTTGTGTTCCTCATTTGTAAGCAGTGATGGGAATAACGGCGTTATAAATAAACGGATATTTACTAACGGCGTTATTGTTTTCAGTAACGAGTAATCAAACTAATTACTGTTTCCCCCGTTACAACGCCGTTACCGTTACTGACAATAAAATGCGGCGTTACTATAATTTATTATAATATTATTAGAAATTTATTTTTCAGTTCATCTGAATGGATGCGCAGTGTAGCTGTATTTGATGTACCGTAAACTCTAGTGTGAAGCGCACTACTCGCCGTCGCTTTGTCTCTCACACACACACACACACACACACACACACACACACACACACACACACACACACACACACAAACACAAAGAAAGATACAGAGCGAGAGAGTCTTTCATAACATGCAGAATTGACGCGCTACATGTAAACAATATTCTTTGTTGTGTTTTCGTGTCAAAATAACGGAGTTCCTTTGGAATTCTTCAGCTTTTAAAAACTGCCGGGTTCTCTGTTAGTGGGCGGAGCTAATGCGCAAACGACAATCTCATTGGCCGGCGCTCACCTATTATCATCCCTGTTTTGATTTCAGCGAATCAGTTCGAGCGAACGCAGACTACGTGATTAATATTCATGAACCCAGCAGCTCCTTTATCCTTAGTGCGTTTTATATTGTTATTAGTGGTATAATTCGTAGTAGTTTTGTTATCTTATCATTTTTTCCCCCTTTTTTTATAGAAACACTAAATGACAAACAATATCTTAAGCACCACCACCAGTCCTAAGTTCAGTCAACATGACAAATATGAATTCATACTTGGTTATTCTAATGACTAAAGTTCTATCATCATATAATGCTAAATTATCATAATATCATATTATAATGCTTGACTAACTGATGCTAAGTGTCAGTAGATAAATAGTGTCGATTAATAAATAGTGTCAATTAATGTACAATGTTTTATAATAATAATTTATTCTATTTAGTGTCCATTTTATTCATTTAATATATTTAATATTGGGGCATCCAAGTTATTTGACATTTGAACATTTTTTAAAAAAGCAACGCAATAGTTACTTTCCCTGGTAATTAGTTACTTTTATAATGATGTAACTCCGTTACTAATTCAGTTACTATTTGTGAGAAGTAACTAGTAACTATAACTAATTACTTTTTTAAAGTAACGTGCCCAACACTGTTTGTAAGTCACTTTGGATAAAAGCATTTCAACCCAGGTTGAAAAAAAAAAGGTACACTTCCATTATGTACTTAAAGTGCTCTATTTTCACACACTAATTTTGTACTTAAAGTCCGTGTGAAATCAAAATTGACTATTTATTTTGTTTAGTGCACATTGCTATTTTTGTGGTGAAAAATTCATCCATGCAAGTCAATCCACCAAAAAAAATTGTTTGTCTTCATAATCTTTAATCCAAATCTGAAAATGCTCCTCCCCTCTAAAATGAGGTGCCTTCTCTGATGACATCAGTTTGAAGGCTTGGGCATGAGCATGACATCCTTAACCACGCCCCTCCAACTGTCAGTGTTCATTTCTGAATGAAATGCCTACTTTACTTTATCCAATCAATTCGCAGTAGAAAAAACAAGCCATGCCCTCTATTTTCCTCATTCAGTATTCTGTTTCTCTCGGAAGTACGTCACATTACGGAAGTAAAAACGGTGGCAAATTTCCGGTTCACGTGGAATTTAACCCATTTAATCCCAAAATTTTCTCAGACATGAAAATATCAAAATGATCAAAATCATTTCAGAACTTTTTCCACCTTAAATGTAAACTATAACCTCTAAAACTCAATAAAAAAAAAACAAACTGAAATCTTTTAGGGAAGGGGGAGTTAAAAATAAAAAAACTTAATGTGGTTCAAAAAAGTTGCCAATAAAATCCTGTAAAAATTATGTTAATTGCTGTAAATTGATTACAGTATAATACTGCAAAGCAAATTACAGTTAATTGCTGTATGTGAAATACAGTAATTTGTGGTATTTTTTTACTGTAACATTGAATTAAACTTGTAGTTTATTTTACAGCAATATTTTGTAATTTCACTAAAGTACAGTATTTACCTGGCAACTAAAGTTGCCAATAAAATCCTGTAAATATATTTTACAGCCTTTTTTTGTAATTTCACTAAATTACAGTATTTACCTGGTAACTAAAGTTGGCAATAACATCCTGTAAATACCCCTAAATCCAAGATGATGTTGTAATAATTTAACAATGAAAATGCTGTAAAGAATAACTTTAACAGTAAACTGTAAAATACTAATTTAAATGCATTATCATGAGCGCTATCTTAAAGGGGTGGTTGATTGCGATTTCACTTTTTTAACATTAGTTAGTGTGTAATGTTGCTGTTTGAGCATAAACAATATCTGCAGACTTGCGGCGCTGAAAGTTCAATGCAAACGGAGATATCGTCTTTTAAAATTCTGGCAGTTTAATGCCTACAAAAACGACAGGTAAGGGACTACAACGAGTTACTTCCCGGGTTTGATACGTCACAGACCCAGATAAACCCCGCCCCCGGGAACACGCAGCAAAGGGGGCGAGGCCATGCTGCGCTGCTTTAGAGAAGAGGAAGAGAAAACTAGGGATGCACATAACAATCTATTCATATGAATCGCGATTCTGTCTTCTAACGATTCTAATGGATTCACAAGTTTCAAAATCATTAAAGCAACGGTTCTTAATACTGTTACTCTGTCGCCCTGCTCTGCATCTCTCTCTCTCTCTCTCTCTCTCTCACACACACACACACACACACACACACACACACTCTCTCTCTCTCTCTCTCTCTCTCTCTCTCATTCAGATCGTCAGATCAGCTCCAACAAACTGTTCCAATTATACACTTATTTTCACACAGCAATGAGAAGCATTATAAATGGACACGCGTGCGGTTGCTGTGCTGTATTAAAGCTTTAATCAGGATAAAACCGTATATTAAAAGCTAACAGAAGCAGTAGCACTTACAAATAGCAGCATATTTAAAAGTATGAGACAACAACAACCAAACATACCATTAAGAGCCGTGCTTGCACAGGTTCTGCACGATCCTCTTCACTAATATCCTCTGGGTCTCAATCGGGCTCAAATTGATAAGCATTATAGACAACGCCACTGTTTACAATTCAACCGGAGCACATGCCACTGAGGTGAGGGGCGGGACGTTCAGACGTGCAGTAGAGGCGGTTTAGCCAATCACAACACACTGAGCCAGCTAACCAATCTCAGCCCATCGAGGGAGGGGCTTCATAAAACCAGGAAATAAATCGAGGCGTTTGTCAGAGAAGGGACAGAGAGGTGTGGAATAAAGTAAATTAGGTGTTTTTAAAAAAAACAAGCATGAACACATTTACCCCATAAACACAATCAAGCCTAGAAAAAAACCAGTCAACCACCCCTTTAATACATCTACAAAAGAATAAAACCAAGTCAAAGATGTTGCAAATAAGTATTTATTAAAACTGGCAGAAAGACATTGCAAGGCTTTTACTGGTAAAATAAAATTCAGTCTTTAACTGAAAAAAAATCTTATCATACAAATAAAATAGCATCACAAAATAACTAAAAATACCTGTTAAAAAATAAGCCATATTCTGAGTAGAACATTAACTTTCTATAAAAATGAAGGTCAATCAATAGAATTTGTATAATTTTGGTAAAATATATTTTTTTAAGAAAATTCTTAAAATAAAATGCTGGAATCAACATTATACCACAAATTCTGTTGTTTGAGCTTATGTTCTATTAAATTAAAAATATTCCTGCAAAAGACAATTTGATAAATACATACTGAAAGTCCATCAACTTTCTGAGATGGCACACACATGAGGGTTTTCCCTCTTCTCTGAGACCTTTCCACTTGTTTTGCCTCTATGTATCCATCTTGCATCCAGTGAGTGTTGTGATTCCAACAAAACATCTGCACATAAAAACAAGCAGAAGCTTTAGAATAAAGTTCAGTATTGAATGAAACTAGCTCAATAAAATAAACGTAAAAATGCCACTTATACAATACAATCAGCATTTACCAGTCTAAATAAGTAACCTTTTTCACAAATGAAATTACTCAAGTAAAACATGTTACCTTTGAAAAAATTAAATTGTGCAAAAGATAGGCTCCCAGGATGCCAGACTGAAGTTGTAATAAGACTGCAAATCCAGCCACAAAGTTGAGGTATGAATTCACAACCATCTGACCCTCAAATAGTCAAAAGCCACCTGAAATGAATAAATATAAGCAATAATGTAACCTACAATTAGGGCTGCACGATATTGGAAAAAAAACTCACATTGCGATATTTTGTATTTCTGCGATATATATTGCGATATGAAAGAAAAACAAAACAAAACACCAGATGACTTGAAAAGCTCTATTGGAAAAAAAAAAATCAATGATTGGGGAGATTTTGTTGGTGAGTAAATCAGCATAGAAAAATAAACAAATTACAAACATAGATAAATATAATAGAACAAAGATATAAAATAAATAAACGGTGCTTTTTCCGGTAAGTCTAACAGTATTCAGGTATAGGCCTACTGGTTGAATAATCAAATGTAAAATAACACTGCATAGTCTTCACTGTATAAATGAAAGCTAATAAATCTGTGTTAAAGCTACAAAGGTGATTTTTCTCTATGTGTGTCACGGTGCACGCACGAGGGAGGAACAAGGACACGCAGACAAGGACGTAAACTCAAATAATAGTATTTAATAACATCAAGGCAGGACAAGACAAGGCAGAGAGACAGGATACACTGGGAAGTCACAAGTAGACCAGACGACATCAAACTGAACAGACAGGACTATAAATACACAGGTAAATCATAGATAATTAGACAAACACGGCTGGACAAGGATTAACTCATAATGACACTTAACGAGGACAGGAAACAAACCAAATATGGACACATGAGGCGGGAACACATGACACACACAACAGAACCCTGACATAACTGTCACTCTGGTGGGCACTCTGAAGGCCCCTCAGGACAAACACGGACAGGAACACAGGACGGGGACCTCCAGAGCGGAACAGACAGACAAAGGAGGCCATGGCGGAGCTCAGGAGGCCATGGTGGTGCAGGGAGCTCAGGAGGCCATGGCGTAGCAAGGGGCTCAGGAGGCCATGGCAGTGCAGGGAGCTCAGGAGGCCATGGCAGGTGGTCCTTGTGGCCGTGGCCTCGTTCCCCTCGGCCCGGCCCCTACAGCCGGAACCCTTTTACCCCCCAAAAAAATTCCCTGGGGAAGTGAGGGGGTATCAGGAGCCCTCCGGGGCTAAACACAGACAAACAGGACAGGACATCCCACAGGAACCAGAAGCCCTCCTGGGCTGGCTTGGAAGCTGAGGCTTCCTCTGGGCATGACGAAGAGTCAGAGGCCCACACAGGGTCCCTCAGCAACCACTTCCATTTCCACGACAAGGGGGCAGGCGGCTAGAATGGCCTCCATGGCCACAACAAGAGGAGCCGCCTGCCCCAGACGAGTCTCCACGGACAAGACAAGGTTAGTTTAAAATGTTCCTGTGGGCACAACAAGACAGACACACGGCACTCCTGGCCATGACATGTGGACTTGATCCACGGGGCTAGGGATAGAGGCGGCCAGCGGGCATGAATCAGCGGCGATCCGGCGGGCATTGAGTCAGAGGCGGATATCTCCCGCGATCGGCAGGCATGAGGGTATCGCGGCCATTGGACTCGCGGCACTCGCGGCGATCCCGCCGAACTCCCACGCCCTCTTGCAGTGGGCTATGGCGGGATTACGAGCGGCGACTTCCTTGCCGCCGGACAGACACAAACAGACAAAACTCAGGAACAAAATAAAAAAACTTTCAAAAACGAAAACAAAACGAGGTGAATGGGCGCCGCTTACGGTTAGGTCTGGTCTTCTGTCACGGTGCACACACGAGGGAGGAACAAGGACAAGAAAATGAGGACGTAAACTCAAATAATAGTATTTAATAACATCAAGGCAGGACAAGACAAGGCAGAGAGACAGACAGGATACACCGGGAAGTCACAAGTAGACCAGACGACATCAAACTGAACAGACAGGACTATAAATACACAGGTAAATCATAGATAATTAGACAAACACGGCTGGACAAGGATTAACTCATAATGACACTTAACGAGGACAGGAAACAAACCAAATATGGACACATGAGGCGGGAACACATGACACACACAACAGAACCCTGACAATGTGTTTTGTTGTTTGATTAACATTCATGACACAAAAAGCCTTAGGAACATTAAACTGCTGTGAACCAATATACTATCCATTTTCTTTAACAATTGTTTACCTTCACCTAAGCCATAAGCAACTGTGTTTACAATTACAAGGATACTTGCAGAGACATGCATTTTGACAGTTTTGTGCGTATGTGTTCAGGCACAAATAGATGTGGAAGTGAATGGAATTCAGTGTTCACGTGCATCTGAGTGGCTCTCACCGTGTCTACAACGGGTGCGAACGGTGTGACGCGACAAAATACAATAGAACCCATTATAATCAGTGATGCTGTCTATGCTGGATGCGGCGCGACACGGCAAATCTCCGCGAGTAAATCCCTCTTCTTTTTATGACGTACTGACACAAAGTTCATAGGATTTGCAACGGTCGCTTTGTCGCGTCCATTGTAGACAGTGCGGGGCGGCGCGACGCAATAGCTGTCGCGAAAACGATCAGTATAAATATAACGATCAGTATACTAAAAATCGCACATCCTGCGATATGACTATCGCGGATGTGCACATTGCGATATCGATGCTGAAACGATGTATCGTGCAGCCCTACCTACAATAAAGTATTTCAATATAAAATGTTATCTAAAATACAAGTTTATCAAATGATTTACAGAATTAATAAGAATTAATACATTACCTAATATAATCAGCTTCAGAGCAGTGTTAATTTTGGCAGGCATTTTTGATTTAGTCTTAGTCTTTATCTTGAGACGAAAATGCTTAATAGTCTTAGTCACATTTTAGTCATTTGAGTCTTTCATAGTTTTAGTCGAAGAAAAGTCATTGCATTTTTGTCAACTTTTAGTCATTACTTTTAGTCAAACTGCACTTACCAACATTTATTTTGGTAGCTATTTTATATGTAGTATTCAAACAAAAATAGTCATCAATTCTTCTCTCTTTAGACCAAATCAATTAATCTTAAGAATATTAAGAAATTTGAATCAAGGATTGAATTTGGAAAAACTGGAATAAATTTTCATTTTTTGGTAGAGATACAAATTAAACGAATTTTTCAGATACAGTAGGTTTACTTACATTTATTTAACATCTTTTGTTGGTTAACGTTGATGACACAGATAATTGACCATTCGCAAAGAGCTTGATTGACAGGCGATCTGACCAATCAGAATGCAGAGATTATGTGCCACTGCTGAAATCCGCCATCTTGCCCGACAGCTATGGCCTGTCTCCATAGAAATACATGTTAAAACGGGGTAAACAAGTTCGACTGAATTGAAACTGTTTCAATCTAAATCAATATAAAAATGTGCGGAGGGTTAATTTGTGCTGTTGTTGGTTGCCACGGTAACGGTAATAAGCTAAGGTATTTCTTTAAATACTTGTTTTCATACCAGAAAATCTGTATGTCTGGCGCTGTATGGCTTTTTTGCAGCGCTGTATTCATTTGTACTGAAGTTAAATGTTAAAAGGTATTACTTCAATGCATTCCTCGCATCGCTTCATGTCATCTTCCCACTCATTAAACTATAACAGGTCCTTTACTGCAAAAAGACGGTCACTGCCACACTCTAAAGTGATGAAACTACGACGCTATGTACTTTTTAAAACCATTTTTATAGGGTTCAAGTTATATTGTTGGCTCGGAAAATATGTAAATGCACTTGCCCAGTAGCCGCAGCTGTATCCCTTCTAGCCTTAGATCAGACAGGAGAGTAGATTAACTTTGGTGAACTTAAACTTGCTGTGTTCCGCGGTTGAAATAAAACACTTTCTGATATTTATTCATGTTCATTTCGTGCTTTAAGTAAATATGAAAAGACAATCGGTGCACGTGTTTGAACTGAGGCAATACAGTGATCTGTCATGACACATTGAAGAGCCACAAAATGGTAGTTATTGTTTGAATTTCTTTTAAATGACTCAATTTAAAAGCTGAGGGTCCTGAGACCTGTTTCATATCAGAAGTAACCTGCTCTGTGTTCTTGTCGGTGTGTTGTCAGTTTCTCTTTGCTCTGTGATGTATTTTTCACTGCGTGAGAACATGTGTGTAGTGTGAGAGCAGCATTGTATGTCGCATAACAACAGTAACTAAGGGTCGGTTTGCGTGGAACAATTGGGCGGGTGCATTGTATGTCCATTTAAGACGGAATGTATGCATGTAATACTGACGCACATTCAGTTTTCACCCACCTGTTTGCGCTCACTTAAAGGATTAGTTCACTTTCAAATTAAAATTTCATTATCACCCATGTCATCCAAGATGTTTATGTATTTCTTTCTTCAGTCGAAAAGAAATTAAGGTTTTTGATGAAAACATTCCAGGAATCTTCTTATATAGTGCAGTTCAATGGACTCCAGGTTTGAAGGTCAAAATTACAGTTAAGTGCAGCTTCAAAGGCCTATAAACGATACCAGACGATGAATAAGGGTCTTATCTAGCGAAACGATCGGTCATTTCATTTTTTTTTTTTAATGTATATTAAAAAAAAATGTATATGCTTTATAAACACAAATGCTTGCCTGTTCTGCGATGCGCGTTCATGACGTCATGTAATACGTAATTACGCTGAAAAGGTCACGCTTGACGTAGGCTCCATCTCATCTTCTCCTCCAAGTTCAAAATCGTCCGACATCGTTGTTTACCTTGTAAATTCATTATTTCTTTTTTTGTAAATGGCGTTTGACTTAGTATTTACACGTTCAACTTGTAAACACCGACTCGGTGCTTCCGCCTACGTCAAGTGTGACCTTTTCAACGTCATTACGTCATGACCGCGTATCACAGAACAGGCGAGCATTTGTGTTTATAAAGCATAAACATTTTTTTAAATGACTGATCGTTTCGCTAGATAAGACCCTTATTCATCGTCTGGTATCGTTTATAGCCCTTTGAAGCTAAACTTAAACTGTCATTTTGACCTTCAACCATTTGGAGTCCATTGAACTGCACTATATGAAGAAGATTCCTGGAATGTTTTCATCAAAAACCTTAATTTCTTTTCGACTGAAGAAAGAAATACATAAATATCTTGGATGACATGGGGGTGAGTAAATTATCAGGAAATTTTTATTTGAAAGTGAACTAATCATTTAAGCCATAACCGACTGTATTTACGTGAGATACTCTGACTCTACACGATAGACATTTGGACTGCTGTGTGTGTGTGTATTTGAGCGCTAACTGAGAACTGATCGCGAGCTGTATGAGAACTGAAGAAGTGGAGCGTGCGCGCGAGAGAGAGCACTTCTATCAGCGCGATTCCGCCTATGCCGCCTTCACTAACTTTAAGTTAATCGACAACGAAATGTGATTCACGGGAAAAAAACGGGACATCTGGTCACCCTATCCCTAACCCTTCGGGCGCTGAGGCCATTGTTTCAGATCGCTGGTTCGCGTTTTGGTAGCCTATCTGTCCGCTGCGGCTGCCATACTGAGACTAGATATGCAAACACCCCTTATCCAATGACAGAGACGCACATTTTGAAAGACAAGACAGTTAACTTAGCCTATAGGATGTATTTTGAATGTCCGGTAGTCCCGTTTAGTCCCCAATTTTAGTCCCGTCTCATCTTGTTAACGAGGACACAGCATACATTTCGTCAGTTTTTATCATCAGATATTAGTTTTAGGTTCGTTGACGAATATTTTTCATCGTTGTCTTCGTCGACAAAATTAACACTGCTTCAGAGAGTCTTGAAGCATCAAACATTTGCTATTCTTTGCACCTTTGGTGGTCACAAGAAGTAAAACCATGGTAAATTACTATGGTGCTGAATTGACAATGTATTGGCGTTTTCCAGTTTACCTCTTCATGCAGTTTACATTGTCGTGAATGTTTTCAGCCAGCATGTTCTCATTTATCACACGACGTGTACCACTAGAGGGGGGCCTGAGTACCGCTAGTGGTACACATACCACACACATTGAGAACCACTTAACTAATGGCGCTTTTCCACTGCATGGTATGGCACGCTACGGTTCAGTACGGCTCACTTTTGTTTTTTTTTAATACCACCTCAGCCGAGGTTCCAAGCGAACCGTACCGTTACCAAAACGTGACGTGTAAACTCTGCTGATCACTGATTGGCCGGAGAAAATCGTCACTGCCTGCGTCATTTGAACTTGCGGCACGAGACAGTTATGTTCTGAGCTATCCACAGGCAAACCTCGCCGAGGTTTGAACCAGTGGTGTAGTGGAGGGTATACTCAGGTATACGGCGTATACCCACTTCTTTATCAGTCGGCATTTCGTATACCCACTTCTAAATCCCCTCTGGTGCACATCATTCAGTAGTGTCCTGCACTAGCCAAATCATGTCAGTGCAGCAAATGAGTAATTAATCCAATCACATGTGAATAAATGCAAATATTCCCTAAAACATCCAGTAAAGACAGTGATGTGGTCAGGAACGAGACATAAACACTCTCATGCAGTGTATGTTTAATTTATACTCTAAGCCAGATAGCGCTCTAGCGCAGAAAGTCCGAAACGGCCTCATAGAAGTACTAACTTACAAGTCATAGAGTGCAAGAATCCAGCTATCGCTGTAGCCAAAGCTATCTCTACTGTAGCTAAGCTGAATAAAAAGACAAATTTGGACAATTTAGCAATGAGCTGGACAGATGATATATCTCTGTGGGCAAGCAGTTAAGTGATCATGTATCTGCATAAGGAGGAGTTGGGGATGTAGGAGGGTAAGCGCATGTCTGTGCTACAGACTATGGCAAGTGTGAGTATGGATGAACTTATATATCTTATTTATTGTAGTGGGAGAAGTTACGATCAGCTGAGCATCAGCTGATGCTGCAGGCATGCCATGGTCTGCCTGAACTAAGCTTGAGCTCCATGCGTCGCTCAAACTAGATAAAATGAGTATTTTTAGATCTTTTCGCGGTCATCAAGAAAAAAAACTGGTCTTCGACCCCAGAGGGTTAAAGATGCCGCTCCATCCATGTCCTCTTGGTTGTGGTCGTTTCCTGTCCTCTAATGATGGCCACGATCGCTGTCTTCCATGTCTGGATATACAGCACGCTGAAGATGCATGACCATGGCAACGCTGCAATGGCGTCTCTCCTTTCTTAAAGGGAAAGGAGCATAACCCTCTAAACTAATCCGCTGGACCAGTCCCCATGGACCTCTCACTCCTCACGTTGCGCTTGCCCCATAGAGCTTCCAGATGATTCTACTGGCCTGCCTCATGGCGGCCCCAGGAGTGCCCTCAGAGGATCAGATGTTGGGGGATGGGCTATCGTCCTCTCAGGATGAAGATTCGGTGTGGCTGACCCACCTTGGGTGTTGTTGCTTCCACTGAATCGAACCCAGAGCTGACGGCCATGCTTGCCCGGGTAGTTGTGAGCATCGGGCTGGAGGTATACCACCCAGCCCTGAGCGCTCGCGGCTGGATGATTGGTTTCTCGGCACGGAGCACAGCTCGCAACTGCGTTCTGCCCCAGTTCCTTTCTTCCTGGAAGTGTGTGAGGAGGTGATGAAGTCCTGGAAGGCCCCTTTTACTGCCAGAAGCCACTTGTCTTCCTCCCCCATCCTCACTAATCTTGATGGTTGGGTGGCTAGGGGGTACGTTGATGTTCCCCAGCTGGAGAGAGCAGTTGTGGTGCACCTGTGCCCACAAAATGCCGCCACCTGAAGGAATCTTCCATGCTTCCCGTCCAAAGCTTGTAAGCTGATGGCAACTCTGGCTGCCAAAGCTTACAGATTAAGATTATTTTTATTTGTCACATAAACAATTATATAGAGAGTATATAACCAGTAGTGAAACGTATTCTCTGCATTTAACCCATCCTAAGTGAGCACACACCCGGAGCAGTGGGCAGCCATGTTACAGCGCCCGGGGAGCAGTTGGGGGTTCGGTGCCTTCCTCAAGGACACCTCAGTCGTGGTATTGAAGGAGGATACTCCTCCCACCAACAATCCCTGCCGGACCTGAGATTCGAACCCACAACCTTCCGCTTACAAGTCCGACTCGCTATCCATTAGGCCACGACTGCCCCTACTTACAGTGCTGCAGGCCAGGCCACCTCTGCCCTGCATGCCATTGCGATCCTGCAAGTTCACCAAGCCAAGGCACTAAACAAATGCATGAGGGTAGTACTGACCCGAGGTTGATGCAGGAGCTGTGCTTGGTGACTGACTTCACCCTCCTGGTGATGAAAGTCATGGCACGGTCCCTTGGGCAGGCAATGTCCACCTTGCTGGTCCAAGAGCACCAGCTCTGGCTCAACCTGGTCGAGATGAGATGTTGACAAAGTACACTTTCTTGATCTCACAGGTTGGCCTGTTTGGTGACACCGTCGAGGACTTTGCCCAGCAGTTCTCGGCAGTACAGAAGCAGACTGAGGCCATTCAGCACATCTTGCCCCGACGTGATCCTCCCTCTGCCGCCGCTCCTTTGAGGGACGGCCCACAGTCTGCTCGTCTGCTCCGTCCTTTGCTGAGACAACATCAAAGCCAGCATGTCGAGCTCCATGCAGAATGGCGGCACCCCCCATGTCTCAGGCTGCAGATAAGTCCTTGAGGAAGATGACGAAGCAGCACTGACATTGGCAACCCGGAGATGAGGGGAGCTGCTCATTCTCAGGAGATGGCACGCACAGAGCCACTCCTTCCCCTGGGGGAGGGCTGGGCCAAGAATCCCTGGTTTCTTTTTCTTTCTGTTCTCTGCACGGTTCTCTGTTCTCTGCTCTGTTCTTTGTACCCACATTTTCAAAAAAGGATCAGTTTCCTCTTCCTCGGGGTTATGTGGCTCATGTGTTGACAGTGAACGATGCACCGCTTCCTCACTCTCATCCACGATGCCCTCTATCTCCAGTGGCCAAGAGACCATAGTTCGAGGATGCAACACCTCCTCATACATCTCTAGCCAGTCCCTCTGGGGACACTGGGAATCCTGTCCGTGTGACCCAGAAGTCCTTATGTAACTGTGACATACTTAAGTCCTTAAGTAATTTGACTTAGGTTTATCCCTGAGGGGAAAAAAATCCCTGAGGTAAGGGATTTCTTAAGAGCGTTGCAACAAACATCTTAACTGTCACCCTTACCTAAGTGTTTATATACTAAGCGTTTCACGGTAGTTTATGGCAACATATGGCAATGGGTGCCGCGGTTGCTATAGTTACTACATCTCACAATAAACATAGATATGTATATCTATGACAATAAACAGAACATAACGAAATACAAACCTAACCAACTAAAACACGAACAAATAAACATGAGTGCTGCCTGTTTCTGCACTGCTTTGTGTACAGTTGTTACAGAGGAAACCGCTTTGTTTCTAAAGTGAAAGTGCCTCCTGCTGACCAATGACGGAAAATTTATCAAATGTGAAAATTAACCCATGTTTTGACACTGCAAACACGCAGCTGTAAATGTAAACCAGTGGATCGACAAGAAGATAATGCATTATAAAAATCTAAACAATAAGGAATACATTACATTTATATTGTCATTTATTTAATGTAATAATTGATTAATAATAATTGTTTAAATTAATATAATAATTGATACAACTCATCCATTTTCTTAAAACATTATATAAAACTTTTTGTTTTGTGAAAACCTGTCATGCTTTTTACAGTCATTTTACAGTTTAATATGTTACCAGTCATTGCCCTACTACGCTCATATCATTTTTTTTATTTGTGCAGTTCTTAAAAAATGTCTTAAGTCTTACTTTTGAGCTTAAAAATCCTGCAGATACTGAGTTTAAGATGAATTAAGGGAGCTGTTTTGGTCCCTTAAATTTATCAAGGTGAAATAGTTACTAAGGACTTTGTAGCAACGCTTAAGGTAACACTTAGATAATTAAGGGGAATATTAATGACAGCCTTAAGGTTCCTTAAGTTGACCCTTAGGATTTTTCTTGCAACCCAAGTTTCACTAAGGGTTCCCTTAACCTTATAACTAAGGGATTTCTTAGCTTAAGGGCTTTCATGCAACCGGGCCCAGGGGTTTTACAGCCCTTACTTCATTGTCCCCAAGAAAAGCGGTGGCCTTCGTCCAAAGCTGAGAGGTCTGCGAGTCTTAAATTGGGCCCTTCACGAGCTTCCATTCAAGATGTTGATACAGAAGCGCATCCTCAAGTGCATCCAGTCCCAGCATTAGTTTGCAGCGGTCGACCTGAAAGACACGTACTTTCACATCTCGATCCTCTCTTGACATAGACAATTTCTGCGGTTTGCATTCGAGGGGTGGTTATGGCAGTACAAGGTCCTCCCTTTTGGGCTGTCCCTGTCCCCATGTGTCTTTATCAAAGTCGTGGAGGGCGCCCTTGCCCCGCTAGGGGAAGTGGGCATAAACTATCTCGACAACTGGCTCATCATTGCACAGTCTTGAAAACAGTTGTGCGATCATAGGGACCTGGTGTTCCAGCACTTCAGCCGGTTGGGGTTTCGGGTCAACTGGGAAAAGAGCACGCTCTCCCCCATGCAGAGAATCTTTTTTCTTGGTTTGGAGTTGGACTCTGTCAACATGACGATGTGTCTGACCAACGTCCGTGCCTAATAAGTGCTGAACAGAGGCAGGACGTTGGTACCACTGAGACAATTTCAGAGGCTCCTGGGGAATATGGCATCCACAGCCGCTGTCACACCGCTCGAATTGCTCGATATGACATCACTTCAGCACTGGTTACACAGCCATGTCCCGAGATGGGCATGGTGCCCGAGGCACACATTGTGCACCATGGCACACATCGCGTCACCATCACGTCAATGTGCCGCTGCACATTCAGCCACTGGTCGGACATTGCCTACCTATGGGCTGGGGTGCCCTTAGAACAAATGTCCCGACATGTCGTTGTCATGAAGGATGCCTCCAGGATGGCCTGGGGTGCTACATGCAAAGAGCAGGCAGCATCGGGGTGCTGGACAGGGCCTCGACTGCTTTGGCACATCAACTGCCTGGAGTTGCTGGCAGTGCTTCTAGCCTTGCGGCAGTTCTGTCAAAGTCTACAATCAAGAGAAGATTTCATGAGAACAAATGAAGAGGGTTCAAACAAGGCCAAATTAGACTTTGCCAAAAAAAACCTCTAGAAAAGCCAGACCACTTCTGGAAAAGCATTTTTTGGATTGCTGAAATTAAGATCAACCTGTACCAGAATGACGGGAAGAAAAAAAGTATGGAGAAGGCTTGGAACAGTTCATGATCCCAAGCATACAACATCATCTGTTCATCTGTTGCATCAATCCAAACTGTTATAGGGAAAAAAAACAGATAGGGAAAGTTGGTTACGTACGTAACCCTTGTTCCCTGATGGAGGGAACAGAGACGTTATGTCCCCTTGTCAAAACCCTGATCCATTCACAGAATGCAGAGACACGGTCTCGGCTCCTCAGCACAAACCTGAATGAGTTGATGCATGCTGTCACCTTATATATCCGTGTGTACGGGGGAGTGGCTCGGCATGCAAAATCCACTCTCCAATTTGTTTTCTTGTAAACTCAGAGGTTATTGTGGCTCCTAAGTTTGACCCCTAATGTTGTCACGACATAACCTCTCCGTTCCCTCCATCAGGGAACGAGGGTTATGTACGTAACCAATAATGTTCCTAATTCTAGATTTCCTAATTCTAAAAGTGAACTAGATTTAACTGGTTTTTATAGCATATTCCTCGTTTTCTGCTCTCTCATACCAAGTTCCATTTATTGTTGAGCTTTCTCTTAATATCACAGAGAATACTTAGTGTATGAGTCATATTAGCATAATGCATTTTATGTAAAAAGAAAAACCCAGTCATTATTTAATGGCACTTTTCCACTGCATGGCACGGTACGGTTTGGTACGGTTCACTTTTGGGGGGTTTTCCACTGGGTACAGTACCTGGTACCTGGTACTTTTTTCAGTGCCACCTCGGTTGAGGTTCCAAGCGAACCATACGTTACCAAAAGTGATGTGTAAACTCTGCTGATCCCTGATTGGCTGGAGAAAATTGTCACTGCCGCGTCATTGAACTTGTGACATGAGACACATCAGACCCGCTAGATGGAAACTTTTCTCACAGTTGCGGGGGGAAGTCCAAGATGGCGTCCTGCTAACTTGTCTTTTGCTGAGCTCTGCAGACAAACTTTTATAATACCTATCATTCTTTCAAGTTACATTTGCTTGAATTATCCACATCTACTTTTCTGCCTACCCTGAGATTCGAAATATGAAGTCGACCACTGACAGAAGGAGATATATGTTGCGTATTTCGCAGCATTCTGACAAGATGGACTTTCATAGTTATGCATCAAACATTACGGGGGAAACTCTGTCCGGGGCTAAAACACCGCCTCCAGATAAACCTGCCAAACCTCCATCCAAAAAGGGCAAGACAGATGATGACATCTCATCTCTTATCTCAACGCTCTCTCAGCTAATTATCAACCGCTCCGACACCATAGAGAAAATGGTGAGTGAAAATGCCATAAAAATTGAAGGATTGAAAAAAACAGTGGACTTTGTATGTACCGAAATAAATGACATTAAAGGCAAAGTCAATCACTTTGAGATGAGATTGAACACTGAAGAGAAGAAGTTGGGATTCTGTGAACAACGTCACACTGAACTGGAAGGATATTCCCGTCGATGGAATTCTACGTTTACAAGGTGTACCTGAGTCCATCCATATCTGTGAAGCTACATTCCCTGAGGGAGGCCACAGCCTAGCAGACAAAATCGACACGGTTCACTGAATTGGAAGGAGGCTCCAAAATAGTTCACAACCTCGGCTCATCATTATTCAGTTTTCTTCACCAGTGGTGAGGGACGGAGTGTGGAAAGCAGCGAGGATGTCGAAATTTCTCATATCAATCAACTTCGTTTCACTGAGGATCTCATTGCGCCTGATCGGGAAAGAAAACGGCTGCTTTGGCCTGCTGTTGAAAAGGCTCAAAAGGAGGGGAAGAGGGCTCACTTCGTGGGAGCCCGTGCCTTCGTTGATGGATCTGAAATATTTCAACCTTAGCACGGTAAACCTGTTTGATTTAAGTGGATGAAACTTCTAATTTTTTATAAGAAAGGACTGAGTGACTGACTGCATTTATGCCGCAGATTGGATTCATTTGACTTTGTTAGTCAGCTACTGATGCGCTTTCATCTTTAGAAGTTCTACAATGTTTGTTCTATTACTTTTGTTCTGTTTTTTTTTAATGTCTGTTTCAGTCGTTTCTCTCAATGCCAGGGGGCTACGTGATAATGTAAAGCGCAAAGCACTGTTTCTGTATGCTAAATCCTTTAAAACTGATTTTTGTTTTTTTCAGGAGTCTCACTCTGTTTTCAATGAGACTACTTTTTGGAAAAACCAATGGGGCAATGACGTTTGGATGGCTCATGGTTCTGAGCATTCTGCTGGTGTAATGATAATGAAAAACCATTTTGCTGGTTCGGTCTTACAGAACTATATTGATCCTAAGTGGCATTTTCTTTTATTGTTAATTTGTGTTAATAATATTTTTATATTATTGATTAACATTTATGGGTATAATACCTCCCGAGAAAACGCTTTGTTGTTTGAAGAGATAGGAGAAAAATTTTGTTATGGTCTAATACACTTCCATATGCTTTGATTTGTATTGGTGGAGATTTTAATATCGCTCCTGATAACAATCTTGATAGATTTCCTCCCAGACAGTCTGCTTCCCCTAATTCAAAATTGAAAATGTTCATGGAGAAGTTTGATTTAATTGATATCTGGAGGGAGAAGTTTCCAAATGTTAAATCTTACACACGGAGTAACAAGAATCAATCAAGACTTTCTTGTTTAGATTATTGGCTTGTACCACACTCCTTTAAAAACTTTAATGTTTTAGTTAGTATCCTTCCCTCTGTCACAATGACCCGGAATCAGGGAGTCAGGCACGAGGAGACACGGAGTTCAATAAACGTGAAGCTTTAATAATCCAACATGGAACACAGGAGACACAGGAACAGCAGGGATAACATTCAAGGACCGACAAACACTAACTGAAAGGACTGGGGCTTTTAAAGACAGGATAATTGGGGAGGAAGACAAGACACACCTGGAATCAAATTAACAATCAACACGAGGGAAAAACTAGGTCACAGGGAGCACATGGGGAGCAAAAACACAACAAAACAGTCCAGGGGCGTGACACCCTCACCTTTAACAGACCACTACACTATTCTCCTCTCTACTCCTTTATCCACAGGACACTCAAATACTAGTTTTAGAGCTTATTGGAAAATGAACTCCTCTCTGCGTAAGCATGATGAATTAAAAAAAAAAAATCCTTTTTGATTCGATACTATTGGGCCAAAGCTTCATCTGACAAAACATTTAGTTTTAACTGGGAGTTATTAAAATATGAAATAGGATTGTGTGTTAGGATTTCAGCAGCAATTTGGCAAAACAGAGGAAAGTAATCTCAAAGGTAAGGTAATCTCAAAGATCATAACTGTCACGGTGCACACAACAGGGAGAAACGAGGAACACGCAGACAAGGATTAAACTCAAATAATAGTCTTTAATGAAGACATCAGGGCAGGGCAAGACAAGACAAGGCTAGGCTGACATAGACAGGAAACACCGGGGAGTAACGGGTAGACCAGACAAAATCAAACAAAACAGACAGGACTAATATACAAGGGATAATCATAGACAATTAGACAAACACGGCTGGACAAGAATTAACCAATAATCACATCAGACTAGGACAGGAAACAAACCAAATATGGACACATGAGGCGGGAACACAAGACACACATGACAGAGGACTGACAATAACACTTCAGAGCAAAATTCAGGAAGACTTCACTGATGCTGATTTAACAGAACTTGCAGTGCTTCAATCTATAAGTACAAAGCTGAAGGCTCATGTGTTCGTTCCGGAAATGGTTAGAACAAGGAGAACAAAGCTCTGCTTATTTTTTTTAGAATGGAAAAACGTAATTCTAGGAATTTTACTATTGATTTATTGCAAGTTAATGGTACTTTGACAGATAATCCTAAGGAAATTGCCTCTTTCTGTAGTAACTTCTATTGAGAACTCTATAAGTCTAATTATTGCAAAGAATCTGCTTCTCTTTTTTTACAGTCTTTAAAGAAAATTAGTCTAATATCTAGAGATGAGCAGTTTGCCTGTGATCAAAATATAAATATTGCTGATATAATTGATGGTATTGAAGGCCTTAAAGATAACAAGTCTCCCAGCACGGATGGCCTAACGGCTGAATTTCACAAATGCTTTGCGGAAGAATTGTCACCATTCCTGCTAGACATGTTTTCAGAGTATTCAGTCAGAAAATCTGCCTCCAAGTTTAACACAAGGACTACTAACTCTAATACCTAAACCCAAAAAACATACTTCTTTGATAGATAATTGGCGGCCTATCTGTCTGCTCAATAACGATTATAAAATATTTGCTTGGATTCTAGCTAAAAGACTTAAGAGTGTTTTAAACTCTGTTATTGACGAGACTCAATCAGGATTCATGCCAAAAAGACACATAGCTAATAATATCCGACTTGTTTTAGATTTATTATATTATTCTGAGTTAGTTAATTATGACAGTTTTATTCTCTTTTTAAATTTATATTATCTCTCAAAAAGCTTGGATTTGGTGATCCATTCTGTAAATTTATAAGAACTCTCTACAATAACGCCAACTGCTCAATCTTAAATGGGGGTACCTCTCCTAGATGTCAAGAGGAGTTTGTCGGGGTTGCCCTGTCTCGCCTTATTTATTTCTTATAGCTGCACAACTTTCCTCCTTCCTTTCAAGTAGTGATCTACAGGGTATTACTGTTGCCAATAAGCATATACTTATTAGTCAGCTAGCTGATGACACTACTTTGTTTCTTAAAGATAAATCACAAATTTCAGTCAAACTCATTAAATGTTTTTCTAAAGCTTCTGGTTTAAAGCTAAATCTTGATAAATGTGAATTGTTAGCTATTAAAACTTGCTCTTCTCCTTTTCTTTACAGTATCCCAGTTAAATCACAGCAGGTGACCTATCTTGGTGTGTCTATATGTAAGGATGATAAAGCCAGATGCAGATTAAACTTTGACCCAGTTGTTGGAAAAGCTAAAAGGAAATTCAATTCATGGTTACAGAGAGATTTATCATTAAGAGGCCGAACCCTCATCGCTAAAGTGGAGGGCATTTCAAGAATGACTTACCCCGCTCTTTCTTTATACATAGATAAACCTGTATGTGCATACATTGATAGAATGTTATTTGACTTTCTGTGGAAACATAGGAGACATTGTCAAGAAATCTGTTGTTATAAATAAATATGAATGCGGTGGCTTAATTTTTTTAGATTTTGCCTCTTTAAATACTACTTTTAAGATAAATTGGTTGAAGCAGTATTTAACAAATCCTGATTCATTTTGGAATATTCTTCCTAATATTGTTTTCTCTAAGGTGGGAGCTCTTCCTTTCTTATTGTAATGTAATTACAATATCACTAAATTGCCCCTTAAATTATCAAACGTTCATGAACAAGTGCTTTTGGCGTGGCATCTGATTTATAAACATAATTTTAGTCCTCACAGTTATTTTATTTGGAATAATGGTGATATTCTTTATAAAAGTAAATCTTTGTTTTTCCCAAATTGGGTCAATAATAATATTATTCTAGTTTCTCAGTTATTAAACTCTGATGGCTACTTATTTTCTTATTCAGAGTTTCTAAGTAAATATAATATTCCTGTCACTCCTCGAGAGTTCGCCATTGTAATGGACGCCATTCCCTGTGGGGCTCTCTCTCAAGGGCTCTGCTAGATTCCAGTTTTCTTTGTCAATGATTCATCCTTTTGATACAGTGATTGGGAAGATTTGCTTTTTATCTCCCTCTTCCGGTCAGAACAAAATAATTAGAAAACTGTTTGAGGCTGAGATAACTTCTCTCCCATATATTGTATCCCACTGGAATGGCCTATACGAAAACATTCCATGGAAGAAAGTGAGGACTTTGTCATCTAAATATTTAATAACTAATAAGGTAAAGGATGTTTCTTACAAATTACTTCATCTTTTTTACCCTGTTAAGCTTCCAGATATTGATTCTTTATGCTCCTTTTGTGGGGATTTTTTGTATTATTGTACATGCTTTCTCTTCACAGAGTTTATTTTTGTTATATAAAGATGTCTTATTTGGTTGTCATACATTTACTAAAGAAGACAAGGACAAATATTATTTGATAAACTTTTTTTTTTTTTTTGATAAACTTTGATAAACAAAATTATTTTTACACAAATGTAAGTTTCAAGGTGCCAAGCCCTACTTTCCTGTTTTCTGTAAGGACCTTAAATCCTACCTGGACACTCTTCTTACATCCAACAATTCCAAAGCCCTTAAAACTCTCATTGTGTCATTTTCATCATATTTTCTTGATTTTGTAACTAATAACTATTCTCAATTGCACTCACCCCTGGCATTGTTTTTTGTACGTTCTTTATGGCAATTTATAATAAAAAATAAAGATTTAGATTTAGATTAGCCAGATTTAAATCAGCACAGCCAGAGAAGGATCGAATGCAACTGATTAGAATGAGCGCACTTTTTTTTTTAACAACCAAAAAATGGCTGTTTCGTTGTCTATTGAGGAAGTACAGATGTTCCTCTCATTGGAGCGGATCCAGCGAGAGCTTGATGGAGCAACACTGAATGAAAAAGTTTTTCAGGAGTCATGGCAGTAGAGGCGGTGCAACTATAATGATATGTGAATAATCCTGCCCACTCTAAAGTGGTACTAAACTGCAGTGTAAATGCAAACCGAGCCGTACCGTGCCAAGCCAAGTCGTACCACGCAGTGGAAAAGCACCATAAGTACACTCGTGTCGGTACAAATTTGTTTGCAGTTACTTTATTTGTAACACACACATACAAAAATATTCATTAGCAAATGTCAGTGAGCATTTTGAGTGGGGATTGTGTTTTTTTGCTATTCCTTAAATGATACAAAAAGAAAGATAGCTGATGTAGCATATTTTGATTATAATATTTGGTTGTAGTATTATGCCATAAACACATTAGTCATCCACATCAAAATGTTTTTATAAATATGATAATTATTAATGTGTCACTTGCAGTCCAGAAATCTTTCTCTGATGTTCAGTGCCAGAGTCCAGAGCCCAGCTGTTTGTCTATGAAGAGTGAGAATTCAATGTATCAAACCCCTAAATTCAGTAATGAAACAGTGACCTCTGACACCAGGTGAGACGTTGTCAGTACTGGAAACAAGAAACCAAATTATAGTATTATACAGCAGATTGTCTTCTTCAGTATACAGTTCCGTAATAACCATTGCTAATTATATCAACAGAATGAGACAGACAGCAGCATCTCCAGTATCCAGCTGTGTGTCTATGAAGAGCAATGAATCCATCGGGCAGCCTCCTGATCTTAGTAATGGAACAGTGAACTCTGACCCTGTGTGAGTATACATATGCAGTGAAAGCTGATGAAATGTTATGGATTTATCGTTTATGTTTACAAGATTTGTGTTTAAAGGAATTACTTGATCTAAAATTTGAATTCATGGTTCCTATACCAACAATTGTGAATTTGCAAGATAAAATGTAGGACTAATGTTGCGTTCCCATAAGCCCACTTAGTATTACTGTTATAAGATCTGTTACAAGTTCTGTCACATCAAACTATGACATGTGGCCAAAAGTGACATATTGTCTTTCATTCAGTTTGATGTGAGAATCTCATTCAGCAAGGAAGGGAAGAGAATACAAGTAGTACAATGAAAATAGAGCACTAAGACAGATGTGCATACAGTGTAATCCTCAATTTATTAACATGTAAAATGACTAATGACCATATACATATAAATGTAACTGAAACTCAATTATGTAGGCTAATGTTTTTGCACAAATGCTGTAGATTACAAACATTGAATTGTTTTCATATATCAGAAATGAAATAAGCAAACTGTGAGGCTTTCCCGTATATTGTAACACTTATTTCAGAATTTGGCTGAATGTGCATCTTTTTCACCCATTGCCTTTTGACAAGGCTGGAAAAAAATCTACTGCAAAGCTGCAAAACCAAATCAGAAGTACTAAATCTTACATGCCCATATTTACACCCAACGCTTTTTCTATCTGAGAAGTTCTTCTATAGATTTTGTAGTGATATCAGATGTTAGATAGCCTCACAAAGGGGCACCAAAAATGTAGTGAGTTTAGATGTTAGATTGCCTGACATGGGGCACTACTAAATGTAGTGATTTTAGATTTAAGTAGCACCACCAGTTTAATGGCTTTTGGCTTAAATATTAATATTATCATTAATATAATATTAATGTTGAGGAGTATTATGCTAAATGTGGTATTATGCTGGGAGGTTTTTTGTTTGCTAAAGTAAAGCAGAGTAAAGTTTTTAAGAAATTAATAAATCTTAAAGGGGTCATATGATGCAATTTCTTGTTTTCCTTTTCTTTAGTGTGTTATGTAGCTGTTTGTGCATGTATAATATCTGCAGAGTTACAAAGCTCAAAGTCTCCCACAAAAGGATTTATTCTATCTAAAAGAGAAAGCTGATCCAGACCGGGCTAAAACGCCTCATTCAAACACGCCCCCACATGTCTACGTCACGATGTGAAAATATTTGCATAATGACACACAAATGTGCACGCAAAGAAACACATGGTTTCAGTAACCGCAGTAGTGGTGATGCAGCCATGTCAGGGAGACACTGTGTGTTTCTATGCGAAAGCAAAAGCACTTTATTTGGCCTTCCAAAAGTAGATGCAATTAGGAATCATTGGTTAAGATTTGTTTACAACAGAACAGCACAACCCAAATGTTAAAATTTGTGGAGAGTACAAGGAGAGTACAAGGCTGGCTGTGCACAAAGGCTATTTCTAAAAAAAAGAAAAGAAAAAAAGGGTAAATTCCGACTTTGCTATGACACTCTGGCACTTCTGAATCAGCGACTGTAAGTATGTTTTGTTATTAGTTTAAGTAATAAGTTTAAGTTTAAGTTAAAGACCATTTCATATGGGGTTCCGCAAGGGAGTGTATTAGGTCCTTTACTTTTTTATTATATATTAATGATTTAAAAATGGCCTGTTCAAATAAGCTTTTATTATAGGCAGATGATGCAGCAATAATTGTGTCTCATGACTTGAGAGGAAGGAAAATATTGAAAATTAATTAAGTAGAGAGATTGAAGAGGTCTCCAAATGGTTTTGCCATAATAAACTGTCTTTACATTTGGGTAAAACTTTAAATTAAATAGTTAAATTGAAAAAAAATGCTTTAGATTAGAGGTAAAGGTTGGAGATCAAATTATTACACCTAAACAAGAAGTAAAATATTTGGGTTGCGTTTTGGACAATAATTTGACAGGAGAAAAGGTGGCTGCTTTAGCTCATTCAAAAATTTGTAATCGAATAATATTTTTATCAAGACAGGCGACTTTCTTAGATACTGACACTTTAAAAATGTTGGCTGGTGCATTAGTGCAGTCACACTTTGATTATGCTGCAGTTTTTTGGTATAGCGGTATTTAAAATAAATTAAAAGATAAATTGCAGACTGCTCAAAATAAGTTGTGTAGGGTTATTTTGAAAGTACATCCACTGATGCATTTGCGAGATGAACATTATAGGAAAATTCGTTTTTTAAAAGTCAAAAAAAGGTTAACTTTTTTAAAACCGGTGATGGGGTTTAAGATATTAAAGAAAATAGTTCCAAAGTTTCTGTTAGAATATTATGTACAGTATTTGTAAGAGCGGTTCACTGTCATACTACAAGGGCGAGTAGGAATGATATACTGTATATCCTTGTAGGTTTAAGAGTGAAATGGGGAAAAAAAAAATATATATACTAGCTCTGTTGCTTGGAATAAATTACCTGGGTGTATTCAAGAGATACAAGTTGATAGTATTTTTTAGAAGGGAAGTTAAAAAAATATTGTTTTATCATTGATGTTTTGAAGTTTGTGTGGTGGGTTTCTGAACATGATGTGGATTGCACTCCATTTATGATTTGTTTGTCCATCTTTTAAAATACCGAAGACCACAATTGAAATAAGACGAAAGCTTTTTTGTGTATTTTATCCTCGACAGTTTTGAAATGTGTATGAATTAGTCTTTTTGTTTTTTTATGTATTATGTTTTAAATTTTGTCAAATAAAACAAACAAACAAACAAAAGCAGAACAAAAGGTGTGGTGTCAGTAACCGCAGCAGTGTTGATGCAGCCATGTCAGGGAGACACTGTGTGTTTCTATGCGAAAGCAAAAGCACTTTATTTGGCCTTCCGAAAGTAGATGCAATTAGGAATCATTGGTTAAGATTTGTTTACAACAGAACAGCACAACCCAAATGTTCGAATTTGTGCAACGCATTTTTATGGACGACACTTTGCTTGTGGTTGTTGTTGCTGTGGCAGTCACTTGTTGCAGAACTTCATTGTTTCTTCTTAGAACAACTTAGTTTAGCAGCTTAGCACAATGAAACTTAGCACAAGGTCGACCACACCACTTAGGAGTTTAACTTAGCAAAAACAGCTTAGCACACGGTCAACCACAACACTTAGAACCTAACTTAGCAACAACAGCTTAGCACACGGTCAACCACACCACTTAGAACCTAACTTAGCAAAAACAGCTTAGCACACTTCTTTGTCTTGAAGAGAACCTTTTAATCTTTCCCTGATCTTATTTGTGGACTTCAGCTCGGCCTTCAATACCATCATGCCTGACCTTCTCTCAGACAAACTGACACAGCTCTCTGTGCCCACATCCATCTGTCAGTGGATCACCAGCTTCCTGACAGACAGGCAGCAGCTAGTGAGGCTGGGCAAACTCACATCCAGGACTCTCACCATCAGCACTGGCACCCCTCAGGGTTGCTTTCTCTCCCCACTGCTTTTCTCCCTCTACACGTATGACTGCACTTCGAAGGACCCCTCTGTCAAGCTCCTGAAGTTTGCAGATGACACTACAGTCATCTGCCTCATCAAGGACAGTGACGAGTCTGCTTACAGACAGGAGGTTGAGCAGCTGGCTGTCTGGTGCAGTCTTAACAACCTGGAGCTAAACACTCTCAAAACTGTGGGGATGATAGTGGACTTCAGAAGGAACCCCCCTGCTCTCCCCCCACTCACCATCATGAACAGCACTGTGACTGCAGTGGAGTCATTCAGGTTCCTGGGAACCACCATCTCTCAGGACCTGAAGTGGGACAATCACATTGACTATTGCGAAAAAGGCCCAGCAGAGGCTGTATTTCCTCTGCCAGCTGAGGAAGTTCAACCTGCCTCAGGAGCTGCTGATACAGTTCTACTCTGCCATCATCGAGTCTGTCCTATGTTCTTCTATAACTGTTTGGTTTGGTTCAGCTACCAAAACAGACATCAGAAGACTACAACGGACAGTCAGGACTGCTGAGAGGATTATCGGTGCCCCTCTGCCCAGCCTCCAAGAACTTTACACCTCCAGAGTGAGGAAAAGGGCTAAGAAAGTCACTCTGGACCCCTCACACCCAGCTCACTCTCTCTTTGTACTGTTGCCCTCTGGCCGGCGCTACAGATCACTGAGCACAAAAACAGCCAGACACAAGAATATTTTTTTCCCCCAGGCCGTATCCCACCTGAACAACACATAACACAACCCGGTACTGTACATCTGTAAATAACTCATCAAACCTTCATCTGTACATAGGACACATGCACATTCACAGTTCGTCTATGGACATTTTTCTTTCTGTATATTTTTATTTCTTATTACTATTGTTATTCTTAATTATTGCCTATTCTCTTCATTATTAGTTTTCTTTATTACCTTAATTATATGTTGTCTCTGTTTACACTGTTGTCTGTTTGTACTTTCTGTACTGGAAGCTCCTAATACCAAGACAAATTCCTTGTGTGTGCAAACACACTTGGCAATAAAGCTCTTTCTGATTCTGATTCTGATTCTTCTGAGAAGGTGGGAATTGCAAGTTGGCACCTTTCAGATCCAGCGTTTTGATTGGCTGATGCTGTCAGAGGTGGCCATGGTATGGCCTCTCTGATATGAGGTCTATTTGCATAGCTTAAAGTCCACGTTTACAACAATGTCTTAAATTTATTTCCTATGCATAATTCACTTTCCAAACCAATTCCAGATTATTCTACACATTGTGCTGAAAATATGAAGACCAAATATCAATGGGTAATATTGAGGATTGACCCGTGCATTCATATATAGAGTATATACCTATTGTTGTATCACACACAGTTCTGTAAATTGATATGAGGAAGGTTTGGTTAGTTTTGTGTCCATTTTGTGTGAATGCATGTGAAGATGTATCCTTCCCTTGTGGCTTCAGCCACAAGGCAAAACCGGTTTGGTCAGTCTGAGGTAGTGAGTGATCATTCACACTTAGGTCTCAAGAATGAAGAACTGTGATCAATGAAAGACCATATGGTAATCAGATCAGTCTTTGATCGATGAAATGCTGATGTCCTTATCCTTACACAAATTATATGTTTGAGGGAGAATAAAGCAGTTCCCTATCGATACTTCACTCGTACTGCATCTGCTAAGAGGGAAAAACTCATTTTTCTCCGATGACTGAAGCCTTTTCAATAACGCAGTGTAGCTGCATGGCCATTGGTTCGTGCAGTGAATAAAAAATGAAGCAATGGCTCGGCAGCAGAGCTGCATGAGCCTATGGCGATGAAGCCTGCCAGAGCCCGCCAGAATGGGCGGGGCCATCTGGCTATATAAGCGGGCATTTCGCCATAGAATCCTTAGATTTATTCTCCTTCAGCAACGACTTCTGATCTTCCCAATTTAGCTCTATGAGACTCGAAGCCCTTCACCATGGAAGAAGCCCTGCAGCGGATCAAGACCCTCTGCTCGTCTGACTCGCCACTTCCCAGCTGCCTTCAGCATCTGCAGCAGTTGCAGGTTTCTTCCGGTCCCCTGCCGCCATCCGGCGAATTCAAAAGAGCAAATTTCTAGAGCAAATTTCTCCGGCGTTGTTGTAAATGGCGCACCATTACTGTTGCTCGTGCAGGGCTCCCCTGCATGCCGCTGACGGTCACGGCGAGTGCGTTTCATGCTTGGGCGCTGCCCACGCTGAAGCCGCACTCACCAAGATGGAATGTCCTCATTGCGAGGATATGAGTCTCCCCTCTCTGCGCTCGCGGATAGCTTTCTTTTCAGGAAGCGACTCCGCCCCTCGCGCCCTCCCACTTTATTCCTCCCAGGAGCCTGTGAGGAAAAAGCTGCGGGGCAGAGGAACTCGGAGCTCTGTGTCGAGTGAGCCCACGCCAGCTGAGCCCCCGTGTGCCTCACTCTCACCACACAGAGAGGTTTCTTCCGCCCGGACCAGCATCCCTCCTTGGCTGTGAGCGTTCTGGTCTCGTTCGGTGTGAGTGAGTGTAATGTCATGGACGACAGCATGTCGTTGGCTGCTTCTGACACGGAGAAGCTGGAAGGCAAAGGCCGCCCACCCCTCTAAGCCGTGTAGAACGACTTCAGTGCTCGCTGGCGAGCCTACTCGTCGGCTGGTCAGGTGGCCTCGGCGCTCCATCGAATACTCGAAGTATTCTAGGCCAAACTCCTTCGCTGCATGGACATGTCCGGCCCGGACCCCGCAGCTTTGAAGGATCTGTGTAGTGCGATCGACCTGGCTCTGCACGCCACAAAGACGGCTCAAGCGATTGGCAGGTCCATGGCCAGTCTAGTGGTGCTGGAGTGCCACTTATGGCTAAACCTAATGGAGATGAAGGATGAGGAACAACGTCCCCTTCCTGGACTCCCCGGTCTCCTCCACCGGCCTGTTTGGACCTGCAATTGAGGGTTTTTGCTGAGCGCTTCTCCGCTGCGTAGAAGTCATCCCAGGCAATGCGGCACTTCCTGCCAAAGCGCTCCAGCTCTGCAGCTGCTTCCAGTCGCCCCAGCACGGTGCCGACTCAGCAGCCTGCGAAGCCTGTGCTTCCAGCTGCTCAGCTAGCTTCCAAGCCTGAGCCCTGTCGTCGCTCCCGCTCTGCCAGACGCTACCCTTTCCCTAAACGCCAGGGACCCTGGCCCAAGATAGTGCGCCCCAGGCATCATCCTGATCTGCGGGACAGGAAGAGGAGGGGGTCAAGTCTCGCTACAGCCGGACTACCCCCAAGCAGCCTCTGTTGTGCCTCCAAGCACCCTGTTCAGTTCTGGGTGCCAAAGGCAATGTGTTTGTTGTAAATACTGTTGTGAACACCAGGCCCGTTCGAATTGCGCCCACACAACCAACCACTGTTATAGCGGGAAAAATAAAACACAAACATTTTCAAAAAAAGAGCAAACCAGCTTTCGGCCACTGGTCGAAAGAGGAAGGTCAGCTTCACATCAACTGCCTGGAAATGCTGGCAGTGTGTATGGGCCTTCACACCTTTCTACCAGACCTAAGGGGACACCACGTTTTAGTCCGCTCGGACCCCATGACGGTGGTGTCCTATATACAGGTGCATCTCAATAAATTAGAATGTCGTGGAAAAGTTCATTTATTTCAGTAATTCAACTCAAATTGTGAAACTTGTGTATTAAATAAATGCAATGCACACAGACTGAAGTAGTTTAAGTCTTTGGTTCTTTTAATTGTGATGATTTAGGCTCACATTTAACAAAAACCCACCAATTCACTATCTCAATAAATTAGAATACTTCATAAGACCAATAAAAAAACATTTTTAGTGAATTGTTGGCCTTCTGGAAAGTATGTTAATTTACTGTATATGTACTCAATACTTGGTAGGGGCTCCTTTTGCTTTAATTACTGCCTCAATTAATTACTGCCTTTTCCTGAAGACGTCTGAGCATGGTGACTCTTGATGCACTGACTCCAGCTTCAGTCCACTCCTTGTGAAGCTCTCCCAAGTGTTTGAATCAGCCTTGCTTGACTGTATTCTCAAGCTTGTAGTCATCCCTGTTGCTTGTGCACCTTTTCCTACCCAAATTCTTCCTTCCAGTCAACTTTGCATTTAATATGCTTTGATACATCACTCTGTAAACAGCCACACCTTTCAATAATGACCTTCTGTGACTTACCCTCTTTGTGGAGGGTGTCAATGTTCGTCTTCTGGATCATTGCCAAGTCAGCAGTTTTCCCCATTATTGTGGTTTCAAAGAACAAGAGATACCCAGAATTTAGACTGTATGGATGGTCATTTATTGAAACTCAAATGTAAATATTCTAATATTTTGAGATACTGATTTTTGACTTTCATGAGCTGTAAGCTCTAATCATCAAAATTAAAACAAAAAACTTTTGAAATGTTTTACTTTACATGTAATGAATCAAAAATATATGAAAGTTTCACTTTATGAAATAAGTTACAAGAAAAAATGAACTTTTTCACAACATTCTAATTTATTGAGATGAACCTGTAAATCTCCAGGGCGGTCTCTCCTCGAAGCGCCTCTTCATTCTGGAAGAGCGCCTCTTGGAATGGGCTCAGCTCAACTTGCATTTGCTGAGAGCAGCACATGTGCCGGGCAGGTTGAACCAAGGAGCAGCTATGCTATCTCGGAGCAATGTCCCCTCAGAAGAGTGGATGCTCCACCCACAAACGGTTCAACGAATCTGGGAGACCTTCGGCAGGGCAGAGGTCGACCTCTTCGCCTCAGAAGACAACTCTCATTGCCCAACTTTTTCGAAGGACAGGGATGCGTTGGCCTACAAATGGCCCAACCTCCTCCTTTACGCTTTCCCCCCGATCGCCCTGATCCCGCACGTAATCAGGTGAATCAGGCAACAGAAACACAAGGTTCTGTTAGTGGCCCCGCTCTGGAGGAACAAACACTGGTTCGCAGAGCTGTCTCGGCTGCTCTCAGCAGCCCCGTGGCCCATTCCCCTGAGACGGGACCTCCTTTCTCAGGTGAACAGTACGGTACGGCACCCACAGCCCAAGCAGTGGGCGCTGCACCTTTGGCCTCTTTATGGGAGCCTTCAGACCTCCCCGAGAGTGTGCTGAATACAATCTCTCAGGTTAGAACACCATCTACGAGACAACTCTATGCCTTTAAATGGTCTGTCTTCTCCGCCAGGTGTACAGCCAGAGGCGCAGACTCAATTTCCTGTGACATATGTCTGATATTGTCCTTCCTGTAAGAGCTGTTAGATAAGGGTCGTTCCCCCTCCATGCTCAAGGTCTATGTAGCAGCCATAGCAGCCTCTCACGCTCCTATAGCTGGCCAATCGGTGGGCAGGAACAACCTAGTTGTTCGTTTTTTGAAGGGGTCTAGGAGGCTCAACCCGCCTCATCCCATTACCATCCCTACATGGGATCTGCCCACGGTGTTGAGGGCTCTGAAGAGCCCTCCTTTTGAGCCACTACAGTCCATTGACCTTCATTCCCTGACATTAACTGCTCTGCTACTAGCGTTAGCATCGGTAAAGTGTATGGAAGATCTGCAGGCACTCTCTGTGAGCCCCTCCTGCCTTGAATTTGGGCCCAGCGACTCTAAAGTCGTCCTGAAGCCAAGGCATGGTTACATACCCAAAGTGCTCTCGACTCCGTTCAGAACGCAGATAATAACTCTATCTGCGCTTCCTCCTTCGGAGCAAGACCAAGAGTTGAATTTACTCTGCCCCGTCAGGGCATTGAAAGCTTATATTGAGCGTTCCACCCCCTTCAGTCAGTCGGAACAGCTCTCTGCTGCCTAGCCATTGGTTAGTTTTTTATTCACTGCATGAACCAATGGCCGTGCAGTTACACTGCCGTTATTGAAAAGGCTTCAGTCATCAGAGAAAAAAGTTTTTTTTTCCCCCACAGCGTCTTAGCAGACGCAGTACTCGTTCCCGTATCTCAGGGAACCGAGGTTATGTTAGTTAAGTACATTCCTGCATGGGGGTTACTGTATGTTAATGTTAAGTCCCATCTCCACAAGAGGTAGTGTTGTTATCTTAAAACAAAAGGCACCCTTTGTTGTCCATAGAGCCTGATAACATCAGAATATAACTTTCCATGCTTTGGATGGAAAGGAGTCTTGACATCTTGACTGCTGTTCACTAAAATACAGAGGACAGCAATGATTATTAGGTGGGCATGTAATAATGTAAACTTAGTCATCTCAGAATTGTAATTTTGCCACGTTTATTGTGCAGTATTACTAAAAAATATGCAGATATTTGCAAATAATTAAATATTTTCAATATTCAGTAATACTGACATTGTAAAAACAACAAAACAAGAAAAAAAGATACTAAGTTTTTGACTAGAACTACAAAATCTCTTGGATTTAAGCATCAGTAGCAGGTCTGACAGTAAACCTTTAAATGTGCAGGCCATTTTCTGTTATAACTATAAAAAATATAATAGATGATTTACAGTGGTTTGCGAGTATTCGTACCTCATCATTTTTTTTATGTTGACACCTCACTTTAAACTACTTTAAAGATGTGACAAGCTTTGCACATCTGCATTTGGCAATTACCTCTTCAGCTCTCAAGCTATACTCTGATGAGTCCCCCTGTGCCAGCTACTGAAAAAAAGTCCCATAGTATATGGCTGCTACCAGCAAACTTCACTGTTGGGATGGCACTGTGCAGGTGATGAGCAGAGCCTGCTTTCCTCCATACATGGTGGTTGGAACTGAGGTTCATCAGACCAGAGAATCTTGTTTCTCACTGTCTGAGAGTCCTTTAGGTGATTTTATTTATTTATTTTTTTCAAATTCTAAGTGGATTGTCATTAGGGGTGTAAATCGAATGGTTCGTCACGATACTATATAATATTGATTCTCATACCCAGTGATACGATATTAGCCGATACCTCAAAAAATTATACGATACAATTATGATATGATTCGATTCAGGAGTATATCTGTCACGCCCGGTTGCCTGCACCACTGTGAGGCACTAGAGGGCGTTCCTGTGTTGTCTTGTGTTCCTCCCTGTTGTTCTGGTCATGGACTCCATTTCCCATCATGCTGCGTTTTTATTAGTGTCTACCTGGTTCAGCTGTGTTCCATTTCCTGTTTGGTCCTGTGTTTGTGCATAGTAAGCCCCAGTCTACCATTGTCTGTTGTGAATTGTTGATACAGTGCCCTCCACTAATATTGGCAACCTTGAAAAATATGAGCAAAGGCAGCTGTGAAAATAAATCTGCATTGTTTATCCTTTTGATGTTTCACTCAATAAATTCACAAAATTCTAACCTATCATTGAAGTAAAACAATTGATAGTGGGGAGAAAATCTCATGATGAAATAAATGTTTTTCGCCAATGAATGTTGGCCACAATTATTGGCACCCCTAGAAATTCTTATGATTAAAATATCTCTGAAGTATATTCCCATTCATATTTACATTTTTTAGCACACCAGGGTGACTAGGAGCATGAAATTGTCCAGCCATGACTTTCTGTTCCACAGGATTATAAATATGAGGAACACAAAGGCCAATTCCCTTAATCATCCATCACAATAAGAAAAACCAAAAAATATATTTCTGATGTGAAGAACAAATTGTTGAGCATCACAAAATAGAAACTGGTTGTAAGAAAAGAGTTAAAACATTGAAAATCCCCATTCCACCATCAGGGTAATAATTAAGAGGTTAATCAACTAAAGATGTTAAAAATCTGCCTGAAAGAGGACGTGTGTCTATATCGTCCTAATGCACGGTGAGGAGGAAGTTTGAGTGGCCAAAGACTCTCCAAGGATCACAGCTGGAGAATTGTAGAGATTAGTTGAGTCTTGGGGTCAGAAACCTAAAAAAAAAAAAAATCAAACATCCCCTAAATCACCACATGTTGTCGGGAGGGTTTCAAGGAAAATTCTCCTCACTCATCCAAAAACAAACTCCAGCAAATTCAGTTGTCAGACACGACTGGAACTTCAAATGGACTGGCTTCTATTGTCAGATGAAACTGAAAAAAAGCTTTTTGGCAGCAAACCCACCAGATGAGTTTAGTACAAACAGGGATAAATAAGTACCCCATGTTCCATGTTCACGGTTAAATATACTGCTGGATCTTTAATGTTGTGGGCCTGTTTTTTGCCAGAGGTCCTGAACATCTTGTTCAGATGCATGGCATCATGGATTCTATCAAATACAACAGATAAAAAATCACCTGACTGCCTCTGTTAGAAATCTTATAATGGGCCGTGTTTGGATTTTCCACCAGGACAACAATCCAAAACAAACATCAAAATAAACACAAAAATGGGTCACTGAGCACAAAATTAATCTTTTACCATTGCTGTCTCTGTCCTCTGACCTGAACCCTACAGAAAATGAGTGAGGTGAACTGAAGGGAAGAAGTACCATCATGGAGCTGTGAATCTGAAGGATCTGGAGAGATTCTGTATGAAGAAATGGTCTCTGATCTCTTATCAGGTGTTCTCCAAACTCTTCAGGCATTATAGGAGAAAACTCAGAGCTGTTACCCTGGGAAAAGGACATTGCAATAATTGGGTGCCAATAATTGTGGCCAACATGAAATAGTGAAAGCATTTATTTCACAATGAGATTTTCCCCCCACTTTCAATTGTTTTCCTTCAATGATAGGTTGGAATTTTGTGAATTTTTTGAATGAAAGATAAAAAGGATAAACAATGCAGATTTATTTTCACAGCCGCCTTTGGTCATATTTACCAAGGGTGCCAATATTAGTGGAGGGCACTGTAAGTGTTACCTCCTGTATTTCTTGTGACCCTTTCTTGGTTCTGTCATGTATTTTGGACATACTGTATATCTCTGTGGATTATCATTAATGGATCTTAAACTGTAGTGATGCAAAGTCCGAATCATTTCCGCGAACCGGTTCTTTTCGGACAGTTCGGCTCATTGAACCGGTTCAAAAAGCCGATTCATCAGCTCCTGACGTTATCAAGCAATGATGTCACTACACATTTATTTTTTAACAACTCTGTGCAATGTTGCATCAATGAAACATTCAAATAAAGTAATTTGTGTCAACACATATTGAAACATTCAAATAAAAAGTTATTTTTGTGAACGCATATTGCTAATTATTGCCTTTCATTCACTTAAGTTAATAATGTTTGTGGTCACAGTTTCATTTGCGGATCCTTATGGCAGATACGACTGACTAATATTGATTAGCCTACGATAGGATTCCTAAAGGTTTCGCAACTACAGCACACATTACAGACACTGATGCACAAACGCGGATATGTTCTACATATCCTAAGTATAAAGAAAAAATAAACCAGTCTGATAAACTCATTGATTTAAGTTAAACAACTTAAAATATGATCTGCATGCACAATAAACCGTACTAAAACTCAGTTTTTTCCATGTTTTAATAAAAACTCAGCTTTTTAATAAAACAATAAAGCATATCTCTGGTATCCTACGTCTTCTTTGTTATAAAGAAACTTTGTGCATCAGGCTTGTTCAATCCGCGGTGATACACACGCAGTGTCAGCAACTCACTCATCAGAATCTTTGGTAATCCTCAGCAAACTTCGCCATGGCTCATTCAGTTCTTGTTGAGTCCTCGGTAATCCTCGATAAACTTCAACAGTTGGTTGAACCGGCTCATTCGGTTCTTTTGGAGTTGGACGTGCTACTTCGGCAGTGCGTCTTGCGTCATCAACCCGGAACTCGGTACAGCATTAGGCTAACTGAGACTTATCACAGCACTTACATATTTCTCTTTTGTTGGTTTTGATTGCTTCTATCGTCCTCATTTTTAAGTCGCTTTTGATAAAAGTGTCTGCTAAATGTAAATATGTTGATATTATGTACCTATTTTCCACAACCAGCTGCATTTTCATTACCTCATAAATGCAAACCAATAGATTTGCCAACTGCCATTAAAAGAAAAAGAAGACGCTCAAAGGTGTCTGTTCAGCCGCCATTAAAACCAAAAGAAGAAATGGGCGAGCATTATGTGCGAGAACCACTGAGTTCTGTTCAAGCGTGTCACACACAAGGTATCTTTCCTCTGTGAAGTTGGCCCCCCCACCCAATGCAAAACGTCTGCAAAATAGTCTCCATCGTTTGTGCTCCATTTGTGCTGGTTTGTGCCAGTAATATTTTCATTTTTGCTGCTTTTTTGTTTAAAATATTAGAGATTGAATTATAGGCGATGACGTCTCTCAGACCCCCACATGCTACAAATTCAAGAAAAAAATGGTCTTGTTTGTTTGTGCTTTGTTTGTGCTGGTTTGTGCCAGTAAAATTTATGTTTGTGCTGCTTTGGTTTTTAAAATATTAAACATAGATTTATAGGCAATGACGTCATAAGCATGCATAAAACAGTGTACAATACACAAGAACAGTAATAATATACACAATGACCTGAAGATATGTGTGTTCATTCAAAGAATGGATTTTCTATGAATTAATTAGAGAAGAGTCCATTTTTATGGCATAATGTGTTGCTCTGCCCGCATTCCTTTGAGCAATAAAACTAGTGTTATCAGATCGGTTGCCATGGAAACCGGGGGCCTAGAGTCATTCACAGACATACGGGCACCCAGTATGTGTATTGCGTGAGGGGTCTGTGACTATTTGTTAATTTAATAACTAATTGATTTGTTAAATCAAATGAAAAATTGTGTGTCTGATTGGTCCAAATGCTACACAGGGTAAGTGGCTACAACAAATTGCTCTGAAACAATTTTGTATACAGTAGGTCATAGCCTACATACGTACATTATTTATCAGGTAATATATCAATAAACATGGTGGACTGTTTTATTTAATTCAAATATTGTTTGAAATTTACTATGGGCCTACTGCTGGGTTAAATGAACGCAAAATGGGTTTTTAAATTAAAATCACACACAATATGACAACAGTAACAACACAGGCAACAGATAATAAAATATGAAAATTTATTACACCAGTTCAGAAAAAAAGCAAAGCAACTCCAAACTTATACAGCTAATACAGTTAAACCAAATTCTTTTGAAAAGCTTAAGAACAAATTTAAGATTTTGTTAAATTTGTTTGTTTTTCACCAAATGACGAAGTTAAACTATTATGGCCAAACCATCATGCCAATAAACACACAGGCTGAAAGCCTGTAATAAACATTGAAAGTTAAGATTAAAAAAGCCAACTGACTGTATTTTACCGTCTTTGATTTTATCGTTTTGATCAACGTCCTCAAGCACCATTTTGACTAGTTCAGTTCCCCGTTTTACCGCTCAGTCGCCGCTCAATGTTGTGAGAACATACTTGGACAAAACCCTCCAGTTTTAAAAGAACACATTCCAGTCAGTTTTAATAATCTCTCTCCTCTTTGCTTCAATTAGTTTTCTTGTATTTTCGATACACATTCCTGCCATGAGCGACGCAAACACCGACTCGATCGTCTCAAGCGCCATTCCAGCTGTTTCCAGTTCCCGCCTCATCACATTCACTGGTCCAGTTTTAAAGGAGTCATCAGATGCCCATTTTCCACAAGTTGATATGATTCTTTAGGGTCTTACTGAAAAGTCTATAACATACTTTGGTTAACATTTCTCAATGGTAGTATAAAAAATCACCCTTTTTAACCTGTCAAATTTTCAGCAAGCTATTCTAGGCCATTTAGCTTTAAATGCTAATGAGCTCTGCTCACCCCGCTCCTCTCGTCCATGGAGTGATGAGCAGACTGTAAACTTCAGCCGCAAGGCAACTTGCTATACTAGCACATTATTACACAGGTAATTCAAAGTGCGATTTGCATAAAAAAGTGATAGTCATTAAAAACCCTTATACTCACTTCTTCTGTAGATGAAGCTGGATCATGAATGATTCGCGCAAACATAGATGCATTTAGGCAGATCGGCGCATTCACTTCAAAATGAAAGTAATGTTAATCCTCTGCGTCTTCAGTGGCTCAGATGTCGGGAGTAAATGACGACTGCTCCATACTTCACCCCCACTTACTTTGACCATCATAAACCAACAACAAAAGAACTCGTCCCTTTCAACTCGCTTAATCGGAGACATCTTGTCTTCCCCTGCACCGGAGTCACAATCAACTGCACCTTGTCAATCAACTATCGTGGGAGGGGCCTGTGCAGAACTATGTCATTCTGACAGGAATCTCAGAACAGCCTGATTTGAGAAAGAGGATTTTAAAATAGTTATTTAAAAAAAACACTGGGTGGATTTTTATCATTATAGGATGGATGTGTACACACACTTCCAACACACATTTATGTTCAAACAACTTGTAAAGTTAATTTAGCATCCGATGACCCCTTTAAAGAAACACACTCCAGACAGTTTCAAATTTGTCCCTCGTCTGTGCTTCGATTAGTTTTCTCCTATTTTCCACACGTTCCCATCTTAACAGCAGGCACGGATTGAACTTGCGTGACTTGCTGCATGCTCTCTTTCACGTCCTCCACATTCCTAACCCAGGACCGTCGGGTTACTTATTACTGATATCAATCCAAATTGGGTCAAATCAAGCCAGCTTCCATAACTGAGCTTTTGGATTGAAACAATTACCAGTGTGTTTATAGGCTATAAACAAGTACCACCAGTGGTACGTGCTTTCTTGTGCTACGCAGAAATCTCTGAATTGCAAATATAAGATTGTTGTTAGGTCATACATACCACATAATATTAGAATAGGTACCCCTTAGTTTCAAAATACGTACAGTAGAAATTCTTTATTTGACAGGTTATTACCCCTTTATTCTCCAAACTTAGCATATTATTCCCTTATACCTACACGGAGGTATAATTACAAAAAAGTTATGCTGCAAATTCTGTTTACTTATGCAGTACATTGCAGGTTGTAATCTAAAGCGTTACCAGATATTTTGATGGCTACTTTAAGAGCTGCCACTGCTGAACTTGATGCAGATCTGACACTGCTTTAAATGTGACTCGTAAATAAATACTTGAATGATTTTAAGGAAGCTTTAATCTCCTTATTTTGTAACTTCATGACTTAACTGACGACATAACTATGACATTGCATACTCATAGTTTAATTTGAGTTTGAATACGATACAGCGCTTTAATATAGTCTATATTAATTATTATTGTATTCATACACAGCGTGCACCGGCACATTTGTGCGTGCAATTGAAAAAAATAAAAAATGCTGCCCTTCATGAGCGCTCACAGTATAATGGGGTTTTCAGACACACTGGCTTAAGAAAAATGGTGGTCTAAACAGTACCAGAAAAGGGTTCTTCGGATTGTAACACATAGCAGAACCCTGTTTTTTAGTGCTAAAAAAAAAATAAGAACCTTTTTTATTTAGGGTTCCATAACAGAACTGTACATGTACTTAAATGAAAATGCTATTATAGGCTACCTTAAATGGTGTTCTAAATAACCTTTTTAACTGTATAGTTACTGTATACTTAAGTATGTTAAGTATACATTAATATTAGTATCTTTATTTAAGTATAGTATTATTTAACATTAAGTATAGTACAGTTTTCTTTATCCCTCTATCTGCCTAGGTACTTATAATCTATTCTTACCTATCTTATATCTTATAATATAAGTGTCTATTAAGGTTTTACCATAAGTAAACAACAATGCAACGTGTTCAAACTTGTTTTGCAATTTTTAATGAACGTGACAATTGTAGCAAAAATGACAGTGTTCGGAATAACAACAGTTATTACTGTAGCAAGTGCTACTGCATTTTAATGAATGTCACAATGGTGGTACATTGAACAGAAATAAATGCCTAAAAAAGTAAAACAAAATATTTTCTGAGGTGGTACATAAAATAGCGTATTGAGAGACCAAGCTGCCTTAGTAAAATGCATCTCGTCACAATCCCCCCCCCCTCTCTCTCTATATGTGCATCGCCTTTTTACAGTACCTTAATCATTATGACACCTGTATTCTTCTTGGTGTCCCTCACTGATCTGAATGGCAGTCCATTCTCTCCCGCACTCCCTCCGCAGATGATGAGGTTGTAGCCATCTGAAATGCACAATAAGAGTTTAGATATACAATATGTCCTCCTTTAAACATTTGTTTATGTGAACCAACACATTGTTTTATGAAGGCCAAAAGTAGTATGTGAGCACATTCATAATTCATAAAAAGTAATATCACGTAAAGTCACTTGGGATAGCCTGGGTATGTTTATGCATTAACCCTAGTAATAAAATGATATCTAACAAAATTGGATCATAAATTCAATACATTTGTTACTTACTTAGTTGAAGAAGAGGAAATGATACCTTAACTGAATAGAGTTGCAGTCAGTTCACGTAGCACAGTGTTCTCATTAAACTAAAATGCACAGTTAAACAGACATAGAAAAACCAATTTTGAGTCATTTGAAATGTTATAATGTTTATAGAACATCTCACTGGAATGGTTCCAACAGCGGGCGGCATAGCTAAAAGCGGAGTAAACCTTTATTTCTACTGACTCGTAATGATCTGAGTGTTGACAGTCTGTGTAGGTTGGATGGCTGAGCATGTCTGCAGAAAATCAGTAATGAGGCATCTTAGAGTGTAGCCTCGGCCATTGAGGGATTTCACATTAAAACAAGTAACAGTACTTTAAAATCAATCCTACATGTAACTGGAAGCCAGCATGACCTTGGTGTGATATGCTAAGTATTGTTGGTTCTATTGACATGCAAAATCCTGTCAGTGCTTATAACAACAGTCTATTAGCTGAATACAGCTGTTAATGGTCTTCTTGAAGGCCGGTGACGATTGACCAATGAACATGAATAATCCATACTGGTGATAAAGAAGTAAAACACAAAATAAGAACAAAAAAATAGATGTGATGAAAATCAAGTCTTCAGTGGAATCAATCACATTTCAATTCAATATGATGCCTTTAATGTCCATTATTTTGGTGTGATAGTAAGTGGTGATTTAGTTGCTGCTGACAGATGACTACTAAAATGAGGTCTGTCTAGGATGTGATCACAAGCTGAAATTTTTACACAATTGATTTTTAGTTCTTTGACCCCTAGAGTTTTACAGTGTGTCCATGTGTTTTAGTAAAAAAACAATTCATGTTTATGAAGGCAAAAAGCAAAAATGGACTTCAGTATGTGAGCCCTTCATAATCTTGTTTAACTGAAGAAAAAAGTTTTGCACATAAAAAGTCATGTGATAGTTTCATAATGCATTTTTTTGGTGAGTCTGGGGCTATAGTCATTATGGACATAAACCCAAGGTAGATAAATCTTAAAAAAGTCATAACAGCATAGCTGAATTATAGGCAATTCATTGTCTCTTTCATTACTTGACTTAGTGAAGAAGAGGAGCAGAAGTTTCCAAAGCTAAACAATAGCAGAGCTGCAAGAATTGACACTTGGGGACTCCGCATCATGGTGTCCACAAAAAAAAGAACATGTTTGTGCTTGGAAACCGGTTCACATAATAACCTCTTTCTAAAGTATTGAACCATTTGTATTTAAGTTTATCCCAGAATTCAGCCCGATCTAGATTTACCTGTCTCTTAGAGAGTGTGTGTAGTTGGATCAACAGTGGACTCAAACCAGCAAAGATCTAGTAAAAATCAGCACTGATATTTTGCCAGTTACAGAATTTAAAGCGAATAATTTCTTATCTTAAAGCTTAATCTGTGCTGGATGCGCTCGGAAACCAAATTGAACCCTAAACTCTAACAAAGATACCATTTCAGCATAAAAGGGTTCTTCAGAATGCTGATGGTTCTAAATAAAACTTCCCAATAATTACATGCATGTAAAGGAAGACTTTAAAGAACCATATTTCTATTTAGAGTTGCAGGGCATGGTTATCAAGATTAGCTTTTTCACTGACATAGGGGCCTGACAATATCTGCAGTTTTCTGACTGCAGTTTTCCCAGAAAGAAGTAAGGTGTTCACCACTTCTAGACAGCTAAAAGTTAACGCACATTGTATTTGAAAAAAGATTTGGAGAAGTGTGCAAGATAGCAGGTTCGATTTAAATGAGCTGTACTATTTCAGATGCGTGCTCCAAATTCACCTCAGTGCTATCAGACTTGACTTGACTTCAAAAACAGACATAGTCACTTCTTTTTGAAATTGCGGTCGAATCTGTGTGACCTCTGCATTACTAGAAGATGTGCCAATCGCCTTTCTGATATTAGTGATCTTCTCAGAAAAGAAGGAAGCAAACTTACTGCATTTGCTGTCGGAGAGCATTTCATTGGGAATCTGACTTGGTGTGTTTGTTAGTCTTTCAACGGTGGCAAAAAGAGTGTGAGTGTTGTTTAAGTTACTGTTTATAAGGTTTGAGAAGAAGGTCTGTCTAGCTGTGGCTAGTTCCACATTGAAAGTATGAAGGCTGTTTTTATAGATGCTATAGCGAATTTCGAGTTTCGTCTTCCGCCACATCCGCTCAGCTTTTCTGCATTGTCTTTTCATACTCTGAACTGCTGTTGATTTTCTCCATGGTGATTTTTGTCTGCCATTTTTCTAGCAGACTCTCACGGGAGAAAAATCATCAATAACATTCCTAACTTTTGAGTTAAAGGAATCAAGGAGAAGATCAACAGAGTCTGTAGAAATGCTTGGTGTTGAAGATATAGCCTCCATAAATAGCACACTAGTATTTTCGTTAATGCATCTCTTTCTGACAGTGACATATCTAGATTCAGTGGTAACAGAGATCAATATATCAAAGAAAACACAGAAGTGATCAGATAGTGCTACATCATTAATAACAATGGATTAAATGTTTAGACCTCTACTGATGAGTAAATCTAGAGTGTGTCCTCGATTGTGTGTGGGTCCATGCACATGCTGAATCAGGTCAAAAGTAGTTATAATTTATTTAGTAGTTTTGATTTCTGCATTATCTATTTGAATATTAAAATCCCCTGCAATAGCAAAACAGTCAAACTCTGAAGAAATCATTGATAACAGTTATGTGAACTCTTCAACAAAGGACTGGGGAGTATTTTGGAGGCCTGTAAATAATGATAAACAGAATATGCGGAGCACATTTCAGCACAATACCTAGATATTCAAAAGACAAGTACTGACCAAATGACACGTGCTTGCATTGATAGACATCTTTAAATAGAGTAGCTACACCTCCACCTCTCCTAACAGTTCTGCAGACACTTATAAAATTAAAGTTAGGAGGGGCTGTTTCATTGAGGACTGTTGCACTGCAGCTGACTTCTAGCCATGTTTCGTTTAGAAACATAAAATCCAGGTTGTTTGTGGTTATTAAGTAATTGATCAGAAATTATTTATTTTTTAGTGAGAGAATGTTTAAAAATGCTAACTTGATGGCATTATTTTGTGTCTCAGCAATCTTAGTTTGATGCATAATAGGCCGCAGATTAGATGGGTCAGCCGTATGGCTAGAGAAGGCCTTAGACTTTCTATCACGTGATAGAACAGAGATAGAGAAAGCTACAGGCACACTGGGTTCCCACTTGTTCTGTAAACATTTGTGAAAGTTGCTGCTATCATAGCGGGGACCCGACACACATCACTGAGAGTAGCTATCAGTTGTTTTTGGTTCACCTACACCAGATGGAGGAGGGTTTGGGCCCTGGTGTTGTGGCAGTGGTCGAAGTGCTCTCACAGGAGGAGGAGGGAGAGCTGGGCCTGCAGGCTTTGGTGGTTGTGGGGCCCGCTGTTTTTTAGTTGATATCTGGGGGCTTGTAGCGAAAGAGTGGGAGAGTTTGGTCCCAGCAGTACCAGTTCCTCCATTTTCTGTGAGAAGCTTAGAAGTGCAGATGCTGGAGAGAGGGATAGTGTGTCTGGTGAGCGGGGCTCTGGCTCTGGTGTTTCCGGTGGCTGTGATATGTTGTCCTGGCTTCCCTGGCTGTTTTCCAGAAAGTCGTCCATGGGTGCTGAGTCTTGGAGCTGTTGTAGTACATCACAGTCTGTCTGTGATGAGCTCTGTGGGCAGGGCTCAGCTGGGATAGTTTCTATGAGCTGAGTTTGTTATGGCTGCGTGGCGTTATCAGTGTCCTTGTGGGATTCTTCAACAACATGATGACTCGAAAGCTGATATGAAGTCCTGTGGTCACTCATATTCTGTCCAGGTGTGTGTGTGTGCCATTCAGGTTAAGTGGATTGGCACACATCACTGAAGGATGACGGATGGAGAAATAGATATTGTCCTTTAGCACTCTTGCACCAAGTTTGTTTGGGTGGAGGCCATCCAGTTTAAACAGTTGTCTATGGCCCCAGAAAATATTGAAGTTGTCGATGAAGTTGACTCCTTTTATACCGCAGGTTCTTTGTAGCCATGTACAGGTGCATCTCAATAAATTAGAATGTCGTGGAAAAGTTAATTTATTTCAGTAATTCAACTCAAATTGTGAAACTCATGTATTAAATAAATTCAATGCACACAGACTGAAGTAGTTTAAGTCTTTGGTTCTTTTAATTGTGATGATTTAGGTTCACATTTAACAAAAACCCACCAATTCATCTCAACAAATTAGAATACTTCATAAGACCAATAAAAAAAAACATTTTTAGTGAATTGTTGGCCTTCTGGAAAGTATGTTCATTTACTGTATATGTACTCAATACTTGGTAGGGGCTCCTTTTGCTTTAATTACTGCCTCAATTCGGCGTGGCATGGAGGTGATCAGTTTGTGGCACTGCTGAGGTGGTATGGAAGCCCAGGTTGCTTTGATAGCGGCCTTCAGGTCATCTGCATTGTTGGGTCTGTTGTCTCTCATCTTCCTCTTGACAATACCCCATAGATTCTCTATGGGGTTCAGGTCAGGCGAGTTTGCTGGCCAATCAAGCACAGTAACACCATGGTCGTTGAACCAGCTTTTGGTACCTTTGGCAGTGTGGGCAGGTGCCAAGTCCTGCTGGAAAATGAAATCAGCATCTCCATAAAGCTTGTCAGCAGAAGGAAGCATGAAGTGCTCTAAAATTTCCTGGTAGATGGCTGCGTTGACTGTGGACTTCAGAAAACACAGTAGACCAACACCAGCAGATGACATGGCAGCCCAAATCATCACTGACTGTGGAAACTTCACACTGGACTTCAAGCAACATGGATTCTGTGCCTCTCCACTCTTCCTCCAGACTCTGGGACCTTGATTTCCAAGATGAAATGCAAAATTTACTTTCATCTGAAAAGAGGACTTTGGACCACTGAGTTCTTTTTCTCCACAGCCCAGGTAATACGCTTCTGACGTTGTCTCTGGTTCAGAAGTGGCTTGGTAGCCCTATTCCTGAAGACGTCTGAGCGTGGTGACTCTTGATGCACTGACTCCAGCTTCAGTTCACTCCTTGTGAAGCTCTCACAAGTGTTTGGATCAGCTTTGCTTGACAGTATTCTCAAGCTTGCAGTCATCCCTGTTGCTTGTGCAACTTTTCCTACCCAAATTCTTCCTTCCAGTCAACTTTGCATTTAATATGCTTTGATACAGCTCTCTGTAAAACTTACCCTCTTTGTTGGGGGCGTCAATGTTCGTCTTCTGGATCATTGCCAAGTCAGCAGTCTTCTCCATTATTGTGGTTTCAAAGAACAAGAGATACCCGGAATTTATACTGTATGGATGGTCATTTATTGAAACACAAATGTAAATATTGTAATATTTTGAGATACTGATTTTTGACTTTCATGAGCTGTAAGCTCTAATCATCAAAATGAAAACAAAAAAACTTTTGAAATGTTTTACTTTACATGCAATGAATCTAAAATATATGAAAGTTTCACTTTTTGAAATAACTTACAAGAAAAAATTAACTTTTTCACGACATTCTAATTTATTGAGATGCACCTGTATTCAGCCCAAGCAGCCATAAAAACATGTTAGTTCCCCTTGCTGGGAGTGGTCCACTGATGAACGACTGAACTTCAAGTCTTTGAAGTGTTTCAAAGAGTTCACTGAATTCCTTCTTAAGGAGTTCTGTCTGCTCCTTCCGAATATCATTTTCCCCACATGGATGATGACTCGATTTGCACTCTTGTGCTTCATCAGAATGTTCCTAAGTTCCTTGTTCACATCAGAGACAGTTGCTTGAGGAAAGCAGCATGTAGTTGTAGTCCTGCTACTGATGTTTCTGATAATAGAGTCGCCCACTATCAGAGTCCTGGGCTCTGCTGCGCTCTGAGCTGAGTGCCGTTGTCTGCTCAACATCGAGCGCCTGTTAGTAGCGATGTTAGCTGCTGGCTGATTCGATCCATGTTTAGTCACATTTGGGGATTCCTCACCCACATTCATTAATGCTTCAAATCTGTTCTCAAGATGTATAGGGGGGTGGTAGAATACCAGTGTTTGCAAGCCTTGTCATAGCCGTGTCTGGGGTAGAGGATGCTACCGCAGCAATACGAGATACTCATGATAATATGACGTCTCGAGAGCCTTTGGGTCTCGCTCCCTGTTTTTGCCATCGATTAGTCTGTCGATCAGTTTCGGCTTGTTCCTCTACACTTGGTATAAACTGTTGAGATTCACAGGTGTAGATGTTAATATATAATATAATATAAGCAGGTCAATTTAGCTCAAAGGAAATCATTTATGATTTTATAGGGAATTTGAACAGACTCACTGTTTCATGGCTGATCACTGAGGTGGCAGCGATTCACTGAAGGAGCCGTATAACAATCAATTCTGCACTGGATATCAAAATCCAAAATATAGTGAAAACACTATTAAATAGCACAGTAACAAGATCGGCAGATTAAGACATTAACTTGTGAGCACAAAACACAAGATACTTCTCTTTTCAATATAAATAAGACTTTATTTATCTAAACCTAAGACATAAACAAATCTAACTTATGATCAAGCATTCACACATTCACACGTTGCAGAAAGAGAGAGAGAGTGAGGAAGGGATGAGTTTGAGAATGAAAATGTGATATCCCAAGTTTACAGCAATATGTGCTATTGCATTGACCTGAACAACCTTCAATCACTTATTTAACCCTCGCTTTGAGTTTCTCAATGAGGCTAAAATTTGTATTAAACGCACCAGCTCAGCAAAAATCTGGAGGTTACTTGCTTGCGTTGCTTAAAGGGATTCCCTTTCGTCATCGTCGTTGCAGACAGGGGTTTTCCCGATATTGCTGATTAGCTGTGGTCGTTGAAGTGACGTTTTGGGAAGCCAATGGTTGGGCGTTGGCTCTTGGCTGAAGATGCGGAGTTGTGGCTGGTAGAAGTTTTGAGGCGGTCACAGACTCGAGTTGAACTCGGAGACGAGGCGTGGCGGCAAAACTTAAGCTGAGAACACGAAACTCTCAACGGAAAAGAAAATAAATTAAAGAAAAAGGATAAAAGGATGTAACGAGACTAGGTGGTATTTCTTCTCATCATGGTGTTAAGTAGCAGCTGGCATGTAGGCCAGAGCATACTCAAAGAGCGCAAAAAAGCAGCGTCAAAACGCAGTGGCAAAAGGCAAAAGCACAAGAGAAGAAGAGAGGGAATGATGGTGTCCTGAGTTTTTAAACTCGGCTTGTGGACGCCTCCCAACTTGTGTGTTAACCAATTAGATATCATCTTAGCTTTGGGTGATGCTCCCCAATCATAACTCATGTTATGTTATCTGGCCAGTCACATGTCCAAACTTTACAAGCTCTTGCAAAGTATACTTTTGGATGTGATTTCTATAACCAGAATATGATACATTTGACAAAGAATTACTAGCAAGAAACGTTTCAAGCTAGAATTGTCACACACATACATACCAAACACGAATATGACCCTTTAAAGTCGTTCAATAGTTTTTAAAAAGACATACACAATATGTGATTAAACATGATAGTTAATTGTGTGGGTTACATACATGATATGGAGTTATGCATAAAGAAAAAGGATAAAAGGATAACGAGAAGGTGGTATTTCTTCTCATCATGGTGTTAGTAGATGATGTAGGCCAGAGCATATGCATATGGCAAAAGGCAAAAGCACAAGAGAAGAAGAGAGTCTCTTGTGTGTGTTAACCAATTAGATATAATCTTAGCTTTGGGTTCTGTGGAGAACAAGAAGCATGTTCTGTGAAGACCAGAAAGAGGTTAAAAGGTCTCCTAAGGAATTTCAGTCTAAGTCTTTGTCTTGTATAGGGGGAGACCCGCCCAAGAGAGTCTGTAGTTGTGATTTCTATCACAGATTTACATGTGACGGCCATCTCTTTGACCATCAGTCTTGATTACTTGCCCCAAATTTGACAGTCTCCTTCCTGAATTGGAATTATCATAAGTGTTCTTTTGTCTCAATGTTGCAAGCTGTTTTGTGAAAGAGGCTTGCTGGTTAGGCTTTCTTCTGACGGCTGGAGCTAGGAATCTGATTTACGACGTCCTGTTTTCTTGGGGCTTCTCTGGAATTTCAGCTCCTCATGTTTCGATGTTCTGATCGAATCTTAATTTTGTCTGACTCATTCTGATACTACACAGGACTCACCGGCTGTATGCTGAGAGGGTCCGTAATGACGATCTGCTGTGTGTTCCACCTGTTTTGGAAGTCCAGCAAGTAACTTTGTTTCAATAACCATAATCCTTTGTAGAAGTCTGTGGCAGTTCATGCAGCAAGTAGATTCCACAAGAGGCATTTCTTTCTCGTCTGTTTGAACGTAGACAGCTGTGTTTTCCCTTCTCCAGAATGTAAGAAGTTGGCAGTGGGAGGCAAAGATTCTTCTTTTTTTTTTTGTCCAGTCCCGAAAAGTTTTTAGTTTTAGTGTTTCTGCCAAAAATGTGTTGTTTGAGCACTGTGCTGGTCTGCTGAAGTTAAAATCTTAGAAAAAATCTGAGAAAAGTACATAAGCAGGGAGCAAAGCGCAGAGCAGTAAGCAAGAGCGTCCAAACAGTAGCGAAGCTGGAAGCAACCCATACAAATAGAGAGAGTATCTTATAGCTATAGGCCTATGTATACACACACACACACACACACACACTACTATTAATCTCTCCACAACTCTGTATACATTGGATTGATTTAAATAACTTTAAAGGGTCATGAAACCCCCGTTTCAGCACTGGTTATTTCTCGCCACAGTTTAAAAAAAACGCTAAAAATGTGGCCGTGGTGCACTGCGGAGCTGAGGGGGAAGAGGGGAGACAGACAACGCAGACAACGTCGGCTTCATACAGTTTCATTTCACTCCCATTGAGTTAAAAACACAAATAAATGCACAAGTATAAATGCACAGATAGGAATACACTCTGATAACTTTTAAGGCTTATTCTGCAGAGTTTATATAAGCCTTTTGATGGGTTGTGTCAAGGAGCTGCAAAAACGGTTACACTAAGTGAATGAATTGCGTTTTGAATCGCAAAAACAAACACTCTCCTTCGATCCTTGAACGTTTCTCACAGTTAATGTGCGCACTCTCACAGTCTGAAGTGTCTGTCACAGCAAATCAATACATGCTGTTGTGAATAATTAAGTGAAGCGTCTACTCATAGTATAAGAACACACAGTCTCATGAATAATTTAATAGACACTGGCCACTAGACACATTCATCAATGTATTATAGTCCTTTGCCACGTCACAAATTGTGACATCAACACAATGTAGATTTTAAACACGGAAGATGAAAATAGGCGCAAAGAAGCTTAAAATTAACCAGTTTTCGCCAACAATTAAAATTAATGGATGCTAACATTTGATTATATGATATGCAACACAAACACCTCTGCTAAAATCTTTGAAAAAGTAGTCTGGGGTTTCATGACCCTTTAATGTCTTTGAATTGTGCATCAAACACTAGGAAGATACAAATATCAGATCGAGACTCGGTATATCAGCAGATACTCAATATTCAATGGCTCAGATCGGATTGGGGACACAAAAAACCTGATCAGGACATTCCTAATACCCAGGATTGACTTTTAACCCTGGGTAAAGTATAAGCAATGAAGTACTGTATAAGCAGTGACACTGTCCACAGGGTTTAGAATGATGCAGGGTTAACTATTTCAAGTGTAAAAAGCCCTTCTGAGTTATACAGGCAGTTCTTTTGACCTCAGGGCTTGGTGTTTGCTCTGATATTAGACCTTTTATTCAGGGGGTGTCCCTTTTCTAAATCATACCCATTCAGTTGAATTTGCAACAGGTTAACTGTACTCGAAGAGTAGTAACAAGTACAAGTAATATGAATGCTCCTGAGCTAAATTCAAGGTGTCCCAGAAAAGGGCACGAATACAATGTAATCATTCATTAAACATTTTTTTTCAATAAATTGGCACAATTATCACAGACCTGTGTTTGGCTTTGTCATTATGGTATATGGAGTCTAGGTTGATGTGAAAAAAGTACATAAACAACATGAAAAAAATAAGGAGTGTGAATTCACAAGGCACTGTATATTTTTGTATAGTAGATTTCTGTACTTTCACAAAAAAAAAAATCTCTCTGTTTGTTGTTCTGCTTTTCTTGTTGCTGTCTCTGCAGTGATGAACACAATGATCTGGGGAAATCTGTGAATCATCTGACTTGCACTTCCTTAGTGGAGACCAACATCAGACACCAGAGAATAAAAGACATTCACAAAACATGCATGAATAAAAAGTATGAGAACCTATTTGAAGGAATCAAATTACAAAAGTATCAAACCTTGCTAAACTTGATCTACACACAGCTCTACATCATAGAAGGAGAGAGTGAAGGAGTGAATGAAGAACATGAGGTTGTACAGATGGAGAAAACACAGAGACCACAACACCCACAAGACACTCCAATCTATAGCAATGATATCTTTAAATCATTGCCTGAACAAGGATGCGAGCAGAAAGACCAAATCAAGGCTGTTCTTACTAAAGGCATCGCTGGAATTGGAAAAACCGTCTCTGTGCAGAAGTTCATTCTGGATTGGGCAGAGGGCAAAGCCAATCAGGATGTAGATTTTATTTTTGTGCTTCCATTTCGAGAGTTGAACTTGATTAAAGATCAAAAATACAGTCTTCACAGACTCCTGCTAGACTTTCATCCTGAACTTCAAGATCTGGCCCCAAAGATTTTTGAGGACTGTAAAGTTGTCTTCATCTTTGATGGTCTGGATGAAAGCAGAATTACACTGATGTTTTCACATACACAGAAAGTTTCTGATATTACTGAGATTTCATCAGTGGATGTGTTGATAACAAACCTCATAAAAGGAGATCTTCTTCCTTCCTCTCACATCTGGATCACCACCAGACCAGCAGCAGCCAAACAGATACCCTCCAAATACATCAACCGTCTGACAGAAATTCAAGGATTCAATGATTCTCAGAAGGAGGAGTATTTCAAAAAGAGAATCAGTGATCAGTGTAAAGCCAGCAGAATCATCTCAGACATCAGAAGATCAAGAAGCCTCCAGATCATGTGCCACATCCCCATCTTCTGCTGGATCTCAGCCACTGTGCTTCAAAACCACCTGAAACACAATGACAGAATCCCTCAAACTCTGACTGAAATGTACATACATTTCCTGCTCATTCAAATCAATACAAGAAATCAGAAGTATGAAGAGGACAATCCAGAGAAGCTACTAAAGTCAAACAGAGGAGTGATATTGAAACTTGCTGAACTGGCTTTCAAACAGCTGATGAAGGGCAATGTGATGTTCTATGAGGAGGACCTGATTGAGAGTGGTATAGACATCACTGATGCATCAGTGTATTCTGGGATTTGCACTGAGATCTTTAAGGAGGAATCTGTGATGTATCAGAGAAAAGTCTACAACTTCATACATCTGAGCTTTCAGGAGTTTCTTGCTGCTTTCTATGTGTTTTATTCATATATCACTAAGAACATGCAAACATTGAACACTTTTGAATGGTTCAGGTTTAGGAAGATCTCACTTTCTGAGCTACTTCTATCAGCAGTTGACCAAACTCTGTGGAGTGAAGATGGACACCTGGATCTCTTTCTGCGGTTCCTACTGGGCATCTCGCTAGAGTCCAATCAGAGACTCCTACAGGGTTTTCTGGCACAAACAGAGAACAGCTCAGAGAGCATCAGGAACACCACACAGTACATTAAATACACAATCAGAGCTTATGATCATTTCTCAGCTGATAGATCCATCAATCTGCTCCTCTGTCTGCTGGAAGTGAATGATCTGAGTCTTTACAAAGAGATTCAGGACTTTGTGAAATCAGATATACACTTAAAGAATAAACTCTCTGCTGCTCTCTGCTCAGCAATAACCTACATGCTTCAGATGTCAGATGAGGTGCTGGATGAGGTTGACCTCAAGAAATACAATACAACAGAAGAGGGTAGAAGACGACTGATATCAGCTGTGAACACCTGCAGAAAAGCTACGTGAGTGTTCATTTATCTCATGATTACATTTACATTACATTTAGCAGACACTTTTATCTTAAAAAATTAGGACAATAGAAGCAATCAAAACCAACAAAAGAGCAACAACATGCAAGTGCTATGACAAGTCTCAGTTAGCCTAATGCAGTACATGTAGCAAGTTTTTTTTTTTTAAAAAAAAGAAACAAATAGATATAATAGAAAAAAGAAAGCTAGTATTAGTTTTTCAAGAAAAGCTAGCAGTTAGAGAATAAATATGCAACTGATAGAGGGTCAAGTGTGCGTGTGTGTGTGTGTGTGTGTGTTTTTTTTATAAAAAGAAGACCAGATAGCTAAAATAGAATTAGAATAGAGAGTGCTAGAGTTAGAGGGTCATAATGCCCATGTTTCTATTCCAATCTACAACCCGAATTCCGGAAATGTTGGGATTTTTTTTTTTTTTTTTTTTTTTTTTATAAAATGAAAACTAAAATATGGAAGAAAATTAATGACAAAAAGCATGTTGAATTGCACTAACTGAAAAAATAATGCATTGAATTAACAGTGCTTGCATTTTAATGCCTTGTATTTTCAGGGCTTGCATTTTTAGGTCCTGAAATTTAACGTAGTTGTTTATTTAAGCTGTGAATATTTCAATTCAAAATATTTCACACACATTTTTACAATTCAAAATTCAATAATTCATATTCACCTTCCAGAATTCACTTCCCAAATATTCAATCTGTTTAAAAATATGATGTATAATATTCAACAGGCAAATTTTGGTCCATTGTATTTCATTGTACAAATTTGCTTCCACAAATTCAGTGGTTCAAATTCGCAGGAAAATTCGGCATTTCACATCCGGGATCTGCAGGAATAGCAGTAGAGCACCGATGCATGATCTCCAGCTGCTGTCAGTCGCTCACCAGCAGGTGGTGCAAGCAGCTGTTGATGAAGACCATAGCAACAGGTGGATCAAGTCATTCATTCACTCACAAAAACGATTTGCAGAAATGGAGCAAGCGCTAAGTAGAAGTTATGATTATCAGGGCCAGTATCAATATGCGGAAAAGCTGATTGTGTTTATGTTTAATTCAACATCTTGCCCATACTAAAATAATTTCAAATCACATGAGCCAATATTTTATTCACAATAGAACATAGATAACATAACAAATGTTTAAACTGAGAAATTGTAAAATTTAATGCACAAAATGAGCTCATTTCAAATTTGATGCCTGCTACAGGTCTCAAAATAGTTGGGACGGGGGCATGTTTACCATGGTGTAGCATATCATCTTCTTTTCAAAACAGTTTGAAAACATCTGGGCATCGAGGTTATGAGTTTCTGGAGTTTTGGTGTTGGAATTTGGTCCCATTCTTGCCTGATATATGTTTCCAGCTGCTGAAGAGTTCGTGGTCGTCTTTGACATATTTTTAGTTTAATGATGCACCAAATGTTCTCTATAGGTGAAAGATCTGGACTGCAGGCAGGCCAATTCAGCACTTGGACTCTTCTACTACGAAGCCCTGCTATTGAAATAGCTGCAGTTTGTGGTTTTGCATTGTCCTGCTGAAATACACAAGGCCTTCCCTGAATCAGTGCAATTCCCTGTCGTCTGGAGGGGAGCGTATGTTGCACTCAACCCTTTATATACCTTTCAGCATTCATAGTGCCTTCCAAAACATGCAAGCTGCCCATAGCGTATGCACTTATGCACCCCCATACCATCAGAGATGCTGGCTTTTGAACTGAACGCTGATAACACGCTGGAAGGTCTCCCTCTCACCATAGAACACTTTTCCACTTTGAAACAGTCCATTTTAAATGAGCCTTGGCCCACAGGACACAACGGCACTTCTGGACCATGTTCACATATGGCTTCCTTTTTGCATGATAGAGCTTTAGTTGGCATCTGCAGATGGCACGGCAGACTGTGTTTACCAACAGTGGTTTCTGGAAATATTCCTGGGCCCATTTAGTAATGTCAATGACAGAATCATCTTGATGAGTGATGCAGTGTTGTCCGAGGGCCCGAAGACCACAGGCATCCAACAGATGTCTTCGGCCTTGTCCCTTTAGGCACAGAGATTTCTCCAGTTTCTCTGAATCTTTTGATGATGTTATGCACTGTAGATGATGAGATTTGCAAAGCCTTTGCAATTTGACATTGAGGAACGTTGTTTTTAAAGCATTCCACGATCTTTTTATGCACTCTTTCACATATTGGAGAGCCTCTGCCCATCTTTACTTCTGAGAGACTCTGCCTCCCTTTTATAGCTAATCATGTTACAGACCTGATGTCAATTAACTTAATTAGTTGCTAGATGTTCTCCTAGCTGAATCTTATCAAAATGTCTTGCTTTTTCAGCCTTTTGTTGCCCCCGTGCCAACTTTTTTGAGCCCTGTAGCAAGCATCAAATTTGAAATGAGCTCATTTAGTGGATAAAAGTGTAAAATATCTCCGTTTAAACATTTGTTATGTTCTCTATGTTCTTTTGTGAATAAAATATTGGCTCGTGATTTGAAAGTCTTTTAGTTTTCATTTTATTAAAATTAAAAAGCATCCCAACATTTCTGGAATTTGGGTTGTAAACCATAACAAAACTCTGTTTTTATAACCTGCCCCCTCTTCAGTCTCACCCTTTTGTCTCTAAAGCTAGACTTCACCACCTCTGCTTTTTTAAACAAAACTTTTAGGAAGGCATTAGAGCTAATCTCTGCAGGACAGTGACCATCCAGGAGCAGGATTGGACACTTCTGATCTACAACTTTTATGCTTGTATTTAATTTATTTTACAGACTTGCAGGCTGCAATCTCACCGGTGTATGCTGTGAAAGTGTGGCTTCAGTTCTACAATCATCAAACTCCCATCTGAGAGAGCTGGACTTAAGTAATAATAACCTGCAAGGTCCAGAAATAAGGTTGTTTTCTACTGGACTGGAGAATCTACACTATGCAGAGGAGAGGTTTGTGATTTTTAATAACAAGTAATATGGTAGTGACACAATAAATTGTAAACCAGTTTCTGCCACGGTGTTGTAAAAAATGAAAAATAGAGTAAATTATTTTTTTGCAAAGCTATGTGACCTTTGTTATTTTCTTATTTGTTGTTGTTTGTGTAGTTTTTCTTTCTTAGATCAATCCTTTCAAGGTTTGGACTCATCTTCACAGTTTTTAAACTATTCCGTCAGTGAGACAGACTTGCAGGATTTTGGAGTGGAGATGCTTTTTGTTGGACTGAAGAGTCCACAATGTCAGCTAAAGAAACTGAGGTATTAAATAATGGCTTCAGATGCACACATGTGCCCTTTGCCCAGGTCCTGACCTCTAGGGTGCCTAGGATGTTGTAAGCCATATTTTACAGAAGAGAAATCACAATTACCTATTTGTTGCAGGTAAGAAAGTGAAAGGGAGAGTAGCTGAAGAACTACAATGCTTCATTTTTGGACCTGGCTGGCACTTAACTAATCAGAATGAATTATTATGAGCAGTCAAACTAGCACACTGCTCATTTAAGTTGTGTGATAATTTTAAGTTTTTGTTTTGTTTAGATTGGACAACTGTAATCTCACTGGTCAACCCTGCAAAGGCTTGGCCTCTGTTCTACAGTCATCAAGCTCTTTACTTAGAGAGCTGGATCTGAGTAAGAATGATCTGCAGGATTCAGGAGTGAAACTGCTCTGTGCTGGACTGAAGAAGGCAAACTGCACACTGGAGATATTGAGGTATTTAACAACATTACTTGAATTGTAAGAAAGATTCAAGTTATTAAAGGATAAAAGTGATTAAAGGATTATATTTGTCATTGTTCTGACTATTTGAAACAGGGTTCATACACATTTTCACCAATACATTTCCACGACTTGTCCATGATTTAGAGACAATATTCATGACCTAATGTTCCATTATTTTACAATAAGAACAAAAATCTGTTCAAATTCATCATAGCATGTTAACTATAATAAATGACTCTTAATGCTACTTGTTTGCTATCTATTTGTTTTAACAAGCTGCAACTGTGGCAGATGTTACTCCACGCAGAGAACATTTCATAACATAATTGAATAATGTCATTTGTTTAACCAGTATTATGAGTTACACTCGGGACCTGAATTTCATTTTGGTCTAATAGTAATCAGGTACAAAAATATACAAAAAAAATAAAAATAATAAATTGGACATTTAAAACAGATTAAACTTATAAAAGTAATTCAGTCAAGAGCAGTGAGTGATTTTCTGTCTTTTGTTGTTAGATTAACATTACATTTACATTTAGTCATTTAGCAGACACTTTTATCCAAAGCGACTTACAAATTAGGACAATTGAAGCAATCTAAATCAATTTATAGGGATAGTTCACCCAAAAATGAAAATTCTGTCATTAATTACTCACCCCCATGTTGTTCCAAACTCATAAGACGTCCGTTCATCTTCAGAACACAAATTAAGATATTTTTGATGGAATCTGAGAGCTCCTAGACCCTCCATAGACAACAAGGGTCCTTACAAGATTAAGGTCCAGAAATGTAGCAAGGAGATCGGTAAAATAATCCATGTGACATCAGGGGTTCAACCTAATTTTACGAAGCTATGAGAATAAGATACTTTTTGTGCGCAAACCCCCCCCCAAAAAACGACTTTATTTAAATTTGTCTCCTCCGCGTCACCCTACCGCCATTTTGGAGAATATCCACTGAATGCAAACAGCGTATGCTCTTCTGTGTCAGCTGCGCCACATGGATTCTCGTAGCTTCATAAAATTACTGTTGAACCCCTGATGTCACATGGATTATTTTACCGATATCCTTACTACGTTTCTGGACCTTGATCATGTAAGGACCCTTGCTGTTTATGGAGGGTCTGAGAGCTCTCAGATTCAATCAAAAATAACTTAATTTTTAATTTTTTTTTTTTTTTGGGTGGAGGCCGCGGTTGTCCCTGCGGTGGTTCTCCTGGGGGTCCCGTGCCCTGGGGGGCCTCCGGATGTTTGGGCCGGGTCTTTTCCGTGCCTGCTTCATGCCTTGCGGGATGGGCTGTTGTTCCCCACACACACTATTAAACATTTACATGGAGGAACCTTATGAAACACAAGCGCGCTCACACACACAGGTGTACACTCAAGCATTCACATTGGTGTAAAAACAGGTGCTCACAGACACACATTGTCTTGATCTGCTGTTGCTTCAAAACTTATTTTGTAATATTAGTTATGTGTGCTGCTCAATAACATTTAACATTTAGAATTTATTGTGATTTATACAGATGTTGGTTGTTGCTGCAGTCTCTTTGATGTTGTGTCTTCGGTTGTTTTCTCTTTTTGTCAGCAGGTATTGAAGCAAATTGTCTGTCTGTTTTTTGTTTTTGCTTTTTCTCCCTCTCTCTCTCTATCCCCCATTCTCCTTTTTTTCTCTCTCTCTCTTCCCCTTCTTTGTTGACTTTCCCCACACCCTTTTTTTTTTTTTTTTTTCCCTTTCCCTTTCTTCTTTTTTTCTTTCTCTCTCTGTTTTCTCTGTCCCCTGGTCTTGTCTATCACAGTGTGGTTAAGTAAAAGGGTATATAAAATTAAATTAATTAATTAATATAAAAAATAAATAAATAAATTTAAAAAAAAAAAAAAAATAAAAAAAAAAATAAAAAAAAAAAAAATAACTTAATTTGTGTTCTGAAGATGAACGGAGGTATTACGGGTTTAGAACAACATGCGGGTGAGTAATTATTGACAGAATTTTCATTTTTGGGTCTCAGACAAATTCAATCGCAAGACACAATGCAAATCAAACTTAATATTTCTCAACACATTTACATTCACTTAAGACAAAACCCACTGTGTTTACGAAGATACTCACCAGGGGGCTGTTTCATAAAAGATGCTAAGAAAAGCAGGGAATAAAGTTCAAAACCTAACTTGAAATAACCAACAAATCAATCGCGACTAAAGCGGTTTCATAAATGATGCATTTGAGACGTTGTGTTTTCCCCAGTGCATAACTGACATCTCACAGTTATATTCTTCATCTGTAAATGTTAGAAAGTCATGCAAATATATCCATTTTGCTGTCAGGAGTGGGCGAGGCTGACACGAGTGAACATGCGTGCTAAACAGACGGAGCGCAATAGAATAGGAGCGCAATAATTTTGAGTAAAATATACATTTTGCTAAAATATTTGTTGTTGGACATTAAAGTGCCCCTATTATGGGTTATGAAAGGTTCATATTATGGTTTTGGGAGTCTCCAACAACAGGTTGACATGCATGCAAGGTCAAAAAGCACTTTCATTGTCTTACAATATCCATTTATTTTTACCTTATTTGCTCAATGACTCCCAAACAATTCGTTCAATGATTCATTTTTTCCAAACCCCTCCTTTTCATGACGTCAATCTGCAGTGATTGGTCCGATTGGCAATTGGTCGATTTCATCATGCCTGTAATGCCTGATAAAGCAGTGTTTGTGAGGCAGTGCTGCTTTGTGTACAGCGTTACTGGGGAAACAGCTATTTTACCGCTCCAAAAGCGGCACCTAGTAGCAAAGAATGAATTTGCATTTTCATTCAGACCAACAAGAAAAGACCAACAAGTGGGCGGGTAATATGCTAATGTTTCATGTTGATGTCAACGTGAAACGGCAATGGGATTTGTTTTAAAAACAACTCGTTTCAATGATTCAGAGTCTACTTTTTCTTTTGAGAGACAATAACTTTATACACGGTGCACTTTCAGATTTAAAACATTGCAGGATGTTTACATTCACTTAGAGCTGTGTTACAAACTGCATGAAAGGTCATTTTCAAAAATCCATAATAGGGGCACTTTAAATTTGACATGTATAATTTTAATCCTACATATAAATGTGTTTTTATGATAGCAGTAACTGTAAATCAAATGTAAGCTGGCTAATACAGCCCTAATTACTATAGCTCAAATGAGTTCATGTGTATTCCTCTTATCAGTTAAAATGTAGTCTGTTTTCTATTATTTATTTTCATTTTTAATTCAGTGATTTTAACTTTTAATTTAGTGTTTTTAATGCTTTAATGTTTTAAAGAGCAAATTTAGATTGTAATGTTTTAATGTTCTACTATAACCATAAAAGGTACAGCTGTCATAAAACCAGAGAAAGGCTGCATAGATAAAAACTAATTATCAATTGAATGCGCAAGTAGCAACTATGTTAAAATGTTTTCATGTATCTTAAAAAAAAGGTAATTCAATTTTGGGCACAATACATTAAATTGTCAGTCCTCTGTCGTGTGTCATGTGTTCCCGTCTCATGTGTCCATATTTGGTTTGTTTCCTGTCCTTGTTTCATGTCATTATGAGTTAAGTATGTTCCAGCTGTGTTTGTCTCATTATGTGGTAATTACCCTGTGCATATTAGTCCTGTCTTTTGAGTTTGATTTCGTCTGGTCTACTCGTTACTCCCTGGTGTTTCTGTCCATGTCAGCCTTGCCTTGTCCTAGATTGTAATGTTTTAATGTTCTACTATAACCATAAAAGGTACAGCTGTCATAAAACCAGAGAAAGGGCTGCATAGATAAAAACTAATTATCAATTGAATGCGCAAGTAGCAACTATGTTAAAATGTTTTCATGTATCTTAAAAATTGAAATGTAATTCAATTTTGGGCACAATACATTAAATTGTCAGTCCTCTGTCGTGTGTCATGTGTTCCCGCCTCATGTGTCCATATTTGGTTTGTTTCCTGTCCTTGTTTCATGTCATTATGAGTTAAGTATGTTCCAGCTGTGTTTGTCTCATTATGTGGTAATTACCCTGTGCATATTAGTCCTGTCTTTTGAGTTTGATTTCGTCTGGTCTACTCGTTACTCCCCGGTGTTTCTGTCCATGTCAGCCTTGCCTTGTCCTGCCCTGCCTTGTTTGTCAACATTAAAGACTATTATTTGAGTTTAAGTCCTCGTCTGCGTGTTCCTGTATCCTCCCTCGTGTGTGCACTGTGACAGAAGACCAGACCTAAACCGTAAGCGGCGCCCATTCACCCCGTTTTGTTTTCCGTTTTTCAAAAGTGTTTTGTTTTGTTCCTGTTTGTCTGTCCCGTGGCAAGGAAGTCGCCACTCGTCCTCCCGCCTTAGCCCACTGCAGGACGGCGTGGGAGTTCGGCGGGATCGCCGCGAGTCCTCTGGCCGCGAGCCCTCATGTCCGCCGATCATGGGAGATATCCGCCTCCGGCTGTGGCTATCCCAAGCCCGCCAGCTGGTTGCCTAGTTCCCGGGTTGCCGCTCCCCCAGGCGCGCCGTTCGCGGGAGATCACGCCACCGGAACGCCTCTGACTCAATGCCCGCCGGCCCGCCTCTGACTCAATGCCCGCTGGATCGCCGCTGACTCAGGCCCACCGGATCGCCGCTGACTCATGCCCGCCGGATCGCCGCTGACTCATGCCCGCCGGATTGCCGCTGACTCAAGCCCACCGGATTGGCGCTGACTCATGCCCGCTGGTCGCCGCTATCCCTAGCCCCGTGGATCAAGTCCACATGTCACGGCCAGGAGTGCCGTGTGTCTGTTTTGTTGTGCCCACAGGAACATTTTAACTTACCAGGTCTTGTCTAGTCCATGGAGACTCGTCTGGGGCAGGCGGCTCCTCTTGTTGTGGCCATGGAGGCCATTCTAGCCGCCTGCCCCCCTGTCGCCGAAGTGGAAGCGGTTGCTGAGGGACCCTGTGAGGGCCCCTGACTCTGTCATGCCCAGAGGAAGCCTCAGCTTCCAAGCCAGCCCAGGAGGGCTTCTGGTTCCTGTGGGCTGTCCTGTCCTGTCTGTCTGACCCTGGAGGGCTTTCCTGTCGTGTTTTGTACTGTCCTGTCTGTTTAGCCCCGGAGGGCTCCTGATACCCCCTCACTTCCCCAGGGAAATTTTTTGGGGGGGTAGTAAGAGTTCCGGCTGTAGGGGCCAGGCCGAGGGGACCAAGGCCAAGGTCCCGAAGACCATCTGCCATGGTCTCCAGAGCTCCCAGCTCCGCCATGGTCTCCAGAGCTCCCAGCTCTGCCATGGTCTCCTGAGCTCCCTGCACCGCCATGGCTTCCAGAGCTCCCAGCTCCGCCATGGTCCCTGTCTGTCTGTTCCACTCTGGAGGTCCCCGTCCTGTGTTCCTGTCCGTGTTTGTCCTGAGGGGCCTCCAGAGCGCGCGCCCGCCTGCCCGCCCACCCCCCCTCCCCGATGGAACTGTTAAGGCTCGGGACGAGCCTTTCGGGAGGGGGGGAGTAATGTCAGTCCTCTGTCGTGTGTGTCATGTGTTCCCGCCTCATGTGTCCATATTTGGTTTGTTTCCTGTCCTTGTTTCATGTCATTATGAGTTAAGTATGTTCTAGCTGTGTTTGTCTCGTTATGTGGTAATTACCCTGTGTATATTAGTCCTGTCTTTTGAGTTTGATTTCGTCTGGTCTACTCGTTACTCCCCGGTGTTTCTGTCCATGTCAGCCTTGCCTTGTCCTGCCCTGCCTTGTTTGTCAACATTAAAGACTATTATTTGAGTTTAAGTCCTCGTCTGCGTGTTCCTGTATCCTCCCTCGTGTGTGCACCGTGACATAAATACAGTCAGTTTTAGCCTAGGCCTATATTTTTTATTTATTTTGGACTGATAATAAAGTAAAATAATTGAATGTGTGAGAGTCAGTGGTAATATCAATGCGTTTCTATTGGTCAGTGTTAGAGGAGCTCAGCTTAGCCAGACAGTTAGCCTGCCCCGGACCAGATTAGTTTCCCAGCATAAGTTGCCACAGTGACTGAGCTTGAGCTATGGTAAATTTGCTTTATGGAACCAAATCATGTGACAATGAGTCAGACTAACTGAAATAAGCTTGGCTTATTTGATAAACTTGTTTTATGAAACAGCCCCCTGGACGGCCATTTTGACATCATTTTGTGTGTATTTGGCTGCTTAAATGCAACAAACTGTGAAAAATAACTCAGCATCATACTTGTAAAGCAGCTTTATACAGTGCTGCTGGAAAGTTTGAACCCTTTAGAATTTTCTATATTTCTGCAAAAATATGAACCCAAAAATGTCCTGAAAGTAGACAAAGAGAACCCAAACAAACAAATTAGACAAAAATATTTTCTTTGTCATTTATTTATTCAGGAAAATTATCCAATATTGCATATCTGTGAGTGGCAAAAGTATGTGAATCTCTTGGATTAGCAGTTAATTTAAAGGTAAAATTAGAGTCCATCTGTGCAGAGGTGTTTTCTGTCAGTGCAATGACTATCAAATGTCAGTACGTGACGTGTTTTATTCAAAGAACAGGGATCTATCAAAGTCTGATCATGTTTGTGGAAGTGAATCATATCACGAAGGAGATTACTGAGGACCTCAGAAAAAGATTTGATGTTGCTCATCAGGCTAGAAAATGTTACAAAACCATCTCTAAAGAGTTTGGACTCCACAACTCCACAGTCAGACAGATTGTGTACAAATGGAGGAAATTCAAGACCACTGTTACCTTCCCGAGAATTGGTCGACCAACAAAGATCACTCCAAAGCAGAATGTGTAATAGTCTGCGAGGTTACAAAAGTTCCCAGGGTAACTGCAAGCAACTAAAGGCCTTTCTCACATTGGCTAATGTTAATGTTCATGAGCCCGCCACCAGGAGAACACTGAGCAACCATGGTGTGCATGGCAGAGTTGCAAGAAGAATGCCACTGTTCTCCAAAAAGAAAATTGCTTGCTAAAGATCATGTGGACAAGCCAGAGGACTATTGGAGAAAGGTTTAATGGATAGATGAAACCAAAATAAAACTTTATTGGTTTAAATAAGAAGCAATTGTGTTTGGAGAAAAGAACACACTGCATTCCAGCTTAAGAATCTTATCCCATCTGTGAAACATGGTGGTGGTAGTATCATGGCTTGGGCCTGTTTTGCTGCATCTTGGCCAGGACTGCCTGCCATCATTGATGTAACAATGAATTCTGAATTATACCAGCAAATTCTAAAGGAAAACGTCAGGACATCTGTTTAAGAACAGAGTCTCAAGAGAATGTGGGTCATGCAGCAAGACAACAACCCTAAGCACACAAGTCATTCTACCAAAGAATGGTTAAAGAAGAACAAAGTTAATGTCCAGACCTTAATCCAATTAAAATGTTGTGGAAGGACCTAAGCAAGCAGTTCATAGGAGGAAACCCACCAACATCACATAGTTTAAGTGGTTCTGCACTAAGGAATGGGCTAAAACTCCTACATGTTATTGTGCAGGACTGATCAGCATTTACAAGAAACTTTACCTTCAGTTACTGCAGCAAAAGGGGATACTGATACTGAAAGCAAAGATACACATACTTTTGCAACACAGAGACATGTAACACTGGATTATTTTTCTAAAAAAAATAAATGACAACGAAAATATTTTTCTCTCACTTGTTTGATTCGGTTCTCTTTGTCTACTTTCAGGACTTATATAAAAATCTGACGATGTTTTGGGTCATATTTATGCAGAAATATAGACAATTCTAAAGGGTTCACAAACTTTCAAGCAGCACTGTATGCACACGCTTTGGACATGACTGTGAGCACACAGAAAATGGCCTTTGGAATATGTGAGTACCGAATGATTTAAAAAGACTTAAAAAGGTGTACAAATGATACATTTTTGTGACAATGCAACAATGTCCCGATTAGTGCTGTCACCTGTCCCAAAATGCGAGCGAAGTTCTTGTATCACAGTGTGCAGAAGCTTGTTGTAGTGCAAACAAGATGCACTGATGTGAAGCCACTTTCAGACGTTGAGAGAGAGAGGACGCAGTAGAGCCAAATCACTCCCGTGGTTTTCAAATGACTGATTTAATCTGCTAGTTTGCATTTATTTACTCTTTTAACCTGCATGCTATTGAATAAATGTGTGCAGGAATTTCCCTCATTTTAAACTTGACTTGACATAAATAAAGACTTGGGACTTGACTTGGACTCGTGAACAGCTGACTCGAGACTTGACTTGGACTCACGACTTATGAGACTCGTAAAAAACGCAAGTCATGTGGTATAGGAGTTTATATGAATGTATCTCTGAGGGAAACTGGTTGTCTAAAAAAAGTTTAGATGGTATTTTCTTTTCATCTTGCCTCCGTATAATGCATATTAAAGTAGTGTTCATAACCGCAGCTCTGCTTTGTTTACAGCGGCAACCAAGGAAACGATGTTTAATTGATGTTCAAGCGCCACCTGCTGGCAGAGAGTGGATCTGCATTAATTCAGCCCGTCTTCTCTGTATGCTGTTTTGTTTCGTACAGATGTTTTATGTAGAATAGTTTCACAAAACTAAAGTCAGACCATTTTGTTTTTGCTTCAAATTTCGAAATTATACAATCCAATTTAGATGAAAAACTGCTCATGCTGGATGTATGCAGCCTCTTTGTTTGGATTGTGTTGTTTAAAATACAGTGGTTGCCTAAATTGAGTTCAATTTCAGTTTCATAAATTGAAAAAGAGCACAGACAAAGCCTTAGTTTGTTTATATGAGATTTATTTCATTTGTGTAATTCATTTGATTAATTGGGGTTTGTTTTAAAATTTAGTTTTGTTGTTTGACATATTTCAATTTTACAAAGAAATGTGCAGCATTTTATCTGACAATTAATAAATGGACACCTTTTCATTTCTTTGTCTTAAATTTTGTTAAAGTTTTTTTTGTTGAGAAAATCATATCATGAAATCAGTATTTCAAAACTGATTTAGCCTCAGTAACTAGCTGAAAGAACTGTTGCTAATAAATAGAACAAAGACTTGAGATGTGACTTGGACTCCGCTTTAAAGACTTGAGACTTGACTTAGACTTGACCTCAGAGACTTGAGACTTGACTTAGACTTGACCTCAGAGACTTGAGACTTGACTTGGACTTGGACCTCAGAGATTTGTGAACATGTCGGCAGCTTGTATAACAGTGTAAATTTGCTGTCCCCTGAAAATAACTCAACCCACAGCCATTAATGTCTAAACCGCTGGCCACAAAATTGAGTACACCCCTAAGTGAAAATGTCCAAATTGGGCCCAAAGTGTCAATATTTTGTGTGGCCACCATTATTTTCCAGCACTGCCTTAACCCTCTTGGGCATGGAGTTCACCAGAGCTTCACAGGTTGCCACTGAAGTCACTGGAGGATGTTAGAGACATTGCGCTCCTCCACCTTCCGTTTGAGGATGCCCCACAGATCCTCAATAGGGTTTAGGTCTGGAGACATGCTTGGCCAGTCCATCACCTTTACCCTCAGCTTCTTTAGCAAGGCAGTGGTCGTCTTGGAGGTGTGTTTGGGGTTGTTATCATGTTGGAATACTGCCCTGCGGCCCAGTCTCCGAAGGGAGAGGATCATGCTCTGCTTCAGTATGTCACAGTACATGTTGGCATTCATGTTTCCCTCAATGAACTGTAGCTCCCCAGTGCCGGCCACACTCATGCAGCCCCAGACCATGACACTCCCACCACCATGCTTGACTGTAGGCAAGACACACTTGTCTTTGTACTCCTTACCTGGTTGCCGCCACACACGCTTGACACCATCTGAACCAAATAAGTTTATCTTTGTCTCATCATACCACAGGACATGGATCCAGTAATCCATGTCCTTAGTCTGCTTGTCTTCTGCAGACTGTTTGCAGGCTTTCTTGTGCATCATCTTTAGAAGAGGCTTCCTTCTGGGACGACTGCCATGCAGACCAATTTGATGCAGTGTGCGGCGTATGGTCTGAGCACTCACAGGCTGACCCCCCACCCCTTCAACCTCTGCAGCAATGCTGGCAACACTCATACAGCTATTTCCCAAACACAACCTCTGGATATGACGCTGAGCACGTGCACTCAACTTCTTTGGTCGACCATGGCGAGGCCTGTTCTGAGTGGAACCTGTCCTGTTAAATCGCTGTATGGTCTTGGCCACCGTGCTGCAGCTCAGTTTCAGGGTCTTGGCAATCTTGGCAATCAGGGTCTTCAGGGTCTATAGCCTACGCCATCTTTATGTAGAGCAACAATTATTTTTTTCATATCCTCAGAGAGTTCTTTTCCATGAGGTGCCATGTTGAACTTCCAGTGACCAGTATGAGAGAGTGAGAGTGATAACACCAAATTGAACACACCTGCTCCCCATTCACACCTGAGACCTTGTAACACTAACGAGTCACATGACACTGGGGAGAGAAAAGGCTAATTGGGCCCAATTTGGACATTTTCACTTAGGGGTGTACTCACTTTTGTGGCCAGCGGTTTAGACATTAATGGCTGTGTGTTATTTTGAGGGGACAGCAAATTTACAAATTTGTAGCAAAGTGTCATTTCTTCAGTGTTGTCACATGAAAATCCCAGGGAAAATTTCCCAGGGAAAGCAAGAGCTGATCAAATGTAAAACTGTAACTTGAATGCAATGTAAGTCGCTTTGGATAAAAGCGTCTGCTAAATGCATAAATGTAAATGTAAATGTAAAATATATAATAAAATATTTACAAAAATGTGAGGGGTGTACTCACTTCTGTGAGATAGTGTATATGCCCAATCCCCAACTGAAATTCAGGACCTGATTAAACATAATTATTTTATACAGAGATTTGTGAAATAAATTTACATGACTTTAACAAAACTTTTCCCTGCCTGGAAATTGCTGTTTTAAAATTCGATCACTTTTCCAGGTTTTTCATGACTGTACGAACCCTGTTGAAATGTCTCCGCAGAATCCCGTTTTTCTTTGTTAATGTCTACTGTTATTGTTGAGTCTATTATTTATTTTTAGTTGACAGATTAAAATGTTTATCAGCATGACCTTAATTCTTACTTAAAATTATGTATTGTAATTTTTAATGTAAAATTACACAAACATTTTGTGTTCTCTCTTGGAAATTTGTAGTGAACTGTGGATAAAAATTTAGCTGCTAATTAAAATGGGCCAGGTGTTTTATTGATGGTTGAAAGGTACATGACATAAATCAGTATGAGAGGGAAACTATTGTCTAAGCCAGGGGGGTCCAAACCTGTCCCTGTAGTGCCACTATCATGCAGAGTTTAGCTCCAGCCCCAATTAAACATGCCACAACTAATCAATTTCTTCAGACTCACTAGAAACTTCTAGGCAAGTGTTGTATGTGGTTGGCGCTAAACTCTGCAGGATGTTGCCCCCCACCCCAGGTGCTGGATTAGACACCCCTGGTCTAAACAATCAATGTGGCTTATGAGAACATCGTGAGACCATTAGCATGGAGTCTTGCCTGGAGTTTGTAAGGAGACATACTAGGGTCTTACTGCCTGACCACAGCTACAGTAACTTTGCATACCACTCAACATTACCTGTAATGTTGGTGAAATTCACAAGTCTGACCGAGACAAAGACTGCAATTTAGTGTTTTGTGTGTCTTAGATTATCTGGCTGTATGGTTACAGAGGAAGGCTGTTATTATCTGGCTTCAGCTCTAAGGTCAAACCCCTCACACCTGAGAGAACTGGATCTGAGCTACAATCACCCAGGAGACTCAGGAGTGAATCTGCTCTCTGATCTACTGGAGGATCCACACTGTAAACTGGAGAAACTCAAGTATGTTAGGCACCATTCACCATTTCCTGCATTTATATTAAGCAATGATTAATGCAATTTTACTTAAGTTTGCTTTGGTATTGTGTTTGTGTGTGAGTGTATCAAAGGCAGTTTGAGAGCTAGTGAGACCTTTTTCAAGTGAAATGTATGAAACACAGCAAATTACTTTATCATTGTATCAGGTCAGGCATTCTCTGGAACTGAACCCATAACCTTGGCATTTCTAGTGCCATCCTCTGCTGTTTCAATTGTCTGGTTTTATTTCTATGTATTTTCTTATTGATGGTATCAGATCAATGAGAATGTGACCTTTTTTATAGTGTGGATCATGCTGGAGAGGTCATGATTACAGCAGGACTCCGCAAATGTAAGTCTGCAAACACACACAAACACACACACACACACACACACTTTTGTCACTGTTATTTTGTTGGGTTCTAATTCTCTCCTCTAATGTTTCTCTTGTGTTCAGATGCCTGTGATCTCACACTGGATCCAAACACAGTGAACATTCATCTTTGTCTGTCTGAGGAGAACAGAAAGGTGACACGTTTGGAGGAGCAGCAGTCATATCCTGATCATCCAGACAGATTTGATTTCTTTCCTCAGGTTGTGTGTAGAGAGAGTATGTTGGGACGCTGCTACTGGGAGGTTGAATGGAGTGGGTGGAGGGGGGCTGTTATATCAGTGGCACATAAAGAAATGAGCAGGAAAGGAGGAAGTGATGATTGTAGGTTTGGTTTTAATGAAATGTCTTGGAGTCTTGATTGCTCTAATGACATTTTCACTGTCTGGCACAATAAAAATAGCACTGACATACCTGTCCCATACTCCTCTAAGAGAGTAGGAGTGTATCTGGACTGGCAGGATGGCACTCTGTCCTTCTACAGCGTCTCCAAAACACACACATTCTCACACTTACACACATTTTACTCCACATTCACTGAACCCCTCTGTGCTGGATTTAGGGTTTTTATTGACTCTTCAGTGTCTCTTTGTCAGGTTGAAAAGATTCAACACAACAGGGCGAAAGGTATTAATGGGATTGAGAAGTTTGCACCATTCATAAATGTAACCTCATCTGAGAAAACCTGCATAAAGTCGCATGATCTAATTTTGAGATAAAGAGCGTGAAAATAGTCAGTCATAAAAATGATGAAAATAGGATATGTGTGTTTATCGCTTTAAATTATAGACCATATCAAGGTATTCAAGATACAGTACTCAAATATAACATTATAAATACTGAAATTAATGATTTTATTGACAACCAGCTTTTTAAAATACATTTTATGCCTGCTACATGTTGAAATAATATGGTCTTTGGATGCTTATCATGATGCTGATGCTTTGGGTTGATGGATTTCTATCTGACATGACAGCACCTGAAGTCTGCATTGATGCAAAAAAAAAAGAAAAAAGAATAGGCTAGATATAAAAAATAAATAAAAAAATAAATAGGTTTTACTGTTTCAATATAGAACTCTTATTATGTATTAATAAAAAGAGGTGCATATGTTTCTGCTTTGGTTTTTACAAAAAGAACATGCATGAATGAGAACATAAAGTGCGGGACTTGATTTAAGTAAAATTAGTTATTAAGCGTAATAAGCTAAAAAAAGATCTTGATGCATTACTCGTAAACTACAGGTTACACATACCTGAAGCGTGCACTAAAAAGACGCCTCTCTCAGACAGTATGCAATCCCGAATTCAGTGGCATATTATATTTGAATGGTCAGATACACACAGAATTACAGTATTTCAAAATATCTGTCTTGACATTTATTCACACAAACATGGTAATTTAGTCTTAAGTGAATGTTTGGAAAATAGCTGGGGAAAAACATTTCATGTGTAACAATATATTAGATCTGTGCATTATAAACCTGCTGCCATCCGTCATTAATATTAATTAAACAATAAAAAGAGGGAATCACTCACTGCTCTTGACTGAACAATTTTCTTAGCTTTAACAATAATCTCTTTATTTGTAATGAATGCATACAATTAGGACTGCAGTGTTTTTTTTGTTTTGTTTTGTTTTGTTTTGTTTTTTACATTTGATTATTCAATTCCTGTTTTTCTTAGTTGATTTTTTTGTCATTCTGAATTTACTTCAAATGATACACAACAGGCCAAAAAGACATGAATGAGATTTTCTACTGGTATTTTATATATTATGTCATGTTCTACTGATATTTCATTTCACTAATTAAGTCATACAAATCATTTCAGTGAATTTACTTTTTAATTATTGCTACAATCAAGCTCTTCTGGTACTCCCCATTTGTTTCAATGTTTTATGCTTTTTTGACATGCATTTCATAATAAATAGACCTGTTTTACAAAACTTTAAGAATTTTCCAATAAATGTGTCATACAGTGCAACACATCTCCTTCGCAAAGAGTTGACCAGGTTGTTGATTGTGGCCTGTGGAATGTTGGTCCACTCATCTTAAATGGCTGTGCGAAGTTGCTGGAACACGCTGTCGTATACGCCGATCCAGAGCATCCCAAACATGCTCAATGGGTGACATGTCCGGTGAGTATGCTGGCCATGCAAGAACTGGGATGTTTTCAGCTTCCAGGAATTGTGTACAGATCCTTGCAACATGGGGCCGTGCATTATCACGCTGCAACATGATACAACAAGGTGATGGTCGTGGATGAATGGCAAAACAATGGGCCTCAGGATCTCGTCACGGTATCTCTGTGCATTCAAAATGTCATCAATAAAATGCACCTGTGTTCATTGTCCATAACATACCCCTGCCCATACCATAACCACACCGCCACCATGGGCCACTCGATCCACAACGTTGACATCAGCAAACCGCTCACCCACACGATGCCATACACGCTGTCCACCATCTGCCCTGTACAGTGAAAACCGGGATTCATCCGCGAAGAGAACACCTCTCCAAAGTGCCACACGCCATTGAATGTGAGCATTTGCCCACTCAAGTCGGTTACAATGATGAACTGCAGTCAGGTCGAGACCCAGATGAGGACGACGAGCATGCAGATGAGCTTCCCTGAGACGGTTTCTGACAGTTTGTGCAGACATTCTTTGGTTATCATTTCAGGTGGCTGGTCTCAGATGATCTTGGAGGTGAAGATGCTGGATGTGGAGGTCCTGGGCTGGTGTGGTTACACGTGGTCTGCAGTTGTGAGGCCGGTTGGATGTACTGCCAAATTATCTGAAACACCTTTGGAGAAGGCATATGGTCGAGAAATGAACGTTCAATTCACGGGCAACAGCTCTGGTGGATATTCCGGCAGTCAGCATGCCAATTGCACGCTCCCTCAAAACTTGCGACATCTGTGGCATTGTGCTGTGTGATAAAACTGCAAATTTTAGAGTGGCCTTTTATTGTGGCCAGCCTAAGGCACACCTGTGCAATAATCATGCTGTCTAATCAGCATCTTGATATGCCACACCTGTGAGGTGGATGGATTATCTCGGCAAAGGAGAAGTTCTCACTAACACAGATTTAGACAGATGTGTGAACAATATTTGAGAGAAATAGGCCTTTTGTGTACATAGAAAAAGTCTTAGATCTTTGAGTTCAGCTCATGAAAAATGGGGGCAAAAACAAGTGTTGCGTTTATAATTTTGGTCAGTGTATTTACACTAAGTGAAAATAGCAGTATTTTTTTACGATATGCTATTTACACTAAGTGCAAATAGCTATAGATGTTAAAATAGCAAGATTTTCTGCTATTTATACTACTTATTGCAAATAGTGGCATTTATCTGCACCTCAGTATTGTAGTACATTATAAAACAATACGCAATAATAACGTATTGAGTATAAATTATAGTTTTAATTCAAATTAGGCTATTAAATTGATGCCACCTTACTGGGACAATAAAGCCCTCCCTACACCTATCTGATACTTTATTTTAAACTTTTTGACTATTTCCTTCATTTTTATTGAAAATAAATGCCTTTCCAATGCGATATGAGATTTGAAAATGGAGGAAAAAAGTTTGGCAAAAGGCGGGTTCAAACTCGGGTCGATAGTGTCAAAGAGCACGCGCCTTACTATCTACGCCACTGAAACTGATGCTAAATGACTGTCTTTTTGCCGTGTTGACTATCCCAATCACACGTTGGTGGGCGGAGGTAGTGTAAATAGCCTTTGCCAACAAGGCAGGCTATTTGCACTTAGTGTAAATTAAATTAATATATTTTTTTTTTATCAACATTTTTTTTTTCTTCACACATAACACAACACAGCATTCAAAATATAACAAAACAAAACAACACAACAGACACATACTCAACATCTCAAAGTCCAGTCAAAAGGGAGGGAGAGAGGGAAGGACAATAAAAACACAAAAGTCACTCCTTTATACAATCACGTATATCAAACAAAAAAACACTGCCAATCATCAATGGTCGAAGGCCTGGCCCCACCGGCTCGCGCCGTTGCACATTCACATGACACTATTTTCAGGAGGCTACGGATCCAATATGTTTTTCCACATATGTGTGGTGTAAACCAGTTCTGGATTATTGTCTTCTTCGCAGCTGTAAAACCAGCAAACAACATTCTCTTTTGCATTGAACTAATACAGAGACCAGAATCATCATTAAGAATACACAAACTTGGGTTAACAGACCAATCAATTCGCAGTAATGATGACAAAACCAGGTTTACATGTGTCCATAAACTGATGACGACAGGACATTCCCAAAACATATGCAGAAAAGTGCCTGATGATGTAGTGTTACATATATGGCAGTTCAAATTTGACTGTAGTTTCATTTTAAATCTTTTGTAAGGAGTTATGTATGCTCTATGAATGACTTTGAAGTGAATAAGACGATGAGCCAGATTTTTAGATGTTAAGCTGAGGTTAGACCACACTCTCTCCCAGTCGACAGATAAATTAAGGTCAGATAATTCCCTATTCCAAATAGTTTTAATAGAAAGAGGTTTTGTAATGTAATCAATTATTTTATTATATATTAAGGAAACAGATGGCCGAACAGCAGATGGTGTAATCCAGTCCCGCATAGGATGAGAGGAAATAGAAGATGCCCACGGCACGCCATACGCTTTGAGAGCAGAACATAATTGAAGAAAGACAAAATATGCGGATGCTGGCAGACAAAACCTGGTTCTCAATGTCTGAAATGAACAGAGGCCCTGGTTATCATATATATCACTGCACGTGTTCACACCTAAAGACGACCAAGAGGGTTGGACAAATGGACGATTTCCACATACGAAATTAAAATTGTGCCATAAAGGAGTACTGTTACAAAATTTGAAGGGTACACCTGATCGATTGCTTCAGTCTGTTCCTGTCTGTTGTACTGCTGAGAGGTTTGCGATTGTAGCTCCGCTTTTTATTGAATATTTACCTTACTTTCACTGTCTGTTGTTTAAAGTAATAATATATAACTTAATTCCCACCATGTTTCTGGTATTATCTATCAAACTAATCTGATCGCTCGCTTTTAAAACCGCGAGTGCAGCGCGTTAGCATTCGCTAGCCGGTTAGCTTGCCACTCGCGGTTCCATTCGCGTTGCTATTCGCGCCTATTATTGTTTTCTTTTTAATCGCTCCGTTTTCATTTCTCTCTCGCTCCGTTTTTCACGAGTTCATCAAACAACAGTGGTAAGTGGTAGGTGGTAAGTGGTAAGTTAAGTTGGTATCATTCATCAATCACGGTGAGTAATGGCTTCTTCTCCTGCTATTGTTATTTGCACAGTTTGCCACATGTATAGTTTATCTCTCTCTGTCAGCGATGAGGGATTCACATGTGATAAATGTAGGGAAATAGTTAGGCTGACAGAGAAGGTTTTAGAACTAGAGACACGCATCCAAACTTTAGTTGAGGGCAGTAAGAATGTGAGGGCTGTAGATACTGCTTTGGATGTGATTAGTTCAGGGACTCCTGTACATTGTTCGGTTCCGGTAACGTTAGCGCCCCCGCAGCTGGGCAACTGGGTGACAGTGAGGCGGCCTAGTCGCGGGTCAAAACACCGCTCTTCCGTTCCGATCAGAACATCAAACAGGTTCTCCCCACTCAGTGACGCACCCACTGAGAAACCTCGTGAAAGTGCTCTAGTTATTGGCGATTCTATTGTACGGAACATGAAAATAAAGACACCAGCCACCATAGTCCATTGTTTACCTGGAGCCAGAGCGCCTGACATCTTGGCAAATTTAAAAGTGCTGGCTAATGCTAAACGTAAATTCAGTAAGATTGTTATCCACGCCGGCGCTAATGATGTTCGACTTCGCCAGTCGGAGATCACTAAAAATAATGTTAAAGAGGTGTGTGAACTTGCAAGTACGATGTCAGACACTGTAATATGCTCTGGCCCCCTCCCTGCTTACCGGGGTGATGAGATTCATAGCAGACTGTCATCACTCAATGGCTGGATGTCTAAGTGGTGCCCGCAGAATAGCATAGGTTTTATAGACAATTGGACGAGTTTTTGGGGCAGACCTGACCTGTTGAAAAGAGATGGTGTTCATCTCTCCTCGGGTGGTGCCGCTCTTCTCTCTAGAAATTTGGCACATAGTCTTAGAGTTCATACTTGACTAACTGGAGCCCAGGTCAGGAAGCAGACAGACTGGCTAAACCGACCGTCTGCTAGCCGCCTCACGTCACAGAAGTCAGTTAATTCTCAGCACATAGAGACTCCTTCACCTAGATATCACACTATAGAGACTGTGTCTGTTCCCCGAACTAGAAAATACAGAAAACGTCCAAACCAATTTATGAGTAACCATTTAATTGATGTTCAACAAATAAAAAATGTTTACAACACACAGAAACAATTTATAAAACTTGGCTTACTGAATATCAGGTCCCTTTCTACAAAATCACTTTTTGTAAATGATTTGATTAATGATCATAACCTAGATTTGCTCTGTTTGACAGAAACATGGCTAAAACCAGATGAATACATTACTTTAAATGAGTCCACCCCCCAAGATTACAGCTATAAAAATGAGCCACGTCCAAAAGGCAAAGGGGGAGTAGTTGCTACAATTTATAGCAATATTCTCAGTATTTCTCAGAGGGCAGGCTTTAAGTATAACTCATTTGAAGTTATGGTGCTGCGTATAACATTATCTAGAGAAACACGTGTTAGTGATAAATCCCCTGTGATGTTTGTATTGGCTAATGTATACAGGCCACCAGGGCACCATACAGACTTTAAAGAATTTGCTGATTTTCTATCTGAGTTAGTACTGGCTGCAGATAAAGTCTTAATTGTTGGCGATTTTAATATCCATGTCGATAATGAAAAAGATGCATTAGGATCAGCATTCATAGACATTCTGAACTCTATTGGGGTTAGACAACACGTTTCAGGACCTACTCATTGTCGAAATCATACTCTAGATTTAATACTGTCACATGGAATTGATGTTAGTGGTGTTGAAATTCTGCAGCAAAGCGATGATATATCAGATCATTATCTAGTCTTGTGTAAACTCCATATAGCTAAAACTGTAAATTCTATTCCTTGTTACAAGTATGGTAGAACCATCACTTCTAGCACAAAATATTGCTTTGTAAGTAATCTTCCTGATTTATCTCAATTCCTCAGCATATCCAACAGCTCAGAACAGCTTGATGATGAATGAATGAATGAATGAATGATGCATTTATATAGCGCTTTTATTGTGTATTGCCATACACCCAAAGTGCTTTACAATCATGTGGGGGGTCTCTCCTCAACCACCACCAGTGTGCAGCATCCACTTGGATGATGCGACGGCAGCCACAGGACAACGGCGCCAGTGCGCTCACCACACACCAGCTACAGGTGGAGAGGAGAGAGAGATAGAGCCAATCAAGTGGATGGGGATTATTAGAAGGCTATGATTGACAAGGGCCAGTGGAGGGAAATTGGCCAGGACACCGGGGTTACACCCCTACTCTTTACGAGAAGTGCCATGGGATTTTTAATGACCACAGAGAGTCATGATGTAACAGAGACTATGGACTCTCTCTTTTCTAGCACTTTAGATACAGTTGCTCCTTTACGCTTAAGGAAGATTAAGGAAAAGAGTCCAACACCGTGGTATAATGAGCACACTCGCACTCTAAAGAGAGCAGCCCGGAAAATGGAGCGCAGCTGGAGGAAAACAAAACTAGAGGTATTTCGTTTAGCTTGGCGGGAAAGTATCCTATCATACAGAAAAGCATTAAAAACTGCTAGATCTGATTACTTTTCGTCTCTTCTAGAAGAAAACAAACATAACCCCCGGTATTTATTCAATACAGTCACTAAATTAACGAAAAATAAAGCATCAACAGGTGTTGGCATTTCCCAAGAGCACAGCAGTAATGATTTTATGAACTACTTTACTTCCAAGATCGATACTATCAGAGATAAAATTGTAACCATGCAGCCGTCAGCTACAGTATCGCATCAAATAGTGCACTATAGATCCCCTGAGGAACAATTCCACTCATTCTCTACTATAGGAGAGGAAGAATTGTATAAACTTGTTAAATCATCTAAACCAACAACATGTATGTTAGACCCTATTCCATCTAAACTAATAAAAGAGCTGCTTCCAGAAGTCATAGATCCTCTTTTGGCTATTATTAATTCATCATTGTCATTAGGATATGTCCCCAAAACCTTCAAATTGGCTGTTATTAAGCCTCTCATTAAAAAACCACAACTTGACCCCAAAGATCTAGTTAATTACAGACTGATCTCAAATCTTCCTTTTCTGTCAAAGATACTAGAAAAGGTAGTATCCTCACAATTATATTCCTTCTTAGAGAAAAATGATATCTGTGAGGATTTCCAGTCAGGATTTAGACCGTATCATAGTACTGAGACTGCTCTCATTAGAGTTACTAATGATCTGCTTCTATCATCTGACCGTGGTTGTATATCTCTATTAGATCTACTGGATCTTAGCGCTGCTAACCACGACACTATCGATCACAACATTCTTTTGAATAGACTAGAAAACTTTGTTGGCATTAGTGGAAGTGCCTTAGCATGGTTCAAATCGTACTTATCTGACCGCCATCAATTCGTAGCAGTGAATGAAGAGGTATCATATCGATCACAAGTGCAGTATGGAGTAGGGCTGTGCGATATGGACAAAAAAAGAAATCGCGATTTCTTTGATCAATTTTGCGATTTCGATTTTAATCACGATTTTGACACACACAGACATGCTTTACAGTCATAAATGCATTCAGTTTGAATTTGAAATGTATTTCCAAAAGAAAACCAATTAGAGCTTTATCAAAAAGCTGTAACGTCTCTAGAACAGACATAAGGCAAAAAAATTAAAAATAAATACCGTGTCCAGGGTTTTTTTTTTTTTTGCCATGCATTGGTCATAGATCTCTTTGTAGCACTGCCTCGGGTGTTGAAATAGATTTGTTGCGCCAGGTTCATACTCCGTCTGCAGTGCATAACTGCGTATACGGTATGTGTATGCGGTGAAGAAGCAGCACGGACTCATTTTGCTTTCGCACAGGATGCGTTTGCAGTCCACTCCTGATCTGCGGCGGTTTACCACAAACACAACATTTATCCATTATTTTGATTTCAAATCCAAATGTTGTTACTGCAAATGCTTTTTCAGCATTGTGATTCTCTTTTATCAAAGTACAGTAATACAATCTTTCATAGACATTCACATTTAAACTCAATAAATATGAACTCAAACGAGTGCCATATGAATGAATGAATGATGCATTTATATAGCGCTTTGTGTATTGCTGTACACCCAAAGCTCTTTACAATCATTTGCCAAGGCAATCATATTGCCTTGTTTATCTAAAAGTGCACTTTTGCTTGTTTAAAATCTAGCCAAAAAGCCATGTGTTGACTGAAACAGTAGACTTTAATTATATGAACTATACTCCTGAAGGTGTACTTACTACATTTCCGTGTCAATCCATGTTTATTTTTACCACGAACAATGCGTTGTCACTCACTTTAATTCAGCGTGTGCAGCAAAGCAAGAATAGACTCCGTGCGGAAACGATCGCTGCATGACTGTTGCAGACGCACTGCTCCTGGAGCGTTCTGCCGGACTGCAACCGTGTGCAGTGTGAACACTCTGATCCGTTAACATGGGCGCTGAAAAAATACACACCGCATACACACCACAGACGGAGAATGTGTGAACCTGGCGTTACGTCTTTATGCCCGGTCTGTTCTGTTCTCGCGCTCCATTTAGGCGCGCTGCATTCTGATTGAATCGGATAGCATACTGCGGGAGGTCGGGGGCGCGGGAAGAATCGTGCTATAAAGCGATTTAGAAATCGTGCACGCTCAAATCGTGATTTTATGACGATTTCGATTAATCGCACAGCCCTAGTATGGAGTATCTCAAGGCTCAGTACTAGGGCCGTTACTTTTCATGCTTTATATGTTACCCTTGGGAAATATCATTAGGAAACACGGGGTTAGCTTTCACTGTTATGCTGATGATACTCAGCTCTATATTTCTTCACGGCCCGGTGAAACACACCAAATTGAGATACTTATATGGAATGCATAGTCGATATAAAAAACTGGATGACGAGTAATTTCTTACTGCTAAATTCTGAAAAAACAGAGGTGTTAATTATCGGACCTAAAACCCCCACAAGTAATAACCTAGAACACTGTCTAACACTTGATGGCTGCTCTGTCGATTCTTCGTCATCAGTCAGGAACCTAGGTGTGCTATTTGATAGCAATCTCTCCTTTGACAGCCACGTTTCTAGCATTTGTAAAACTGCATTTTTTCATCTTAAAAATATATCTAAACTGAGACCTATGCTCTCAATGTCAAATGCAGAAATATTAATTCATGCGTTTATGACCTCAAGGTTAGATTATTGTAATGCTTTATTGGGTGGTTGTTCTGCACGCTTAATAAACAAACTACAGATGGTTCAAAATGCAGCAGCTAGAGTTCTTACTACAACCAGGAAGTATGACCACATTAGCCCGGTTCTGTCAACACTGCACTGGCTCCCTACTAAACATCGTATAGATTTTAAAATCTTGTTAATTACTTATAAAGCCCTGAATGGTTTAGCTCCTCAGTACTTGAGCGAGCTCTTATCACATTATAGTCCTCCACGGCTGCTGCGTTCTCAAAACTCTGGCCATTTGATAATACCTAGAATATCAAAATCAACTGCGATCTTTTTCCCATTTAGCTCCCAAACTCTGGAACAATCTACCAAACACTGTTCGGGAGGCAGACACACTCTGTCAGTTTAAATCTAGATTAAAGACCCATCTCTTTAACCTGGCTTACACATAACACACTAATACACTTCTAATATTCTAATACTGTCCATCTCTGGTAAGAAGCCACATCATCTCACAGAAGGATTTATTTCAAACACTCAACTGATGTTATGAAGTGAGTTTGGAATAACAAACATGTTATTAAATGTGGTATTTTCACATGCTTTCAGATAGAGCAGCATTTACTACACAGAGCCACAGTTCACTGAGAAGCTACACAAACAGCTGTCATTATTGTGAATGATTTCTTCGATTTCATAATCACACAATAATATATTGTCACTGTAGTAAAATAAAGCAATAAGCCCACGCGTGTCTAACAACACCCCTTAGCTGTTATAAATTCACTGTAAACCATGGCTTCACGGGGCTTATTACTTTTAAAAAACGGTTATTCCATACATGTAGCAAGGTTTCACAAAATAAAACAAAGCAAATAGAATATATCTGCAAGCAGCGATGGCGGGCCCAAGCCATCAGTGCAAAAGCCTCCCTGGTGGCATCAGGATTACTGTGCACAGTGGGCACATGCATGTACAGTAACCCTCTATCAGTCTGGTTTTAAAGGAACACTCCACTTTTTTGGAAATAGGCTCATTTTACACCTCCCCTAGAGTTAAAAAGTTGAGTTTTACATCATTGCGCCTGCTGCATCCATGGTACGGCAGCAAAGTTCCTTGATTATTACGCCGGAATGAGAGTATAGTTCCTAGCCATATCAGCCTAGAAAATCGCAACTTTTCATTTTCCGTCGGTCTTAGTACACAATGTAACTACAGAAGTGTCAAGTTTTAAATAGGAAAAATATCGAAACTCTTTGGTCATTTTTGAGCGCGATGCTAATGGTCTAATCAGATTCAATGAACTATGCTAAGCTAAAAGTGCTACCGCCAGACCCGGAGATCGGCTGAATGGATTCAAAAACGGTAAAACTCAACTTTTTAACTCTAGGTTAGTCCATGTTGCATTAACTAATGTTAACAAATGAGACCTTATTGAAAAGTGTTACCAAAACCTTTAATTATTTATAAGCATTTTTAAACGATTTTAAGGATCTATAAGCATTTGTGAAATAGTTTTGCCTGCATTACAGCTTAGTATTACAGACAAAATCACAGATATAAATGAAGAGACTTTTAAACCAAGAGTGTAAAATAGACTCGCTCTCTCTCACTCTCTCTCGCGCACACACACACACACAAAGAGAACAATATATACAACTTTTGTAACACTTTAAAATAAGGTTTTAGTTGTTAACATTAAATAACTATTGAACAATATTTATATAGCATTTATAAATCTTAGTTAATATGTTCAACATTTCCTACTACATTATTAATTAAAATGTATAATGTCTGTCTAATGTATAATGTTAATGTCTGTAACTCCCCTGAGGATTTAAAATTCATTAAACTAATTTGTTTCCTAAGAATGTCTTGTTCTCCATATGTAAAAAGTTGTGAAGACTGTGGATAATGCACTTTAAAGATATAAGAACATTACTGCTATATATTTTTTTACTGTTACTTTTTTCACATGATCAATGAGATGATGTAAATTCAGATGAATGTCATGTCACAGGATGTCACAGGTCAGTATCAAATGAGTGTCAAATTATTATTTGCATTACAAAAAAAATATTCCACGTGTATTCCACTTTAAATCTTTTTATGTTGCAAATAACATAATTATTAACCTAATTATATAAAATGATGTTGTCAGTGCCCTAAAAATGAACTGGTTCTAGGACTTTTTTGTCCCTAAAACTGACAGAAAAGGATAAGGCCTATGAGATTTCTTAAAGAGTTTAAAGATCATATTGCAAAAACAGCACGGTCATGCAGGTTTGCACTACACAACATAAGGAAGATCAGACCCTTCCCGAATATGCAACACAGCTTTTCGTCTAGGCCCTTGTCATATCTACAGGTGCATCTCAATAAATTAGAATGTCGTGAAAAAGTTATTTTTTTCTTGTAAGTTATTTCAAAAAGTGAAACTTTCATATATTTTAGATTCATTTCATGTAAAGTAAAACATTTCAAAAGTTTTTTTGTTTTAATTTTGATGATTAGAGCTTACAGCTTATGAAAGTCAAAAATCAGTATCTCAAAATATTAGAATATTTACATTTGACTTTCAATAAATGACCATCCCTACAGTATAAATTCTGGGTATCTCTTGTTCTTTGAAACCACAATAATGGAGAAGACTGCTGACTTGGCTATGATCCAGAAGACGAACATTGACACCCTCTACAAAGAGGGTAAGTCACAGAGGGTCATTACTGAAAGGTGTGGCTGTTTACAGAGTGCTGTATCAAAGCATATTAAATGCAAAGTTGACTGGAAGGAAGAATTTGGGTAGGAAAGGGTGCACAAGCAACACGGATGATTGCAAGCTTGAGAATACTGTCAAGCAAAGCTGATTCAAACACTTGGGAGAGCTTCACAAGAAGTGGACTGAAGCTGGAGTCAGTGCATCAAGAGTCACCACGCTCAGACGTCTTCAGGAAAAGGGCTACCAAGCCACTTCTGAAACAGAGACAACGTCAGAAGCATCTTACCTGGGCTGTGGAGAAAAAGAACTGGACTGTTGCTCAGGGGTCCAAAGTCCTCTTTTCAGATGAAAGTAAATTTTGCATTTCATTTGGAAACAAGGTCCCAGAGTCTGGAGGAAGAGTGGAGATGCACAGAATCCATGTTGCTTGAAGTCCAGTGTGAAGTTTCCACAGTCAGTGATGATTTGGGCTGCCATGTCATCTGCTGGTGTCACCTGCCCACACTGCCAAAGTTCAATGTAACCATGGTGTTACTGTGCTTGATTGGCCAGCAAACTCGCCTGACCTGAACCCCATAGAGAATCTATGGGGTATTGTCAAGAGGAAGATGAGAGACACCAGACCCAACAATGCAGATGAGCTGAAGGCCACTGTCAAAGAAACCTGGGCTTCCATACCACCTCAGCAGTGCCACAAACTGATCACCTCCATGCCACGCCAAATTGAGGCAGTAATTAAAGCAAAAGGAGCCCCTACCAAGTATTGAGTACATATACAGTAAATTACCATACTTTCCAGAAGGCCAACAATACACTAAAAATGTTTTTTTTTATTGGTCTTATGAAGTATTCTAATTTGTTGAGATAGTGAATTGGTGGGTTTTTGTTAAATGTGAGCCTAAATCATCACAATTAAAATAACCAAAGACTTAAACTACTTCAGTCTGTGTGCATTGAATTTATTTAATACACGAGTTTCACAATTTGAGTTGAATTACTGAAATAAATGAACTTTTCCACGACATTAACTGTTAACCAAATGAAACAATACACATTTTAATGCTATAAAAGTGTGCACATTGAGGGAAATAAACAGCAGATGTTCATATTAACAACTTCTTTAACTTGAGCAAACGCTGCTAATACACACATAGATTTGTTAATAAAGTTAATAAAATGAAAACATGCATGTTTTAAAGCTAGTGAATAAAAGGAAACGATCCACCCCGCATGCCTCTGCTCAATGACGGTGCCTGGATCAGTTGTGATCTGGGTCTCGGGACGATGACGTCACTTTCAGGGAGGCGTGGCCAGGCCTGTTGTACACGCCCCCGTCCCTTGACTCCATCACAAAGTGAGACAAGCAAAAACGTGAAGTGCAAAGGGGAAAACGGTATTGCAAGCTTAAACTTGACTGAAACGCAAAATAAAAGCAGCATTGCAAATAAATTAGTAGATATGGCCATGGAAAATATATATTGCAAAATCATTGCTTTTGCTCTGTTTCATTTATATTTTGCAATTTTTTATTTTTGTTTGCAAAACTTATTTTCTTCTTGCAATACTTCATTTTCTTTTGCAATTCTTTATTTTTGTTTACAAAAAGCACATTTATTTTTTCTCAATACTTTCATTTTCGTTTGCAAAACTTTACTTTCTTTTGCAATGCTTCAATTCTCTTGCAAATATATGTGGCTTTAAATTGACTCCATACACTTCAACCTTTAGAACGTTTTATTAATTAAACAAGCTACATATGAGGAATGAAAGTTTGGACGCCACAGACGTTTTTGCGGAGTAGGTGGTGGAATTTTCACAAAGAAAACAGTATACTTTAATGAATTGATTCACATATATATAGCGATCTTTAAAGAGCTTGAAAAACACATAATTCATTTCGCTATAAAACTGATTTTGAAAGCTGCAGACTTTGTTTTATAGCCTATTAAAAGTAGGCTACCAAAAGCACACATCTGATTGCTATCGGGTGGCTGGCGCACTACAAATAACGAATGCAATGGAAGACATATTATTTCCAAGCATACTGTCCCCGCGAATATGACACATGGGCAAGGCCGTTTTAAGCATTGGGCTAGGCGGGGCTGAAGCCCCGGGGCCCGAGCAAGGAGGGGCCCCGTGATTGGCTGTGGGGTAGATTGACTGGCGCGCCGATCGCCAAAGCCACCACGCCCCCCACTTATTAGCGCTGTTATTTAGTTGAGCTTTTTCGTAAATTCCATGCATTACCATTTGAGATTGAAACGTAAAGTCTGAATTTGGTTTACCAATCAAATGCAATTATTCTATATTTGACTTTTGAACGATACGTGCAAGTATCTATCAGGTGATCGCTGCCCAGTATGTCTCATTCACCTCCACTCTTCACTTCGTTCTGGAGTAATATGGAAATTGACCATATGCACAGAGCGCTATTTAGAACTTCCGGATAAAGATAAGCCAGCTCTTAATCTTCCTGTGAAGCTCATTTTATATGTGCTATATATAGCTAGAGACTCTCACAGAAACATCTCCTGCCTCATTCTTATCAGAAACTGAGAAACAAAATAATTGTAACACCGTAAATAATAATAGCGGTATTAACATACAGTTTCATGTTATTAAAGAACATATCATTTTATATGCAGAGTCTGGTAATCCCAGGGAAGTACCCACTTAAGTATAACTGTACATTTAAATGCTGACAAATAAACACTATCATAACTGTTTAGAGGCAGTTAGGCTAATCTCTTAAAGGACATTGTAATTCTATTCTCGATAATCAATATCTTACCTTCAGAGCCATGAACACATTTTTATAATCTTATAAAATTTTAAAGCATTTATTATTTCTCAACTGTGTGCGGTAAAATTCCCATTATTAAAGGTTCCCTTTTCATTCATGAAGACGACATGAAGAAATTGCTAAAAACGTGTCTAGGCGAAAAATAGGCTTTTTAAGATGAAAATGAAATTACGGTTATAACCAGGAGATGGCAGTAGATGATCAATCATTGGCTGCAGCTGCCAGTTTTTCACGTCTTTTGATTTATTATAAAATAAATATTTTAACAAGTTTAGTACTTTGTCGCACTGAAGTTTAAAGTATAGCAAGTGCAGGAAGTCACAAAGTCACAGCCTATAATGCTGAATTATTTAAATAGCTGTATAGTCAAATACAAATTAAATAAGTTGGTATAACAAATAAATAATGCATTCAATATTTTGAAATGTTTAGATTTAATTTAATAACTAGGCTACATCTTTTAAGTTTTATCCAACACAGACCTGTAGTTTTGTTAGTCTGAATTTAGTCTGAATCACTTAATGCACAGCTTTATTTTGACATCGGCTGGTCAGATGATTCATTCCGTTATCACTGTCAATCATAGCAATGACTCGCGACATGATTTAACGGATTCCCTCGTAAATTTAACATTCGCTTTTGTCATTCCTGAAACGGAATACGTGGACGTTTGGTCATCTTAGACAAACAAAATTTTTCTCCTAATTGTGAATGGATTATGTAGAGAAACCGAGCAAAGGGCTCTCCTCTTATGGCACAGTACACTTGACCGGAAATAACTGAGCTGGCTTATCTACAACCAGGAAGTAACCGTGCATAAGGTCAATTGTCGCGCAAAAAACAATAGGCTATTCGATAGGTAAAAATGTCAGCAATTCTGAGAGAGAGGGGCTCAAAAAATGAAAAACTCCAAATACAAAGAACAGAAAAACAACACAAGTTAGTCAGTAAAATCCCCAGCTCTCGGGTTATTTTACTAAAGCTGATGATGGAGTGGAAGTTGTTGGAGCAGTGAGTGGACCGCGCACATGGAGCGAGAAAAAAATTAATAAAAAATAAATAAATAACAGCGTCATCGTCCACACAGATTTTAGGTTAGTTTGATTATTAACTGGATGTATATTGGTTTTGTGTTTGAACAAACTCTATATAGGCTATTCATTAAGGGTTGGGAGATAATCCGATAGAAATATATCAATCGTTTTGCGCATCAAGATGTAGGCTAAGCTTATCATTTAAACGCGTTTTAAGCAGGTTTTAAAACAAATAGTTTAAACTGTTAATGAACATTAAGCAGTGGGGCAGAATTCATTCTGGTAAATGCGTGCATTTAAGACGGTTTCAGCCTGATTTCGCGCGGCGCGCACCTGCTCATATTGCCACTGAATAAACTTTTCGCTCCTAGCTGTGCTTAAACGTTGTGTGTCAAAAGATCTTGTCTTTGCGATTATCCTCGTAAACACAGTTATTTGTGTCTTAAATGAACGTTAATATTTAAAGATAAAGCATGTGTAGTGTTAGATATGAGATCCTGGATATGATGAGATCTTAAAAGGATAGCTCACCCAAAAATGAAGATACTGTCATCATATACTTAAACACAAATTGTTCTAAACCTCTATGCATTTCTTTGTTCTCCTCAACATAAAAGAAGATACAGTACTTTGAAAAATGATTGCAACCTGTCCCCATTGACTCCAATAGTGTATTTTTTTTTCATATTATGGAAGTCATGGGGGCCCAGCAACTGTCTGATTACCAGTATTGTTCCAAATGTATTATTTTGCATTCAACAGCAAAAGGAATCTCATACAGGTTTACAACAGCAACAGCATTTTCATTTTTGGGTGAACATTTCATTCCTCTAAAGCAGCCTAATATACTGTAGCTGCTGTTGCCATTTGTGTCAATAATGTAAATCAAACATCAGAAAGAAAATCACTCACTGTCCTTGACTAAATCGCTTTAGTAGCCTAAACTAAATAAGAATGAATGTATATTGAATATATACAGTGGAGACCATTCAGTCTATTTGTACATTTTCTTTATACATCATAATATTATTTAGTGCTGTAAGTTTTTCAAGTAGGTCGATTTCTTATGATCTTTGTTCTGTTGTAGCCTAATTTGTGACTGTTTACTTCTCTTCAGTAAGCTTATTTTTACTTAGGCTAGTATTATCTTTTGTGATATTGAAATTGGTAACAAAAATTATGAAATTTCAGTGCATCTAGAATTTTGATATGGGATAAAAAATTATATTTAAAGCATATATATATATATATATATATATATATATATCATTATTGTGATGGGGGCCCTGCAGTAAGTCATAGACACGGGGCCCAGTGCAGTCTTAATACGGCCCTGCACATGGGATGATTTCTGCTAATAATCACACATATTGTGTATTAAAAAAGGGTTAAATAAAGAGCTACAGCGCCCACCAAAGGAATGTCGATTGAGTGTGTGTATGGCAAGCCGTTGTGGCATTTAATCTATAAGCCGTACTAGTATCTATTTTCATGCTACTAGTACTTATTTTTTAGATACTAGTATCTTTTCCATTAAGTACTAGTACTTATTCATTAGGTACTAGTGCTTATTCTTTAGCGACTAGTGCTTATTCTTTAGGTACTAGTGTCTATTGTAAAGTTACTAGTACTTATTCATTAGATACTAGTTCTTATTCATTAGGTACTAGTGCTTATTCTTTAGGTACTAGTGTATATTGTAAAGTTACTAGTACTTATTCATTAGATACTAGTTCTTATTCATTAGATACTAGTTCTTATTTATTAGATACTAGTAGTTATTCCAATAGTGACTAGTATTTAATTATACTTTTCTTAAGAATTTTTTTTTAGTTACTAGTAACTTTTTAGACCAGAGATATCCTGAACTTAATAGATACTAGTACTTTTTAAATTTGCATATCTGCCCAGTATGCTAATCGTATGTTGAATGTTAATGAACCAGCAACATACAGGAGAGAGATTAGACAAGAAACAGAAACAAGGAGATGTATGCACTTTTTTTGAGGAAACCACATAGAAAAGAAATTGTACACAATCACATAGAAAACCTATTTTGTCAGTTTTGTAAACACTGTAATTTCGTAAACATAGTAGCCTAATGTGTTTGTTGGTCATCGAGTGACCTCTAGTGGCAGGATGGAGATAAGACACAAATTGTATTATCTGTAATTTTCCTCTTTTTCCTCCAGTAAAAACAATAAATATCATATCAAGGCTGTACGTTAACTTTTTTGCATATAGCACTGGTGCTACAGACATTGAATGTTTTTACATTAATGTTCTGTTCAGGGCACACAAAATCTGAACCTTATAGTTTTCAGACAAACATGTTCTTTATTTGGAAAAAAAGGCTAAAAATGCAAAAAAACACACAAAAAAAAAACAGGTATGCTGTACTTGTAGGGCTGCAGAATTTGGTCAAAAATGTTGTTTATATACACTATATTGCCAAAAGTATTGGGTCGCCCCCTTCTAATGAACAGGTTTGACTACTTTAGTCATTTCTATGAGTACAAATCTTAATGTTAAAGCATATAATGATATTCTAGGGAATTGTGTGCTTCTAATATTATAGCAACAGTTTGGACTCTTTTCTATTCTAACATGACAATGTCTCTGTGTATAAGACAAGGTTCAAAAAGAAATGATTGATTCAGTCAGTGTGGAAGAACTTGACTAGTCTGCATAAAACCAAGTCCTAATCCCAGTTTAACACCTCTGGTGTGACTGTAAATGCAGAACTTGAGCCAAAAACTCATCACCAAACACCAATTTTGGCTTATAGATTAAATGCTACAACGGCTTGTCATAGTGTGTGAGCTGATGTTAAGATAAAAATTTGTTCCTGTTCAGTCTGTTAATAAATATCATATTCTTGATATTAAGCTGTTTCCGCGAGTCCTTAAAATGGACTCTTCCTCATCCCAGTAAGATGATGTGGCCGTTCAGACGCAACAATATTCAAATAGACCTAAATTCCTGTGGCCTGGCAACTTCTCCCCCTGCTCTCAATCCAGGCCATTTGCATGTGCAATAGCATAGGCTATATACTCTCAAAATATTATAACTTTAATTTCGGCTATTTAAATTCTCGAAACTTTTCGACTTTATTCTCGTAGTATTTCGACTTTATTCTTGAAATATTACGACTTTAATCTCGTAATATTAGATTTTTTTTAACATGGCACTAAAACGCCGTCGTAGATTAGCCAAGCAATAATAATAAAAAATAAAACCATCTCGAGATTAAAGTCGTTAAATTTCAAGAAAATGTCGAGATAAAATGTTGAGATTAAACTCATTAAATCACGAGAAAAAATCGTTACATTCCGAGAAAAAAAGTTGTTAATTTTCGAGAAAAAAGTCTTGAGAATAAACTCATTAAATCACAAGAAAAAAGTTGTTAAATTTCGAGAAAAAAGTCTTGAGAATAAACTCATTAAATCACAAGAAAAAAGTAGTTAAATTTCGAGAAAAAAGTCGAGAAAAACACACTTGTGTCATGTTCATTTCATTGTGTTGGACAACATTATTTAGTGTCTGTAGTGGCGGAGGTTGGAGATTAATGCACTGGAGAGTAGCATTTGACAAGATTGACTGAGTTCAAATCTGGCGTTTACCAAACTCGCTATTCTTCTTTTCTCATGACATGTCTGTGGTTTGTATCAGAGAGCTCTGCTCCAAACTCACGCTTCTCACAGTGCTGTTCAGTGGTCCAGAGATCTGTCAGCGAGTAAACGCATTTGTTCTGAGCTCGCGCTGCGCTGTCTTTAATAACGGTAGCTGGCAGAGCTAATAGACGGTTTCAATGGCAACAACATAAACAAAAGTTACTGTGCATGCGCGCTTTTGTGGCCCTAACTTAACTTCCGGTAGACATCCAAATAGAATCAATAACAACAGCTAAGTCCCTCTAGAATAGATTCTTTTTTGGTAACAAGCAAAATATGTTTTTTAGCGATAACTACTTGGACGGACTTATTAAAAGTGCAAATCTCTGCCAGCAGGAGGCGATTTAAAGCGGGAGAACTAGAGGTTTCTCTGGTAACGGCCTTAGACAAAGCAGCCTGAGCTTACAAATGCTGCTTTATCAGGCATATAACATGCAAGATGAAATAAAAATGACATTGAACATTTTCTAAAGACACAGTGATATAAAAACACCCGTGCCTCGTTTTAATTTTGAAACGTGCATTACGTGCTCATGTTTATTCAACAAAGCCTTTGGAAAATCAATCAGTTTTGATATCGTGGCGGGTCGCCACAAATAAATAAATGTATAAGAAACACATCCCACAGCACAGTATCCTGAGCCCAACTTCATTACGCATCACTTTAAATTTTAACTGCGTTTGTATCCGGCGCCACTAACCAGACTGATATACAAACACAGACCAGGGGCCTGTTCTTCGTACGTCGCTAACTCAGTTAGCTGGATTTGATTGTTGTCGATTTCACTTGATCTTGGATCATTTGGTTCTTCGAAGCTCATCCTGGACTTGCTGTCATAGCAACAGGTCCGCTTAAACCTGCTCAGGAGCAGCTTATTTAATGTAAACAGGATTAGATTGCATCTTTTTAAGCAGAATTGATACTTAATATCTGCCCCAGCCACCACTACTTTATTACAAGAGTACCCTACTGGTCCAGGAACAATAATTTAAAATAATAATAATTTAAAAATTAATTTGAAAATAATATAATAATGTTGTCTATAATAATGTAGTCTATAATACTATAGACATAGCCAGTTTTACTCATCGAAAGATTTATTAGTGAGGAAATAATTACTTTACAGTTGTATTGGAGTCTTACACACATGCTATACAGTTAATCTGAGTTGTACATTAATTTGAGTGGTGACAAATATTATGGGAGGGGCTTGATGGAGCGCAGGAGGTGCATATAACTTGATCTTGACCCTTAAGAAACTTTAATTAATGCTGTCACGTAACAAATCTGTTTCAAAGATAAAATTAAATGAATTGCTAATTACAACATTGAAATAAAATGTAAAGCCTGAACAAATACTAGAAATCGTGAATATAAATAATTGGGAACCATGTAAAAAGAAATTACAAATAAAATAAAAACAGTGCACATTTCATTTATCTATTATGACAATTATTTAGTTTTGTTCGCTTGGCTGTTTCCTTATAAAAGTCCAGAAATTTGTCAAGTTTTTTGTCAGGTGTCTTTTTTTAATTATATGATGTCATTACGTTGCTGTCTTGCCACCAGCCAATCGCTGCATTGCTGATCGTGGTTTCGAGTAGCTCCTTTTATTAATTATCCCCTAATTATCTAACTCAATCCAGCCATACTAATCATCAACAACAGGTGCGTTCGAAGAACCGAATTAGCCAGATCATGATTAGCGCGATGATATCATCTTGGATGTGTCATTTGATCTCGGATGTAATAAGTGACGTACGAAGAACGGGCCCCGGAGCGCGTGCGCCTGATGAAACCACGGTCCGTGCAGCGCGCTTCACGCGAGTAGTGATCTTCCGCTTTCGTTGCGCTAAAGAAATGAAAGCGCATATGAGTTATCAAATTGTTGTCAACTGCATGATTTGTAAAGTTTGATTGGCGGGCCACATATAACAGCCTACATTTCAATAGACAAGCTGTGGGCCGTTTGAAATTCATCCACTGGCCGTATTTGGCCTATAAAAGCCTGATCAGTGACATAAAAGTAATCAGAATGCAGCTACTTGTTCTTTTATTACTCATTGACGTGTGAACTTCCCCTTTAAATAACGTGACACTCTACCCTCTATATGTACGACGCTGCTCCCTTTAAGCGCTGTTGGAAGCGATTTTTTATTTTTTGGAAGCAAATTAATTGATTCAGCATTTCGATGTCAGGATGCGTTAAATTTGACAAAGCGGTTTAATAAAGTATGTATTGATCTTGTGAATTAGCGAATTTTACTACACCAATATTTTTTAATTGGCTGAAAATTTTTTATATGGGAATATTGTAGGACACATTGAACCTTTAATAATGCATTGGTGCAAAAACGCACAAGGCACACCTTTTAGACCTTTTAGTTTCACATGAAACATGATTTCTCGACTGCCACAAATACTGTCTAAACAAAATACTGATTTTGTGCACTTTTATGTAACAATATTTTAAATTGGCCTTTGAACTTGCATGGCAAAAAAAAAGAAGCCTTACCTTGTCAAAACACTGACAGGACCCATTGATCTAATGGAATTGTTGAGCGCTCCAAATCCAAATGAAAACTTTGCATGCAACAATCAGAGGCAGCAATTGACAGGACTCTGATCTAATGGCATACAGGCATTGTCAGAATGACAGTACTCTAGCCCAATAATTGTTGGGGGATCCAGTGGGGGCGGCCATCATGTTTCAGGGTGTCCATGCCACTGTTGATCACAACCCTGTTAAAATGTAGTGGCAGTATGTGCGCTCATTGGCGTCCCTCCAGCTGGTGGCGCTCTAGGTGACCGCCTAGCTTGCCTAAGCCGACCTGAGAAAGCTGTGGCTGGTAAACATAGGCTATATCAGGGATGGGCAACTGGCGGACCGCAGTGTCTTTTAGTACAGCCCACTGGATTATTTTAGACTCGGATGATCAATTTTAAAATATTTGAAAAGTAAGTCACGTAAAGATTGCTTTCAGTTTATGATGTTACTATCTCCAAACAGGAGAGGTCGCTAGTTTTCAACCGCTCACCTATTAATTACAGCGCAGTAGGACACTCTAACGTAAACATTTACTAACATTAGCAAATAAAAAATGAAAAACTGACCATGAAAACAGTATTTTCCAGTCAAGATCATAAACAGATTATCTTTTTACCAAGTTCAAGGGGATATCCATATGTTTGGATTGTTAGGAAATCTGTATTTTTATTTAAATCGCCATCACACCACTGCACTTGCCTCAAATTTCAAAGGTAAAATGCATAGTAAACAAAATATTTTTGCTAAATGCATGACAAAAATGTTTGCACAGAACTGTGGGTTCCTGTCAGGGTTTCCGCGAGTCCTCAGTTTAATTGTTTAAATTTAAGGCCATGAAAACGCTTAAATGGTACAAAAAGTCTTAAGTATCAAATTAAAAAATGGTCTTAAATTTGGAGACGGAAAGACAAGAATTGCTATGTTGATAGTCTATTAATATGTCGATTAAACTTCAAGCGCTGCACGTTTCAAAGTCAGGCGCTGCTGCTTAGTGTACTGCTGTTACCGGGGAAACCGCTATATTACTGCCCTTCCGAAAGTAACCTACTGGTAGAGAACGAATTTGCTTTTTCAATAAGCCCATCTGCAATTTTTGCTACATATTTTTTAAATGTGAACCAGTAGATCGACAAGAAGCTAATGCATTATAAAAATCTAAACAATTAAGACACTAAGATATATGTAATTTAGTCTAATAATTGATTGATAATAATTGTTTAAATTAATATAATAATTCATACTTTTGGCTCATTCCTTTTCTTAAAAATTGTTTAAAGACTGAAATGTTAAGTTTAGGTCTTAAAAAGGTCTTTAAAGTTCTTAAATTTGATAAAAAAAATCCTGCAGATACCTGGTTATACTATGGTACCATTTGGAGTAAATATATTTATTTATTTTTTAATAAGCCCTTTTTAAACTGTCCTCTTAGGTTGTTTTGAGAATGTTCTGTAGGCCACTAATAAAAAGTAAGACCTCTGTACATTTGTTTGTTGCAAATTTACAGACAATGCAATGTTTACATTGGCTTGTTGGGGTAATCAGACCAGGACACCTAGATGAGCCCCAGAGACAGACCCCCAGTGAGGACCCCGTCACCTAGACAGCCATCAGGAAAAGACCTCGGGAACCAGTTGAGCCCTTACAATCTGACTTTGCAGCAGTTGGAATTGAACTGCTGTGTCGTCTGGCCAGAGGAGAAATGGCCCCCCGACTGAGCCTGGTTTCTCCCAAGGTTTTTTTCTCCGTTCTGTCACCGATGGAGTTTTGGTTCCTTGCCGCTGTCGCCTCTGGCTTGCTTAGTTGGGGACACTTCATTTCCAGCGATATCGTCGACTTGATTGAACAGAAACTTTTTGAACTGAACTGAGCTGGACGATGCCATCACTGAATTCAATAATGAAATGCCTTTAACTGAAAATTGAGTGTTTAATCTTGTCATTTTACATTATTGACACTATTTTCCCATTTTGATATTGTGCAGTTGCTTTGACACAATTTGTATTGTTAAAAGCGCTATATAAATAAAGGTGACATGACTTGACTTGACTTAATATCGCTGTCAACTGACAACAGTTTCCCTACTGAATTAGCATAACTGCACAAGTTTTATAGTTAAAGGGATAGTTCACTTTGAAATTAAAATTTGGTATCTATCAGCTTACCCCAAGGGGATCCAAGATGTAGGTGTCTTTTTTCTTCAGTAGATCCAATTTTGATGTTTTTAGGTCAAACCGTTCTAGTCTGTCAGTCATATAATGGCAGGTATAGGTCACTGTCTCTATAAGAGGGAAAAAGAACATGCACAGAGAAATTCAAATTAAACAATTCCCCATCGTAACTACACATTGATGGCCTAAGACACGAAACGAGCAGTTTGTGTGAGAAAACGAACAGTATTTATATTGTTTTTTACCTCTTGTACACAACCATGTCCAAGTGATCTGAGTGCACACGCATCCGGTGTGTGACGTGTGTGAGCGCGCGCTCTGGCTCACGCTGCATTCACATGGGGCGTCGGCGTCAACGCTTGACGGAGGGCGTGTCTGAAGCGTGGTGCTGACGCACCGTCATAGTTACAACAACCAATCACATACAGTACTTCTCTGGTGTTGCATGAACGGGATTGGGTATTTGCATGAGGCGATCTGATTGGCTGACGCCTCCGTTGGTGCTTGAAAAGTTGAAAAGCTTTCAACTTCTGCCGCGAGCAGCGCCAGTGAAGCGACGGACCCACAATTCAGTTCGGCAACGCTTGACGTCACTCCATTCAAAGTCAACGAGAGGCGTTGATGCAGATGCCCCGTGTGAATGGGGCTTTAGTCTGCGTTAGCGCCGGAAAGCGCCGGAAGTGATCTCTCGTGCGTATACATCACTCATTGCCAGAGCGCACGCACACACCGGATGTGTGTGTGCACTCAGATCACTTGGACATGGTTGTGTACAAGAGGTAAAAAACGATATAAATACTGTTCGTTTTCTCACACAAACCGCTCGTTTCGTGTCTTAGGCCATCAATGTGTAGTTACGATGGGGAATTGTTTAATTTGGATTTCTCTGTGCATGTTCTTTTTCCCTCTTATAGAGACAGTGACCTATACCTGCCATTATATGACTAACAGACTAGAACGGTTTGACCTAAAAACATCAAAATTGGATCTACTGAAGAAAAAAAGACACCTACATCTTGGATGCCCTTGGGGTAAGCTGATAGATACCAAATTTTAATTTCAAAGTGAACTATCCCTTTAATAATATCTTTAAAAACAAATTACATTATACTTTGATTTCCTTAAATAAAGAGGAAATTGAGTAAGACGATGTAAAAGGTGTGTGGACGTATATTAGTAATCTGGCCCCTTGATGTAAATGAGAAAAAATTCTGGCCCTCGTCACTATCAAAGTTGCCCATCCCTGGCCTAGGCCTACCTCTTTTTACTGACCAGAACAAAATATACAACAGTATACAAAATGTACATAAAACATGCCAGAGTGTACAAACAATTGATTCATTAATCAAAAATTGTATATTTGTGAAAAATATTACAAGTCCTCTTTGCTTTTTTATTAACAATGTTCTTCAAACTGGTGCAGTAGTCCTTAGTCTCCTGAAGAAAATGTATGAAATTTGGCTTGGATCCTGACCAGTTCTTCTTGTGTATGTTAAATTTGACCAAAATAATAAAAAGCTACAAGAAAAGTAAAATTATTATTATTTAATATTACTTTCATTGGAATAATACATAGGCTACATAGCCTATATTAAAATCTTGAATATTATATTTGTTTTCCTTCTAATTAAATTTTCCATATCCACAGAAAATCCTTGTGTATACACAGTTACAAAAAAAAAAGATGGACAATAGACTCCTTTTCCATTGAACAAAAATCACAGGAATGATCAATATCCAAATTAAATCTCTCTAACACACTTTTAGCTGGATATACAGGTGCTGGTCATATAATTAGAATATCATCAAAAAGTTGATTTATTTCACTAATTCCATTCAAAAAGTGAAACTTTTATATTATATTCATTCATTACACACAGACTGATATATTTCAAATGTTTATTTCTTTTAATTTTGATGATTATAACTGAAAACTAAGGAAAATCCCAAATTCAGTATCTCAGAAAATTAGAATATTGTGAAAAGGTTCAATGTTGAAGACACCTGGTGCCACACTCTAATCAGCTAATTAACTCAAAACACCTGCAATGGCCTTTAAATGGTCTCTCAGTCTAGTTCTGTAGGCTACACAATCATGGGGAAGACTGCTGACTTGACAGTTGTCCAAAAGACGACCATTGACACGTTGCACAAGGAGGGCAAGACACAAAAGGTCATCGCAAAAGAGGCTGGCTGTTCACAGAGCTGTGTCCAAGCACATTAATAGAGAGGCGAAGGGAAGGAAAAGATGTGGTAGAAAAAAGTGTACAAGCAATAGGGATAACCGCACCCTGGAGAGGATTGTGAAACAAAACCCATTCAAAAATGTGGGGGAAATTCACAAAGACTGGACTGCAGCTGGAGTCAGTGCTTCAAGAACCACTACGCACAGACGTATGCAAGACATGGGTTTCAGCTGTCGCATTCCTTGCGTCAAGCCACTCTTGAACAACAGACAGCGTCAGAAGCGTCTCGCCTGGGCTAAAGACAAAAAGGACTGGACTGCTGCTGAGTGGTCCAAAGTTATGTTCTCTGATGAAAGTAAATTTTGCATTTCCTTTGGAAATCAGGGTCCCAGAGTCTGGAGGAAGAGAGGAGAGGCACACAATCCACGTTGCTTGAGGTCCAGTGTAAAGTTTCCACAGTCAGTGATGGTTTGGGGTGCCATGTCATCTGCTGGTGTTGGTCCACTGTGTTTTCTGAGGTCCAAGGTCAACGCAGCCGTATACCAGGAAGTTTTAGAGCACTTCATGCTTCCTGCTGCTGACCAACTTTATGGAGATGCAGATTTCATTTTCCAACAGGACTTGGCACCAGCACACAGTGCCAAAGCAACCAGTATCTGGTTTAAGGACCATGGTATCCCTGTTCTTAATTGGCCAGCAAACTCGCCTGACCTTAACCCCATAGAAAATCTATGGGGTATTGTGAAGAGGAAGATGCGATATGCCAGACCCAACAATGCAGAAGAGCTGAAGGCCACTATCAGAGCAACCTGGGCTCTCATAACACCTGAGCAGTGCCACAGACTGATCGACTCCATGCCACGCCGCATTGCTGCAGTAATTCAGGCAAAAGGAGCCCCAACTAAGTATTGAGTGCTGTACATGCTCATACTTTTCATGTTCATACTTTTCAGTTGGCCAAGATTTCTAAAAATCCTTTCTTTGTATTGGTCTTAAGTAATATTCTAATTTTCTGAGATACTGAATTTGGGATTTTCCTTAATTTTCAGTTATAATCATCAAAATTAAAAGAAATAAACATTTGAAATATATCAGTCTGTGTGTAATGAATGAATATAATATACAAGTTTCACTTTTTGAATGGAATTAGTGAAATAAATCAACTTTTTGATGATATTCTAATTATATGACCAGCACCTGTATGTAACATTTTAAGTGTAGGCCTAATCTCTTTTACTTTATGATTTAAACAGTAGGCAATATTTCACAAATACACCAAGCTTTATTCAAATTTATATTTCTAAATACAATGGACCACGTTAAGTTTTTATAAGTAGCTGAAGTATCACTTGTTTTAATATTCCTAATATATTTATTAGTAGGCTACAACTTTAAGAATAGCAATGCCTCCTAAAAACATGCCGTCTTTGGCATATATTGCCTCAGAAGAATCTCTTCCACAAGCTCTTACAAAATGCATAACTTGTTGAGGCATGGCGTCAAATACAACAGCACGCTCTTTTGGAGTCCTATAAAAATAACACCAACGTCACCTACCGGCCAAAATAAACAACAACGTCATGACGCTCGAGTGTGCGTGATGACGTCATCGGCGCGCGTCCCGGCCGGATAGAGCATTTTTGGACAGGACAAACGGTGATGATTGTGTACGTTATCATACAGCAGTGTTTTAAAGTGTCCCGTTTCGTCGTAAAATCGGACAAGTGAAAGAAACAGGCGAGGGGCGTGAGTGAGTAACGCGGGGAGGTAGTTGACATAGCCTGTGGGTAAGTGAGTAGTTTGTTTATGTAACGTTAGACTGAATGTAGAAAGTTCAGCTAGCTAACAGGCTAACCTAAGTAGAAAATAATAAAGTAAATCAAAGTTAAACATCAACAAAATAGAGATCTAAATATCACTACCATAATCCCGAGGACACTTCTTAACTTCATTCTGTACTAAATGAAGTGTCATGAAGTTTTTGTGGGTCTTTAAGGTTTTCAGTTCTGTCAAATGTCTGTTTATCAACTTATTGTTTTGTAAACATTAAAACCAATATGTCTTGAGGAACTTTAAGAGTAAGTTTAATGAAAAACTAAAGGTTCTTTCTGCCTTCTTGATTTAAGGTTCAATGTGTCATTGCTACAAAGACCTGTAGAACAGTAGCAACACATGAGATAAGTGGGCCAGTTTTGTTTATGCTAACTAGTAAAGCTGTGTTGGATAAAATCAAGACTGCATTAAAGCTGGAGGGAGTCTGCCAGGAATTCAAGAAGGGTTTTCACTATTAAATTAAAGCTTTTTTAGTGTGCACTATATGGTTAAGAAAAATCAATGAGAGAAATGACAACCGCTATGGATGTCATGGTAAGATATTGGTAGGTGGGAGGATAAATGTAAATTTGGCTATATATTTATAAGGATTTTTATCTTTTTTTTTTTTGGAAGTCCACTGCCTTGTATGATAAATGTGGTTTTAATGGTGAACCCCCAACATTATTTAATTGTTGGTCTTTTTACATATGCAGATTGCTATTTTGGGCCATAAACTTTTTTTTTCAAGTTTAAAAAAAGCTTCTTAAAATGTGTCCTTGTGTTTAAAAAGTTTAAAATGTGTCCTTGTGCCGTCTTTGTGCCTGTTGATGTCTGTTGGCCATGTTATTAATGACTAGTTTACCAGCTGTGCAAACAACCCACCTACTAGTCAGTGTTGATAATACTGTGTTTTGCACATCCCTGGTATAGTAGTCTTTTTGCCACGTTAATTTTCATAATATGACAAGATTTTTAATATTATATTTTAGTGCTGTAAAATGATTAATCGTGATTAATCGCATCCAAAATAAAAGTTTTTTTTACGTAATATAGGCCTATGTGTGTATCTAAATCGAACTATACACAGTATATATATATATATATATAACTCTAGCACTCTCTATTCTAATTCTTGTTTTATCTATCTGTCGTCTTTTTATAAAAAAAATCATAAAAAACACACATTTGGCCCTCTATCAATTGCATATTTATTCTCTAACTGCTAGCTTTTCTTGAAAAACTAACACTAGCTTTCTTGTTTCTTAGAAAATAGAAACTGTTTTTTTTTATCTTCTCGTTTTCTTAAAAAAAAAAAAAAAAACTTTTTACATGTACTGCGTTAGGCTAACCAAGACTTGTCATAGCACTTGCATGTTGCTCTTTTGTTGGTTTTGATTGCTTCTAATGTCCTCATTAGTAAGTCGCTTTGGATAAAAGCATCTGCTAAATGACTAAATGTAAATGTAATGTAATGTGTGTACTATGTATATTTATTATGTATATATTTACATTTACGCATTTAGCAGACGCTTTTATCCAAAGCGACTTACAGTGCATTATACATGGTTATACATTTTTTTATCAGTATGTGTGTTCCCTGGGAATTGAACCCACAACCTTTGCGCTGCTAACGCAATGCTCTACCACTGAGCCACAGGAACACACACATATATATATATATATATATATATATAAGTACACACACATGCATGTGTATACATTTAAGAAAATAAGTTACGTTTATATTTTAAATATATTTATATATAACATAAATTATATGAATATAAATGTATGCATTTTTACATTTACATGTAAATATTTTCAAAATATATACTGTATGGGTGTGTATTTATGCATACATAATAAATGTACACAGTACACACACATATATTATGTAATCAAAAACTTTTATTTTGGATGCGATTAATCGAGATTAATCATTTGACAGCACTAATATATTTACAAGTTGATGCCCCTACTTTTTTCAATAAAAAAATATTTTTTTCAGCCTGCATGTTGGAGAATCTCATCTCAGTTTTTCTCTCATTGTTTTGCAGTGGTTGAGACTCCTGCTCTTTCGCATCTTGCTGCTGTGATCTTAAACAATGGAGGAGCCTCATGTTCACTGCATGTCGTGCATAAGCAGAAGATGCATGGTCAAACCTGATCCCGGCACTTCCTGTGACCTCATCACCTGCCCTCTTGTATGTGGTGCTATCTTCCACAGCTGCAAGGCTATTGAACACAAGCTGCTGTGCCCTCTTGAAAGGGTGCCATGTCTTAACCAAAGCATTGGATGCCCTTTTACACTGGCCCGTGGCCAGATGGCAGAGCACCTTGAGGTGTGTCCTGCAGGTGTGGTGTGCTGCACTATGGAGTGGAATAGGTGGCCAGTAAACAACGAGGATTATTGTTCGTATGAGAGACTGAGTCAAGAAGCAGATGAGGTGGAGCAGCTTGACATGGCGCTTGCCCTTCAGGACCAGCGCACCATGTTAGCGTCACTCAAACTCGTCTCTCTGGCTCCCACTAGTGGTCCAGAGAAAAAGACTCCGACAGCAGGACAAAATGAAAAGCCTGGCTTAGTCTCAATTGCTCAGCCTCCATGTGTGCAGGTGGAGACCATTGAGATGGAGCCTACGGCTGGCTGCTCAAAAGACAAGATTTCCAATGGGATTAATGGTCTAAAAGAAGTACATTATGGGGAGCTCTACCAAACCACGGTAGAGACAACCAAAAGCCTGTCCGCAGCTCTCAACGTCTTGATCCACCTTAATTCTTCAGAAACAGACTGTACAACCAGTAATGCGTCAGCTGGACTTACAGAGCGCAATGGGGAACTGCATGAAAAGGTGAGGATGAGAGAGGATACCGGGTTCAGCTGTGATAAAATAGCTAGCGGAGTAAATGGCCTAAAGGAGGAGCTACAGCCTCAACAGCACCAGAAACTCATGGAACTTGGCAGGAGTTTGGCCTCTGCTCTCGGTGCATTAGGAGATGCTGTCAACGGCAACGAGCCAATTAGTGGCTCGATACTAAATGACAATGGCAGGCTCAATCAGTCAGAAACCTTGGAGTCTGCAGATGTTGATATGAAGGACGTTACATCGGCGGTTGATGGTGAGACTGGGGCTGTTGGGGGAATTGATGTTGAAGAAACCGCTCTAGATGTTCTTGCTCATGAGGCAACAGGTGAGTGTCGCCCAGTCATGTTGGAAGACATAGATAGGCAAGGTTTCTGTAATGGCTCTCATAGTATTGTAGATCACTTAATGGAATCGACCACCGAACACCATGAAAACCAAGAGTCTCCAGGTTCTTGGGAGTTTGTTGGTTCTTTAATTCCCCATAGGCCAGAGATCAGACACGATCAACATGCTTTCTTGATCCAGGAGGCCTCTGGATCACAAGCCCCATTGCTGCAGCAACCTATACATGCTCAGACTCTGACCGTCCAGAGAGACAATGCACTACCTATGATGGCATTAGACTTTGAAGACAGGGCTTTTGAGAGAAAACTCCAAAACCTTCAGTTGCTGCGCAATTTTATGCCACTTGCACTTAATGGACGGAAGGGGTTGTTTACAGAAGTCTTTCCTCATAGAAATCCACATTGCAAAATGGAGGACAAAGCTGTGGACACATCGGATTTGGATCAGGATCCAGTGGACGACCCTATGGGACTTGGCGAAATTGACTTTACGGCAGCTGCTCTTCTGTTCTGCCTGGAGGAGTCACCACGAGCTCGGAGGATATCCGACACAGTCTATGCGTTTGGGGGCACACGTGTTGACTTCGGTACCCAGACTTTTAGCTTCCCTGCTGCCATCTTGGCAACTAGTACGATGGTCGGAGAGGTTGCATCGGCTTCCGCTTGCGATCGAGCCGCACCGCGCCTTTCGCAACCGAGTCCGTTTTGCACTCTACGGCTTGATCTGACGCTGGAGCAGCTTGTGCCTCGCCCAAGCTGGGCTCCACGCGAGGGCTCCATGTTTACCTTTGAGTGTGGCCAGCTCTTCCGTCGAGAAGAGTTCCTCTCTCATTTTCGCAATGTTCATGGAGATATCCACTCTGGACTCAATGGCTGGATGGAGCACCGTTGTCCATTAGCATATTATGGCTGCACATACTCCCAACGCAGATTCTGCCCATCCACTCAGGGCTCAAAGGTTGTTCATGACCGTCACCTCAGGTCCTTCGGGGTGCAACCCGGCTCGGAACCTGTGTCTGAACCCAAGTGTGATCACCTTAGTGGATTGCCGTTTGAAGTACTTCAACATGTAGCCCGATTTTTGGATGGCTTTAGCCTATGTCAGCTGTCAATGGTGTCCCGTACAATGAGGGATGTTTGCGCCAGTTTGCTGCAGACTCGTGGCATGGTGGTGGTACAATGGGAAAAGAAGCAATATTTGGATGGAAGACAAACCTGGCAGATAAAAGACAAGGTACAGTATGTCTAAATGGTGGCAGCATGCTAATGTTAAACCAAGGGTGCATCTCAATCACCTCCCGAGCTTATAAATCAGTATATTGTGTATACAAATCTGGTCACGATAAGCAGTGTTGGGCAGTAACACATTACTCAGTAACACGTTACTGTAATAGAGGATAGTTACAAGCCGAGGTCTCTATACTTTACTGCCGCGTTACATTGCTGACAGAATGCAGTGTTTTATAATGTAGATTGTAAAAAGGGTGTAGCACATGCACTGTCGAGTCCAGTGCCAGTGGATTAGAGACCTGCACTCCCACGGGGCCCGACGTAACAGAGCGTGGTGCGGGACAAGATGGGCGAGTGCTGGTGCGGGCGGGTAGACTCCCGTGTGCGTGCGGGATGCGGGAGAATAAAATTATTTGTGGGACTCCCACAAAATAGAAATATCTAAACATAAAATATCTAAAACAAATAAATTGTTATTCATCTATTGCACAAAAGCAACAAGAACTTATATAAAATAAAAAACGCTCAACAGGCACACGCGTAGGACATTTACATTTATTCATTTGGCAGACGCTTTTATCCAAAGCGACTTACAATTGGGGAATACATAAAGCGATTCCTCTTGAAGAGGCAATCAGACAGAGGAAGTGCTCGTAACACACCAAGTCTCAGTCATTGTTCAAATAAGTACAAGCTAGCAAGGGAAGGAGAGAAAGATAAAGGGAAAGATTCCGTGTTTTTTTTTTTGTTTAGGATGAAGTCAAGTAGTGCCGAAAGAGATGAGTTTTCAGTTGTTGCTTGAAGATTGACAGGGATCCAGCATTCCGGATAGCGGTGGGAAGATTATTCCACCAGCCAGGAATGGTGAACGAGAATGTTCTGGAGAGTGATTTTGAGCCTCTCTGTGATGGTACCACAAGGCGTCACTCACTAGCAGATCTCAGACTTCTGGAGGGGATGTAGATTTGTAATAGTGAGTGGAAGTAGGAGGGTGCTGAGCCTGTGGTCGTTCTGTATGCAAGCATCAGTGTCTTGAAATTGATGCAAGCTGCAACTGGTAGCCAGTACAAGGAGATGAAGAGAGATGTAACATGGGCTCTTTTGGGCTTGTTGAAGACCAGTCGTGCCGCTGCATTCTGAATCATTTGTAGAGGTTTGATTGTGTTTGATGGAAGTCCAGCCAGAAGAGCCTGGCAGTAGTCCAGCCTAGAAACGACAAGGGCCTGGACAAGAAGTTGTGCAGCATGCTCTGTCAGAAAGGGCCTGATCTTTCTGATGTTGTGTAGTGCAGTTTCTGTTTAGTAGGAGTTTCTATTTTAGGCTGTAACTTGTGTTTGCAGCGTTGAGCAATGTTGATTTCAGGATGGCCCTCAGGAGTGCAGTGCTGAAATGTTCATGCTCACGAATCCTCTCATAACACACGAATTGTAGACATTATGAAAGAGTCATTATGCATATATTCAATGTGTTATAACGGAGCTTTGTGAGATTGCGATGAACTGAAATGTCATCTTTTAGGGATTATAAAAGCAGTGCTATTTGCTGGCATTCTGCCATGCCAAACCATGTATGCAGCAGCCTATGCTTGCTTTGGTTAAAAATAACAGTGTTCTGTGAATTTTGATGCATTAATAAATATTTATCGTGAGCATTTATGCTGGACATCATGGATGTAGCCACAGAAAAAGGTAACGTAACTAGTAATGTAACTAATTACTTTTGAAATAAAGTAATCAGATCAATAACGTGATTACTTTTAAAAGGAGTAATCAGTAAATTAATTACATTTTCAGAGTAACTTGCCCAACACTGCCGGTAAGGACCCTTGCTCACCACACATGGGGACAGTGATTACTCAATTTCCAGCAACATGACTACGTATAATGTCAATATACATCATTGTAGAATGTCACTGTTGATATTAATCAACAATAGGCAGATCCCCGATCTTTTTTGATATTATTTTTTTATGCTCTTTAAACACATTGTTCTATTACATGTCCTTACAAAATTTCAGCCAAATACTAATTATAAAAGTTAACTAGATGTGTTCACCCTAGTGGCTGGCTGCAGTATAGGTCATAAACCCCAGCCTTCATGTAAACTAATTGGACATTACAAAAAAATAAATAATAATGATAAAATAAAAACATAAAATTGAATTACACTTCAAACTATTTTTTTCCCAAAGATGGTTTCTGTCAATTTAGGTAGTTCTTATTACATTTACATTTAGTCATTTAGCAGACGCTTTTATCCAAAGCGACTTACAAATGAGGACATTAGAAGCAAATTATTACATTGATGTATGTTCAAGTGTTAATTTTTCTAATAATTTTGGGATATTTTGACTTCATTTTTCTACAGTGGAAGGAAATAGAGACATGTAGTCCATATATATTTATACAGGTGCTGGTCATATAATTAGAATATCATCAAAAAGTTGATTTATTTCACTAATTCCATTCAAAAAGTGAAACTTGTATAATGTATACATTCATTCCACACAGACTGATATATTTCAAGTGTTTATTTCTTTTAATTTTGATGATTATAACTGACAACTAATGAAAATCCCAAATTCAGTATCTCAGAAAATTAGAATATTACTTAAGACCAATACAAAGAAAGGATTTTTAGAAATCTTGGCCAACTGAAAAGTATGAGCATGTACAGCACTCTATACTTAGTTGGGGCTCCTTTTGCCTGAATTACTGCAGCAATGCGGCGTGGCATGGAGTCGATCAGTCTGTGGCACTGCTCAGGTGTTGTGAGAGCCCAGGTTGCTCTGATAGTGGCCTTCAGCTCTTCTGCATTGTTAGGTCTGGCATATCGCATCTTCCTCTTCACAATACCCCATAGATTTTCTATGGGGTTAAGGTCAGGCGAGTTTGCTGGCCAATTAAGAACAGGGATACCATGGTCCTTAAACCAGGTACTGGTAGCTTTGGCACTGTGTGCAGGTGCCAAGTCCTGTTGGAAAATTAAATCTGCATCTCCATAAAGTTGGTCAGCAGCAGGAAGCATGAAGTGCTCTAAAACTTCCTGGTATACGGCTGTGTTGACCTTGGACCTCAGAAAACACAGTGGACCAACACCAGCAGATGACATGGCACCCCAAACCATCACTGACTGTGGAAACTTTACACTGGACCTCAAGCAACGTGGATTCTGTGCCTCTCCTCTCTTCCTCCAGACTCTGGGACCCTGATTTCCAAAGGAAATGCAAAATTTACTTTCATCAGAGAACATAACTTTGGACCACTCAGCAGCAGTCCAGTCCTTTTTGTCTTTAGCCCAGGCGAGACGCTTCTGACGCTGTCTGTTGTTCAAGAGTGGCTTGACACAAGGAATGCGACAGCTGAAACCCATGTCTTGCATACGTCTGTGCGTAGTGGTTCTTGAAGCACTGACTCCAGCTGCAGTCCACTCTTTGTGAATCTCCCCCACATTTTTGAATGGGTTTTGTTTCACAATCCTCTCCAGGGTGAGGTTATCCCTATTGCTTGCACACTTTTTTCTACCACATCTTTTCCTTCCCTTCGCCTCTCTATTAATGTGCTTGGACACAGAGCTCTGTGAACAGCCAGCCTCTTTTGCGATGACCTTTTGTGTCTTGCCCTCCTTGTGCAAGGTGTCAATGGTCGTCTTTTGGACAACTGTCAAGTCAGCAGTCTTCCCCATGATTGTGTAGCCTACAGAACTAGACTGAGAGACCATTTAAAGGCCTTTGCAGGTGTTTTGAGTTAATTAGCTGATTAGAGTGTGGCACCAGGTGTCTTCAATATTGAACCTTTTCACAATATTCTAATTTTCTGAGATACTGAATTTGGGGTTTTCATTAGTTGTCACTTATAATCATCAAAATTAAAAGAAATAAACACTTGAAATATATCAGTCTGTGTGGAATGAATGTATACATTATACAAGTTTCACTTTTTGAATGGAATTAGTGAAATAAATCAACTTTTTGATGATATTCTAATTATAGGACCAGCACCTGTGTGTATATATATATATATATATATATATATATATATATATATATATATATATATACTTTTTTTTTTTTTTTTTTTTTTTTTTTTTTTTACGTGTTAAACAGTTTGTTTGTTTCTTTCTGACTGTACTCTTTTGCCAAACTCAGTGGACGAAACTATCTAAACAGGTAACAAAATTTACCATAAAATTGTTGTTAAGCTGTTAGTTAAGTAACTGTTTCGTTTTCCTGCAGGTTTGGCGTTTCAGCACAGCCTTTAGCCCGGTTAACCGGTGGGAGTTTGCGGACATCTATAGCATGGCAGACCACCTGAAACATTGCCCATACAATGATGTCCTCCGACAAGTGGAGGCAGTTCCACTGCCCTGCATGTGCACGACCAGAGAGCTAACGCGAGACGGCAGATCGCTTCGATCTGTTCTTAAACCAGTATCATAACGCTAGGGAAACTTAGTTTGCAAATCATAACTAAAACACTACTATATCTAACCTCTTTGATCTAAAATATAATATCACAGTGTAAATAAAAGAAAACTAAATATTTTTTTGTTTTGATGCTAAGATTATTTTTTTATTAATATATCAAAGATTAATTTGGTCTGAAGGTGTGTGATGCTAATGGTTCCTCTAGGAAAAATGGTTTGGCTTCCTCTGACACAAACCCATGCTTTCTTTGTCAAGACCAAGGACTGGTTTAAAGGAGAGTAAACATTGGTGAAACAAGGCTTAATTGAATGGGATTATATGAGCCTCAACCTGTCAAATAGCACTTGATTTATTTGTCTTGACACAGCAAGATAATCTCTGTAAAGATTATCAGATAATGACTTCTGGTTCCTGTCAGGCCATATCCACACTATAGTATATTTGCATGGTTTGGTTAAAATACTGTTTGAAAAAGGACATCTATGATTGTTTTTGGATGGTTCAGTTTTGCTTCATTTTATGGTGACATTGCAGACGGCACTTCACCCTGACACGGGAACAGCTGTCATGCTTAAGAATTCAAAGGCTTGGATTTATATTGGGTTTTAGAGTAAGAGAGCTGTTCTTCCAATCACATTGTCATAGAAAAGGAGGTTTCTATTTACAGCAATTTTACAATTGCCACTCTCTTAAAGACTTCATCCAGAAATGGCACCAATGTACTTTAGTCAAATGTCTTTGGACACTCTCTATGTACTGAAGCATACATACTCAAACACCTTGAACTATTTTAATTCATTCTCCAGTACTGTATCACTCAATATCAGCATGCCAACCATATATGAGCATTTAGAGTCAATATTTGCACTTTACTGAATTTTGTGGCTGTCTGCACTCTGATCTGCGCTATCTTCACTAACCCGGAGTAAACAGATGCTCTGCTATTGTGTTTCCTATTGAGTGAGCAGGAAAAGCTTAGGTAACACTATATTTGAGTACAAAGAAAAGCTCTATAACTCACATATGTGTGATGTGTGACATATCTTAACCTGTCTTCTGCATTTAAATGTGTGCTGTGAGAATTTGTGAAGGCTAATATTTGAAGGTGTGATCTGCAGCTAATGAAACGCCACAGAAGTGTTTCTTTTTACCTTTATGGTTTATGGAAAGCTATGCAGCATTTATGTGTTAGGAGCTGTTTTAGGCTTCTCAAATTGTGTGTCACCCAAGGTTGTGTGTTGATTTCCATGTAATCAAAATAAGTTTTTTTTTTTTTTGGTAATGCAGTCCATATATTGTATTACTGAATTCTGTTTTCTGATTATTAGGTTGTTTGTTAATGATCTAAGCAGGTGAATTGCCAGTACAGCTGTTGATTGGAGTTGCATGTGGTTTTTGACTTAAATGAATTAAAAATATCTATATATTTTATTATCTTTATTTTGTCTCAGTGTTCTTTTATTTATTTATTTTTAAATGTATGCTAACTCACTACATCTATACTTTAAACAGGTTTATACTACAGGAAATTGTGAGCTGCTTTCTCTGAGAAAGTGTTGGGTCTCTAAGTTTATAATAAATCTTTTTTAACATAAAATTAATACAAGACCTACTCAGAAGACCCTGGTATTTCCTGTCCATTACACAGTTTAACTCACGTGTGTACATTTACTAAAAAAATCAAAAGAGATGTGGCCTTTTGTTGTAAATGATAAGTATGGCTAAATTAATTTACAGTAGATAGATATGTCAAGGTAGGAAGGTAGGACTAAATGTCAGGGGAGTGGTATTTATTTTTTTATAGAGCAGAGCCATAATCCAAACAATTTGTTTCAATTAATGCTGATCAATGCAGCACACCCTGGTGTCTTAACTGTGTTGAATGTGCACTTGTAGTGTACTTTAAATACTAAAAGTATATAAATAAAAAAAACTACTTTTAGATAATATGTCTTGACTTGAGATAATATAATATTAATTAAATAAAACCACTTAAGTGTTCTAAAATAGTCATGAAACTGAACTCTCTTTAAGTATACTTAAGTACTCTTAAAAGGTCTACTTTGTAATGTATTAAACACATTTAAAATCATTCATGTATTAATCATGTGCTTTAAAGAAGCAAAGTTTTGGTGTTTTGCCCCACATACTAAATCAAATGTGATGGTCTTGATTAATAATCTTAACTGTATTGTGTTATTTGATAGTACATTTAACGTTAATACATTTTAAATGTACTAAATTGCAGCTTCATCATTACAAATGTGTGTAATGACAAATATATATATATAAAAATGACAATAGAAATTCAATACAAATAATATTATTAAAGTATTTTTAAACTTAGCATGCTTGTACATTCAGCAGTAGGCTACACTTAACCATATTTTAAAAACAGCAAAATTATGAAAGACACGTAGCCTATGACTTGAAGGGGGATGTTGAAACTAAAATGAAATTAAATATTATTTAATGTCCCGAGACCTTTCTGAGCCATGCGCGCCCCCTGGAGGATACGTTTGTTTTCAGTAAACTAGAAACATTTGACGCACAATGTTACAAACCGTCCTGTACAGTTGTCCCCCCTCAGCCACTGTATCGCATTAAATGTCAACAGTACTGCGTGTATTTTTAGCGCAGCCATTTATAATGTCAGTGACCGAAGACACATGGAGATCAGTCCCAGTTACAGAACACCTGTGTGTTTTTACACGGCATGGCTGTGTTCAGGTTTGGTGTCATTCTGACCCCAGAGTGTTTGGACATCGAGGTGTTTGTACTGGGCTCTCGGCCGGAGATGGGACACTGGGATCCGAACCGAGCCGTGAAGATGTGTCCGAGCCGCTCGGTTCTGTCCAGCTGTGAACCGTGTCTGTGGATCAGAGAAGTGCGTCTGTCTGAACCGCATACAGATAAACTGTGGTTTAAGTTTATAAAGCGTGTCGATGGGAACTTCATTTGGGAAGGTACGTGAAGATATGGACAAGTTGTGAGGACGATACACACACGCTGTTTCTAATGGACATTCAGTTTAAATGAAACATCCCCTTTAATGAAGGACAAACAGGCTACGCGCGCTAATAACATTCAGAGTGTGATGAATGTTGTGACTCACTAGATGGAGCTGATGTTTCAGTATGACTTGCAAGGCCTACTGGGAATTTATGAACCTTTTCGGTTTGACAGTTTACAGTCTCTAACTGTATTCACTCCCCCCCCCCCCCAACCCCACATAGTCTATTTTCTTACTTTATTTTATTTTATTTGAACACTATAGCTTTTAAGAAATAGAACGACTTAATAAAATATGAAATAATACTCAGAATAAGCATCATTATTTATTTGTGTTTGTTTGTAATGGAACAGTTGATTGGGACAGACTATGTGATGAATATAAAAATATAAATATGATGGGTTTTATATTCATCATGTTTGATGCATGAGAATGGCCATATACTTCTGTAGTGATCCTTTTTCTTAAGACCCACGATGCTTTGCTCAAATTATGGGATTAATTTCCGGTAAACTGTAAACAATCAGCCAAAGATTGCTCTATAACGCAATAATAGGCTAAGCATTTTCAATAAATAAATAAAGGTACAATGAAGTAATATTCTAATCCCCTTGAACCATCGTACAATAAAAATAAATAAAAAAATTGAATGATATTAAAAATTACTTTCAACATAACATGAATGCCTGGAAAGAGATGTAGGGTTTTCGGAGAAAAGCAGGAGTGCATTCCAGTGAATTATTCATGGTTTATATCGTAAATTATATCGTATATTATAAAATAAAAATCGGGAGAGCAGACCACAAATGTGCAGTATTTGTTATCTTTATTCACACTGTTACAGCGGAATACAAAGGAAAAATGGAAATAATGAGGAGGAAAAGAATGCAGCGGACTGAGAAGAGCTCTTGCTATAGATAGCCTACTCTTTTTATTTCATGTCACATTAAAATACCAAACGTTACGTTATTTTTCTGACGTCTGAAAATTGTTTGTAGCTCAACTTTGTGATTTGGACTGATTTGTTTCAGGCTTTTTGAGTGGAACTTCCCCAAAAAACAGAAGTGCCTCCCATAATTAAAAACCCAGCAGACTGACAGACTCGTTAGGAAAATGGTGGATAGTGAGAATATGGAGCTCATACGCTTAGATGAAAAACATATCAGTTTTATTCAGAAGCCCAAACTGAGCAAAAAAATATGCTATTTGGTGCAGATAGGCTACTGATATTTAGATCATTAAATCATTAAATATCTCACAGCAAAGAGACACGTATATGACTTGAAGGGGGATGTTGAAACTAAAATGCAATTAAAAGGCCTTATTAAGTTGGCTTGTGAAAGCCAACTTACTGAAATCCTATTTAAACTTATTATTATTATTATTATTAGTGGTGCTTGCCAAAGGCAAAGCATCACTAGTATTATGCTGCGTGCTTATTATTATTATTCTTCTTCTTCCGTACAAATTTCGGCGCGCTACTCCTCCTGCACCGTTTGTCACAGACCCATGAAACAGGCGTCAAATCGTGCGGCCTATTGAGGAATGGTGTGCTATGACTTTTATAAGCGATCGGGCGTACGATGATCGTACAGTGTGCGAAAAAACAGCCGAAAAATCCCATAGACAATGCATTGCGGCCAACTTTGACGAGTCGTAGCTCCGAGCAAGAATTTCGTAGAAACATGTAAATCACCACATATGAAGAGGTTATCAAGCTGTGCGAGAACATACCGCGCAGTGGGGTATAAGTTGTACCCCTGGGGGGCAAGAGCGCCCCAAAGTTGCCCCATTTACATACTATGGTGAGGGACGGCCCATGAAACAGCACGCGTTTTTCCTACTATGGTAATTTACATAGGGATTTTTCATTGAACATAACTCTGCATCACAATGTCATAGAGACATGGGGGTGGGCTCATTTTACTCAGACAACCAATCAGACTCTCGGGATCACTGTGAAGCTGTCAAGCCACGCCCTAGCAACCATTTAGAGCACCCTAGCAACTGATCCCATAGACTGCCATTATAAAAGGCCCAGATGGATATCTTTGGATCACAGTGTCATAGAGGCTTGGGGGTGGGCTCATTTTACTCAGACAATCAATCAGACTCCCGGGATCACTGTGAAGCTGTCAAGCCACGCCCTAGCAACCATTTAGAGCACCCTAGCAACTGATCACATAGACTGCCATTATAAAGCGCCAGATGGATATCTTTGGATCACAGTGTTGTAGAGACATGGGGCTGGGTGTTTTTGACTCGGGACAGCAAACAACCAATCATGTACCACCACTGGCACTTCCTTGCCACACCCTAGCAACCATTATTGATGACCCTAGCAACCCAAACCCAAAGAGGTGTATCTTCAAATCTGAGTGTCATAGAGACATGGGGGTTGATTTATATCATTCATACTGACAAGCAGCCTTTATAATATCATCACTGGCAGCTGTCAAGCCACTTCATAGCAACCAAAAACAGTACCCTAGCAACCGTTTAGCAAGACCTAAATTTTGTATATCTTTAGATCACAGTGATGTAGAGACATGGGGCTGGGTGTTTTTGACTCGGGACAGCAAACAACCAATCATGTACCACCACTGACACTTCCTTGCCACACCCTAGCAACCATTATTGATGACCCTAGCAACGCAAACCCAAAGAGTAACATGCTAATCATGCTAGAAACATGCTAGCGACATGCTAATCATGCTAGCAACATGCTAGTAACGTGCTAGTAACATGCTAATCATGCTAGAAACATGCTAGCGACATGCTAGTAACATGCTAATCATGCTAGAAACATGCTAGTAACATGCTAATCATGCTAGAAACATGCTAGCGACATGCTAGTCACTTGCTAATCATGCTAACGACATGCTAATCATGCTAGAAACATGCTAGCGACATGCTAGTAACATGCTAATCATGCTAGCTACATGCTAGTTACATGCTAATCATGCTAGCAACATGCTAGTAACGTGCTAATCATGCTAGCAAACATGCTAGTGACATGCTACTCACATGCTAATCATGCTAACAGCATGCTAGTAACATGCTAATCATGCTAGCGACATGCTAATCATGCTAGAAACATGCTAGCGACATGCTAATAACTTGCTAATCATGCTAGAAACATGCCAGTGATATGCTAGTAACATGCTAATCATGCTAGAAACATGCTAGCGACATGCTAGTAACATGCTGATCATGCTAGAAACATGCTAGCGACATGCTAATAACTTGCTAATCACGCTAACAACATGCTAGCGACATGCTAAAAACATGCTAATCATGCTAGCGACATGCTAGTAACATGCTAATAATGCTAGCAACATGCTAGTAATGTGCTAATCATGCTAGAAACATGCTAGCAACATGCTAGTAACATGCTAATCATGCTAGAAACATGCTAGCGACATGCTAGTCACTTGCTAATCATGCTAACGACATGCTAATCATGCTAGAAACATGCTAGCGACATGCTAGTAACATGCTAATCATGCTAGCGACATGCTAGTTACATGCTAATCATGCTAGCAACATGCTAGTAATGTGCTAATCATGCTAGCAAACATGCTAGTGACATGCTAGTCACATGCTAATAATGCTAATAGCATGCTAGTAACATGCTAATCATGCTAGCGACATGCTAATCATGCTAGAAACATGCTAGCGACATGCTAGTAACATGGTAATCATGCTAGAAACATGCTAGTGATATGCTAGTAGCATGCTAATCATGCTAGAAACATGCTAGCGACATGCTAGTCACTTGCGAGTCATGCTAGCAACATGCTAGTCTCTTGCTAATCATGCTAGCAACATGCTAGTCACTGGTTAAACCTAGCAACCGATTGGCGAGTTTTGCCACATCAAGCACCACTCACATTTTCTTCAGGAAATGTACATTCTAGTTAGTGGTGCTTGCCAAAGGCAAAGCATCACTTGTATTATTCTTCATACTTATTAGTGGTGCTTGCCAAAGGCAAAGCATCACTTGTATTATGCTGCGTGCTTATTATTATTATTCTTCTTCTTCCGTACAAATTTCGGCACGCTACTCCTCCTGCACCGTTTGTCACAGACCCATGAAACAGGCGTCAAATCGTTCGGCCTATTGAGGAATGGTGTGCTATGACTTTTATAAGCGATCGGGCGTACGATGATCGTACAGTGGGCGAAAAATCGGCCGAAAAATCCCATAGGCAATGCATTGCGGCCAACTTTGACGAGTCGTAGCTCCGAGCGAGAATTTCGTAGAAACATGTAAATCACCACATATAAAGAGGTTATCAAGCTGTGCGAGAACATACCCCGCAGTGGGGTATAAGTTGTACCCCTGGGGGGCAAGAGCGCCCCAAATTTGCCCCATTGACATACTATGGTGAGGGACGGCCCATGAAACAGTACGCGTTTTTCCTACTATGGTAATTTACATAGGGATTTTTCATTGAACATAACTCTGCATCACAATGTCATAGAGACATGGGGGTGGGCTCATTTTACTCAGGCAACCAATCAGACTCTCAGGATTATTGTAACGCTGTCAAACCACGCCCTGGCAACCATTTAGAGCACCCTAGCAACTGATCATATAGACTGCCATTATAAAAGGCCCAGATGGATATCTTTGGATCACATTGTCATAGAGGCTTGGGGGTGGGCTCATTTTACTCAGACAACCAATCAGACTCCCGGGATCACTGTGAAGCTGTCAAGCCACGCCCTAGCAACCATTTAGAGCACCCTAGTAACTGATCACATAGACTGCCATTATAAAGCGCCAGATGGATATCTTTAGATCACAGTGTTGTAGAGACATGGGGCTGGGTGTTTTTGACTCGGGACAGCAAACAACCAATCATGTACCACCACTGACACTTCCTTGCCACACCCTAGCAACCATTATTGATGACCCTAGCAACGCAAACCCAAAGAGTAACATGCTAATCATGCTAGAGACATGCTAGCGACATGCTAGTAACATGCTAATCATGCTAGAAACATGCTAGCGACATGCTAGTAACATGCTAATCATGCTAGAAACATGCTAGCGATATGCTAGTAACATGCTAATCATGCTAGAAACATGCTAGCGACATGCTAGTAACTTGCTAATCATGCTAACGACATGCTAATCATGCTAGAAACATGCTAGCGACATGCTAGTTACATGCTAATCATGCTAGCGACATGCTAGTAACATGCTAATCATGCTAGCAACATGCTAGGAACGTGCTAATCATGCTAGCAAACATGCTAGTGACATGCTAGTCACATGCTAATCATGCTAGTGACATGCTAATCATGCTAGAAACATGCTAGCGACATGCTAATAACATGCTAATCATGCTAGAAACATGCTAGCGACATGCTAATAACTTGCTAATCATGCTAACATCATGCTAGTAACATGCTAATCATGCTAGTAACATGCTAATCATGCTAGCGACATGCTAATCATGCTAGCAACATGCTAGTAACGTGCTAATCATGCTAGCAAACATGCTAGTTACATGTTAGTCACATGCTAATCATGCTAGCGACATGCTAATCATGATAAAACATGCTAGCGACATGCTAGTAACATGCTAATAATGCTAGAAACATGCTAGCAACATGCTAGTAACATGCTAATCATGCTAGAAACAATTACATTGCAACACCTTAGCAACCATCCTTGGTACCCTAGCAACGGCCCTAGCAACCATCCTGGGTACCCTAGCAACACCCCCAGATACCATAGCAACCACCACAAGTACCCTAGCAACCGCATAGCAACACCCTAGCAACCACCCTAAGTACCCTAGCAACCACAGAGTAACACCTTAGCAAACATCCTGGGTATCCTAGCAACCGCCCTAGCAACCACCATGAGTACCCTAGCAATGGCCCTAGCAACCATCCTGTGTACCTTAGCAACCGCATAGCAACACCCTAGCAACCACCCCAAGTATCCTAGCAACCACATAGCAACACCTTAGCAACCATCCTGGGTACCCTAGCAACCGCCCTAGCAACCACCCCAAGTACCCTAGCAACCAGCCTGGGTACCATAGCAATGGCCCTAGCAACCATCCTGGGTACCCTAGCAACCGCATAGCAACACCCCAGCAACCACCCTGAGTACCCTAGCAACCGCATACCAAAACCCTAGCAACCACCAAGAGTACCCTAGCAACCGCTTAGCAACACCCTAGCAACCACCCCAAGTACCCTAGCAACCACATAGCAACATCTTAGCAACCATCCTGGGTACCCTTGTAACCGAATAGCAACACCCCAGCAACCACCCCGAGTACCCTAGCAACTGCATACCAACACCCTAGCAACCACCAAGAGTACCCTAGCAACCACCCAAAACACCCTAGAAACTAACTAACAATACACTAGCAAAAAGCTACCAATAGTAACCACCCAGAACACTTAGCAGCAATACAACTATATCCATACAAACATATTTTAAAGTTATTTGGTTTTGTCTCCATTAGTGGTGAGAATTTAGTATTTAAATATTTAATATTTAAAGAATTTTACATTTCTGGTTGTAATTATTCTTGTTCCTTAAAAGTATAAAATAAAAATATATTAATAATAAAGTTAATCACTCAGTTCATTACATATTGTCTCTTTCTGTATATTGTAATGGCTATAACAATTTGAAAGTATTAATTTAAAAGTTCTCATACTTAAACAATGATATTATATTATGTGATCTTCTTGAAAACAAAGACAGAATATTTTAATTTAATCATGTTTAACTTTTTAGAATGTGGAACCTAATTTATATATTTCAATGATTAAAACAAAATGTGTTTGTAATTTCTAATAAGGCTTGGTGCACACGTTAAAAAAAGAAAAAAAGAAAAAAAAAATCTCCATGGGCTCTCTCTTCCATATATGGATAGAAGAGTAACGCCGCATGACTATTGGCTGCGCAGCTGAAGATCGCGCTGCTGATTGGCTGAGTAATACAGTGATAGAGCGAGACTAACGGCAGATGTTCCAGAATTCTCCTGAGGTAAGTACCAGTGGTTTATTTTTCTAACTTCCGCATTTAAAAACGAATTTTAAGCAATAAAATATGTCGCCCGAGTAGTGTAGACATTTTTTGTTTAAAGTCTGTGTGTGCATTAGCTAATTCTGAATATTAGCACAATATTGCATGAGCAAGATTGCTGTTTTTAAGGTATTTTAGTAGAGATTAGTCATTAACGTTAGGCCGCTGGAGATCGATGGTGCGTATTATTTTTTCCTGCTTGAATGTACGATACTTTTAGGACAGTAATTCATAATATTAACCGTCTATTTAAGAAATTCTTTCGTTCGAGATGGTTGTGAGGCATTAGAAATCCGTGAGGCCTGATGCTGCGTGTTGGGCGTGTTTAAAGCAAGTATTTTGTGCTGTTCCATAAACGTCAATATAGTGTTTTTTCAGTGATTCACGAGGTAAGAATAGACAGTGGTCTGAAACTACACGCTGACCGCCGTGTCTGACAGGCTAGTGCTGGCGAATTGGGTCAGATTCAGACACGGAGTCCATGTGCTGTCGATATTAACGGGGCTGTCGTCTCGCGCAGCTGGCGCTTTGAGCGTAAAAGAGCGCGAAATCTTTTTATTTTTGGCCAAAGAAAATGTTGTTTAGATACAGTTTAGACGCGGTGTCAGCTACACTTTTATGTACTTTTTTCATAATTTATGATCGGAATAGAGTACTCTATAATGTAAATATTGAATGTTTTTGAGTCAGCAGGTTGAAGTGAGAACTTTAAGTTTGAATCGTGGACGATTTGTGTTAACAATTGATTTATTCGTGTATCTTGAGTAATGAATGCGTCAGAGAGGAGAGAGAGGGTGTTTTAAGCTTAAATACGATTTGCTCACTGAATGCAGAGGAAGAGCAAGCTGAATATGTATTTTGTTTGTCATTGACCAAGGCTGCATTCATTTGATGAGATGAGAAATACAGTTGAAACAGTGATATTGTAAGATATCATTACAATTTAAAATAACTGTTTCCTTTTTTAGCATAATTTACATATAAATTATAATTCAGAAATAAATTATATAATGTCATTATTATGAAGAAACATTTATTGTTATCAGTAAAAGGTTGTGCTACTGCTTAATATTGTGTGAAAAGTTATATTTTTGCGATAAACTGTGATGCATTAAGGCTTTGTAATAAACTGTGATGCATTTTTCAATATTCTTTGAGTGCAAAGTTCAAAAAGTTTAAAAGTAAAAAATCTTATGTAGCATTGTTAAATACTGTCTCTTTTGAGCAATTCATGTCTGCTTAATAAAAGTATCATATATATATATATATATATTACTGAACCTAAACTTAATAGTTATGATTCGCAGTTTCCACAAAAATATGAAGCAGCACAACTGTTTTCAACAATGATGATAACATGACACTGACAAATGGAGTAATCGCCAATGATAATTCAGTTTGCCATCACCAAATTACATTTTAAAATATAATAAAATAAAAAGTAAATTTAAGCTGTAATAATAATTGACAATATTACTGTTTTCACTGAATTTATCAGATAAATGCAGCTTTGGTGAGTATAAAAGTATTTTTTGAAAAGAAAAAAAAAAAAACCTCTTAAATATTTCAAACTTTTGGCCTCCAGCATGTAATTTGTTGTAGTTCCCTTAATGTTGGTAATTATTGCTCTGGTTTCCTCTGTTTTGTGTAGATGTGGCTGACATCCACATGTTATATCTCTGATCTAATGTGTTTTCTGTGTCCTGATATATTTTTCATGCCTATTAATATATGAGATTGTAAGTATATTGAAAAATTTACCATAAACATATATTTGGACACAGCATATTCAATGTTTATATTAAGAATAAAATGAGTTTTTTTCTGGTTAAAGTCATAAGAGGTATACTGAAAATCGTAGACCTGTGTTTTGTTGTTTTATTACCTGTCCGTGTTGTGTGCTGTCAAGCACTCATTTATTCATTTTATTTTCTTTCTTTAGATTGATCATTGAGCTTTATCTCCTGAGCAATTCTTCAGGTTTGTTTGCATTATTTGGTTGTAGTACATTTAAAGGTGCACTATGCAGGATTAAGAAAATGTGAAATCTTGTATTGTAATCAGAGAACTGATTGATGTTTTTAGTGAAGGTAAATAGGAAAGTTGACAGTTGTTGTAGTTTATGGGGTCAACGGATTTTAACAAATTATGTCTGACATTTTATTTTCAGATTACAGCATTACGAGCACAACAAACTCTCTACTGCACAATATCTGGTATGTTTTTTTGTTGTTGTTTTTTATATGGTTAATATGAACAGGTGACAAAGCGATATTAATGAGTCATTGATGCACTATAGCACTTCAGAACTAGCATGTGGAATTTTGTGAAATTCACTGGGGAATGTTGTAGGCCCCAATGATTTTTTCTTGCTTGTAATTTTTCACATAAAGTCAATGAGAGAGTGATGACATGATATTCATTTGGTGGGAGAACCATTCCATTTAAATTGCTGTAAGTTATAAATAAACAGTTTTTCCTCCCTGAAAGATAGTACCAGTTTATGTTATAGCCATGGGCTGCATCCGAAGTTGCATACTCTCTGAATAGATACTTCTTATGAATAAGTAATAATTTAGCAATCATTAAAAATGTGTCTAATGTGTGTTGTATGATGCAGATGTACTACATTTGTCATGTCATCACTGCCTTTGCATTGTTTTTTTTTATTTTTTATTAGACGTTAATATTGATCTTATTTCACATACAAAGGTGTTTAGGCTATCTTTAATTGTGTGTTTGTTTTTGTTTTTGTTTTGTAGATAATCTACTCAGAGCACGACCTGCATTTTTCTCTGCAGCTGAACACCTGGTTAGTGTGCAAAATGCCTAAATGATGCTATGTCTTTTTCTTTTCAGTATTATTATCATTATAATTGCCTAATATGTCTTTCTTTTCCAGGTTTTGGATTTTCTCCAGGCAGCAGTTCTTCTGTATTGTTCTTCCCAACCCTCCCCCCTCACCCCCAACCCCCCCCTCCCCCCAACCCCCATCCACCAAAAAAAACAAAAACAACAAAAAAAAGTTCATTCATTTTCATACTAAGTTCAGAAAAAAGTTTATTAGCTGTATTTGTAAGTTGTTCTTTTCTTGTCAATTAACTAACTTGTTTTTTCTTGAGAATACTTTGCAGGTTGTATCGCTTCAGCAGTTTGTGAAGTAAGTGACTGTTATTTGAAAATATCCTGTAAAAATGCTTATTGAATACATTACTTTGTGACTGTAGTATTAAAACCATTTTACAGTCATTTTTATCAGAGATCTGTTCAAACTCGTAATGAAGAAAAGGTGACAGTTGTTTGCCAAACACTTATTAAAGAGATGATGTGAAATCATCTGCTTATTATTATTATTATTATTATTATTATTGATAACCAAGCAGAACAGTTGATCAGGACGTTAAACTTGGGTCGCTTAATCCCATTTAGCTACAAAAAGGGTTAAGTATTATGATCATAAAATTGCAAAAGGCTGTAATTTAACTAAATTAACTAACTCTAATGTGAAGTGTATTTGAAAATTAAGCACTTTGTTTACATACATGCAGCATGTGATGGTGTTTTCAGAGTGTCTCGTTTACACAGGTTCCGTGTCTGTATGTGGAGTTGAAGAATTCCCAACTCTTTGACCAAGTTATTTCTTTCTAGTTAATGTGTTGGTTTCATATGTCATGAATTATTTTATCTCGTGTTTTGGTTTTTCTCATATTTTGTCTTTTGATCTTTTGAAGGATGCCTCGGAAAGGTAGGAGATCCCAGGCTCAAAAAGTTCGTTGGACGAAGGTAGACCTGACAGAACAGACGAGCGTCAGTAAAGGTGTTGCTCAGTTTTTCGATAGACAGCAGTACGAAGATGGCGACAACACATCTAGAGTTCTATCCGTGCAGGCGTCTCATTGCCAGAGTGATGCAAGGTATGATGTTTTCTCACGAGATCATCAGTGCACATGTGTAGCTCTGACATTCCTTGCATACCACAGTGAGGGAACTTTGTTCACACAGCCTGATCTTGACAGAGTGTTAGAGGAGGGTGATGCTTTGTATGTCGGCATTAAAATGCAGCTTATTGCTGAAGGAAGATTCCGACGGAATCATTTAAGCATGGGTGAAGTACCTGTAAGCATCACAACTTCTAACCACACCTACAGCGTCCAAACGTCAGACGTGTTGATGGGATATCTGAGAGAAAGAGCAACTCCTGAAATGGAAAGATGGTGGATTCCTCTTAATGAAAGACTTCAGTGTCTCTCATCAGATGTCAGGCATGCACTGCTTATTGTTTCTCCAGAGTGCTTTGCTGTGTTCAGAGATGGATCTGGAAGATATGGATTTTTTGATTCACATTCCAGAACTGCTGAAGGTTTCCCACATCCAACTGATGATGGAACTGCAGTTATGCTAACTTTCACTTACCTGAATGACATGACCAGCAGGTTACTTCAGCTTTTTCAGAATCGTGGTGCTCAGACTTGCTACGAATTCATGCCTGTTGCATTTGAAATGGAGCAACAGTCTGAGAAACCATGCTCATCAGCAGCATGTGTCTCACCATCACAAGTAACTTCATCTCTGCCAAAAACACAAACAAATGTTGACGTCAGAATCCCTGAAAATCTTGTTCTTACAGATGACAAAAAACAAAGTGTCATAAAAGTTTTAAAAACAGGCAAGCAGCGAAGAAGAAAAGAACTGCGTAAAATTGCAAATAAAAATCAAGATGCAAGACTTGAGAAAACTGCTCCACATTTTGAAGTTAGGGAACAAAAAAGAAGACAATATGAGAGAGAGAAATATGCCACCAATTTGCAGTTTCGGAAGAAGAAAATGGAGGGTACCAAAAAGAAGTATGATCAAGATCCTTTTGCCAGATTCAAAAAGATAGAATATATGGCCAAGAGGTACAACACTGATGTTCTCTTCCAGAAAAAAAGGAAAGAGTACTTAATCAGGAGGTACCACACTGATGCTCTTTACCAGAGGAAAAAGAAGGACTGCATGGTGAAGAGGTACAAAATGGATGATATTTTCCAGAAGAAAATGAAGGACTACATGGTCAGGAGGTACCACAATGATGCTCTTTTCCAGAAGAAAATGAAGGACTACGTGGTCAGGAGGTACAAGACGGATGATCTTTTCCAGAAGAAAATGAAGGACTACATGGCCAGAAGATATGCAAGTGATTCAGAGTATAGGTCACATCACATTCTACTTTGTACTCTCCAGAAGAAACAGAAGTCTCTCACAGATCCAGGATTTCGCATTCTTTATAAGTTGCGAAATGCATTAAGGATCAAAAGAAAATACAAGCCATACATTCGTTCTAGCCAGGACACACCCAATTCTGATGGACCTGTGTCCAACAGCTTGATGCAAAAGGCCATATCTGCATTTCGGTGTCAAATCCTGCATGGTCCAACTTACATCTGCACAGTCTGTCACAGGGCTCTTTTTCCAAATCAAGTCAGGATGTGTAATAGAACACGATACATCAAAAATGTTCATATTGCAGCCTCTTGCTTAACCGGGAAATATGTTCATGCTTGTGACAGTGCCTGCTCAGTTTCTTGTGCACTTCCAGAAGAGAGAAGACAGGAATGGATCTGCCACACTTGCGACAGTCATCTGAAGCGAGGATCCATGCCTTCTATTGCAGTGGCAAACAAACTTGAATTGCCTCCCATCCCTGCAGAACTGCTGGAATTGAATGTACTTGAACGACAGCTTATCGCCAAAATTGTTCCATTTGCAAAAATAGTTGCATTGCCCAAAGGACAGCAAAGATCAGTGCGTGGCAGTGTTGTGTGTGTGCCCTCTGAGGTGGAGAAAACAGTCAACTGTCTGCCAAGGCCTAACAGTGAGTCCCAGCTTCTACAGGTGAAGCTGAAAAGACACATCAAGTTCAGAGGATACCAACACTTCCATACAGTAAATATGCACAATGTGCTAGCAGCTTTAGCAAAACTGAAAGCGATGCATTCAGAATACAAGGACATCTTGATAAGTGACGCTGCCACATTTGAATTTCTCCCTGATGATGAGCTGGATGACACAGAGGAGAAACAGGAAGTTGGTGTCTCTGAACAGGATGACCAGAATGTCAGCACAGAAGAAAAGGATGAACTCAGGCCTGGCCTCACTCTGGACACATGCATGCAGCCACTTGACATTGGACAGGACTTGCTATCCTACGGTGAGGGAATCTTCAGCATTGCACCTGCTCAAGGAAAAAAGCCAGTTGGATTTTTCAAGGTTCCAAAATTGGAAGCCATGGCTTTCCCTGTAGAGTTCCCCACTGGACAGAACACAATTGATGAGGCACGAGAAGTTGCATTATCACCAAGCATGTACTTCAATGCTAGACTGTTCTGCGTGGATGCTCGTTTTGCCAAAGACCAGAGTTATCTCTTCTTTGCACAGTTTGTCACTGAAACGCACATGGCTAGAAACAGCATGTCTATTCAGTTGCGAAAAGGCAAACCTGTTACAAAAGATGGACGTAGAATCTCCAACAAGCTTCTTCAAGATGATCTGGAGGTCCAAAGACTGGTCCACAGCCGTGACGCCACAAGGTTTATGCAACCCTTGAGAGGCACTCCATCTTATTGGGAGAAAACGTTGAGAGATCTACAGGCCATGATCAGGCAGTTAGGGACTCCTACTTTTTTTTGCACATTCAGTGCAGCCGAAATGCGATGGCCAGAAGTGATAACGGCAATCAAGGCTCAGCAAGGTGAACAGGTTGACTTTTCAGAGCTTGACTGGACGACAAAATGTGAAATCCTTCGAAGTAACCCCGTCACCGTCATGCGGATGTTTGAGAAACGAGTGGATGCGCTAATGAATCATCTGCTTTTGTCACCTGCTCAACCCATCGGGGAAGTCGAGGATTACTTTTATCGAGTCGAGTTTCAAGCCAGAGGAAGCCCACACATTCATCTGCTGGCCTGGGTAAAAGGGGCCCCGGAATTTGAAAATCAATCTGATCAAGTAGTGTGTGACTTTATTGACCGTTACATAACCTGCCAGTTGCCGGACTCTACCACCGATCCCGAGCTTCATAAAATTGTCACCGAAGTTCAACTTCACAGCAGGAAGCACTCCAAATCTTGCAAGAAAGGAAATGTGTTGTGTAGATACGGGTTCCCTAAACTGCCCATGTCAAGCACCACCATCACCCGTCCACGACCTCAACGTCCCGAAGAAGATCAAAACGAAGACCAAAGCCACCCAGACAGTAAGAAGGCAAGACATGATGCTGTTCGAAAAGCAATGAACAATGCCAGGATGAAACTCAAGCCATTGTGGGATTTGCTAAACGATCCCCAGGTCTCCTTTGACAACTTGTCAGACTTGCTGACCAAATGTAATCTGTCCATGGATGATTACTGTGTTTACGCTGAGGCACTGTCCACTTCAAACGTGATTTTGCTGAAGCGTGATCCAAAGGAGGCTTGGGTGAATGGATACAACCCAGATTTGCTGAGGGCATGGAACGCCAACATGGACATTCAGTTTGTTCTTGACTCTTTCAGCTGCATCATGTATATGCTGTCCTACATTTCCAAGCCAGAACATGAAATGAATGATTTCCTGAAGACCGTGATCAAGGGTGTTCGCGAAACCAACATAAACGAAGAGGATGAAATGAAGCACATAATGCAGGCCTACTCCAAACACAGGCAAGTGAGCGCTCAGGAGTCTGTGGCACGGACATGCAGCTTACCAATGAAGAAGTGTTCACGAAGTGTTGTGTTTATACCGACGGATGATGATGCCCTGAAGATGAGTTTGCCCCTTAGTGTCCTACACAACAAAGATCCTGATTCAGAGGATGTCTGGATGTCAGGTATAATAGATAAATACAGAGCAAGGCCTCAAACACTGGAGTTTGAAATGATGTGCCTTGCAGACTTTGTGTCGAATTACCGCATTGTGTATGGTCGGCAAACTAAAGGAAAGAATGTCCACCCACTCCTCAACAATATGGGATTTATTCAGAAGAGAACTGTTGGTAAGTCTGCAATTATCAGGTATGCTCGGTTTTCGGAGGAGAAGCAACCGGAGAAGTTTTGCGGAACATTGGTGAAACTTTACGTGCCACATCGCGTCAACGCACAGCTGAAACCTCAGCGCTATCCAACGTATCAGGAGTTTTACAAAAGTGCACTTGTGGAACTCCCGGCACACCCTGGTGTCCTGATGCCTGTCTACGGCATTGTTAAAGCGCACCAGCAGAAGTATGAAAAACACAGCAAAAAAGTGGATGAAGCGTTTGAACAGCTGCAGCGGGAAGGACCATCTGAAAATGCTTGGAGTGCTTTTGCGCCTGAAATTGACGCTGATCGCTTGGAGTGTATTGCAGAACAAGAAGACGTCGATCCAGAAGAAGAGGATGAACAAGATGATGTCCCGGAATACCAGATTCTTCATGAAGATGGAGACGGAGTCGTACCACAGATAGAGGCACCACAGATGACTATTGAATTTGTGAGGAAGATGTTTAGGAGTCTAAATGAGACACAGGCAGCCATTTTTTACACTGTCCGCCAGTGGTGTCAGCAGCGTGTGTGGGGTCATAATCCAGAGCAGTTTTTTTACTTTTTGTCAGGCGGTGCTGGTTGTGGGAAATCACACGTCATCAAGTGCATACACTCGGAAGCAACCAAGATTCTGCGACAACTCCCTCGACTCCAGGAAGAAGGGGATCTCTCAATGCCTACGGTGCTGTTGTCTGCGTTTACTGGAACGGCAGCATTCAACATCTCTGGTAAAACGCTGCATTCCCTTTTAAAACTGCCAAGGAGTCTGAAGCCACCTTATCAGGGACTTGGGAATGCCATAGATGAAGTGAGAGCAAGATTACGCGACGTGGAGATTCTCATCATCGATGAAGTATCCATGATTTCAAAGGACCTGTTTACTTACGTAAACTGGAGATTGCAGCAGATCAAAGGAAGCAAGAAACCTTTTGGAGGAGTCTCTTGCCTCGTCGTAGGGGATTATTATCAACTGCCGCCGCTAGGTAAAGCCAAACCTCTCTGCGTGTATGAAGATGATGTTTTGGACTTCTGGAAGGACAATTTTCAAATCATCACCCTCACAGAGATCATGCGCCAGAAAGAAGACCTCGCTTTCGCTGAACTGTTGAACCGACTACGAGTGAAGCAGAAGACTGAAGCTCTCAGGGAAGATGATAGAGCTTTGTTACTCCAGGCTTTGAAGAAGCCCGAAGACTGCCCGCGTGATGCTCTGCACATATTTGCCACCAACAAAGAAGTCCACAAGTACAATACTGAGACTGTACAGGCCCTTTTCACTGACATCATAACAATTGATGCCGAAGACTACAGGAAAGACCCAAAAACAGGAAGGATGAAGAGACTAAACAAACCTCTCACTGGAAAAAAGGACGACTTGCTTGACACAATGCAAGTTGCAGTGGGAGTTCGTGTAATGGTAACCAGGAATCTCGATGTTGAAGACGGAATTGTCAACGGATGTTTTGGCACGATTGCAAATATAGTCACCAAAACAAAAGATGGAATCGCCACAGTACAAATGCTAGGACTTCAACTCGACAATCCGAGCGCCGGTCAGAAACATCGCAAAAAGGTACGAGGTGAAGAAGACGTCTTGGTTTACATTGAGAGATCTGAAGAGAATCTGAGGAAAGGAGCGGTTCGTCGACAGTTTCCCATCAAGCTAGCTTACGCCTGCACAGCCCACAAAGTTCAAGGCATGACGATGCAGTCTGCAGTAGTGTCATTGAAGAAGATTTTTGAGCCGGGAATGGCCTACGTTGCCCTCAGCAGGACGACTTCTCTACATGGATTACACATTACGGACTTCGAAGACAAGAAGATATATGCTGATCCTGCAATCACAGCCTCTTTGCAAAGCATGAGAAGAGCAAGAGTCGAAGAAATCATGCCACTTCTGCAGCACGTAAAGGAAAATAGGCAGGAACATACACTCACACTCGTTCATCACAACACGGAAGGACTGGCATCTCACATGGAGGATATCAGATGCCATCATGAGCTGCAACACGCGGATGTGCTTTGCCTTACGGAAACGCACCTGACCGGATCGTGTACTTCATCAGATCTTCAATTGGAAGGATACAACTTGTTTACACGCAACAGACATGTCTCCTACTCTACACATCAGGAAATTGGAAAGAAAAATGGAGGTGGAGTCGCAATATATTGCAAGGAGCACATTCCAACTCAGCCCAGGCAATATATACAAAATGTGACTGATCTGGAGTTTGTTGTAATCAAGATAGATTCCCCAATAAAAGCAGCAATCGTAGCTGTGTATAGGCCACCAAAATACAATATTGGCGATTTCTTGACCAACCTGAAGAGTATGCTGGATTATCTGGACCTTGCACACAACGATCTCGTCATCATCTGTGGAGACTTCAATGAGGACCTCCTACACACTGGAAAAAAACCGATTCTGGAGTTGTTTCAAGCTCGAGGATACACGCAACTGATTACAACAGCGACGACGGAAAAGCACACACTACTTGATCAGATCTATATTTCAAATCCGGACCTCTGCCTTCAATCGGGTGTATTACAGAGCTACCACAGTTACCACAATCCTGTGTACTGTGTATTGCGTTTCATGTAGATGATTTTTTGTTGTTGTGTTGTGTGTATTGCGGTGTTGTGCCATACGGAACCGGGGGCTCTGAGTACGCATTAACGGTACCAGAGGGGCTAGAACAGCCTTAGTCACCGGGTTGGCTCGTATGGTTGTGTTTTGGTGTTGTGCCATATGGAACCGGGGCCTCTGAGTACGCATTAACGGTGCCAGAGGGGCTAGAACAGCCTTAGTCACCGGGTTGGCTTGTATGGTTGTGTTTTGGTGTTGTGCCATACGGAACCGGGGCCTCTGAGTACGCATTAACGGTGCCAGAGGGGCTAGAACAGCCTTAGTCACCGGCTTGGCCCGTATGGTCGTGTTCTGTTGGGACGTATGGTCTTGTTGAGGTTTTATGCTGCCAGGAAAGTAGAGCAGCCACAGCAGCACGAAGGATGAAGATAGGAGTAGACTGGCAGCTTCAGGGAGGACACTGGACAGTAGAGGCAGCAGCACCAGCGACAGACAGGATACAGTGAGGATTAGTGCGGCAGCTCCAGGGAGGCAGTGAGTAACAGCACTAACATGAAGACAGTAAGGTAAAAGGAGAGGTAGTAAGAAACTGTTATAACAGGAGTTCTAACTTGAATTTGTTTGACAATCTGTACTAAATGTATTATATGCTGTTCACTATTATTCTGTCATAATATGTGCCCTTCTGAAATGTTGCAGGAAGAGTTTGAACACAATAGCAGTCCTGTCCAAGACTGGATGTGACTCTGCAATATATTGTCCAAAGATAAGTGTTTAAACATTTTGTTTCAGTCACTGTACTACTGCACATCATAACCACATTTTTAAGAAAATGTCAATCCTAATCTAATTTTGGTTTTTGATGTTTTTCAGCAATTGTGCAGATGAAGACAGAATGCCTGAGAAGATCAAGTGTGCTACAACACTGATGATGACAATCTGATTACTAGGATCTGTGGTAAGCATGAGATTAGAATTGTTTTTTGAAGTATGAGAGATAATAGTTTTATGACCAAATTAATTTAAAGTAACATCTTTCAGTAAAGTTTAGTGGTGAATTTGCTTTTATTTATTAGTATTTATCTATGCAGTGATCCCATTATCCATTTATTATTAACAGGATGGGACCAAATGTGTATGGCACTGAAGACATAAGCAAGGACAATGCTGAAGCACTAAGGTAAAGTTTATAAATACTACTAGAAAGATCTAGTGTTTCAGTCCATTTTATTATACACTGTGTTTAGATGTGAAAGCTTAAATTGTAGAGTGTAAGATGGTTCTCAGAAGTGTGAGACAAAAAACAATCTCTTGAAAGACTTATTTTGGAGTATTGTGGAGCCAAAAAAATTAAAATAAATTCACTAACAGTATCACATCTGTTCTACCTCCTCTACCACAGGAAATCCAGCCTGTATGACGAGTGAGATCCAGTGGCTAGATGGCGGGAGATGCTTCAATAGTCAACTTCCTTCATCTAATAATTGGATGACCACTTAATCTTAATAAGTTTATAAATAGTTTGACCATATTACATAATTGGTTTCATTTCTAAATATATTAATGTTTCATATTTTAAGTAAGTAAAATGAATATGTTATTTTAATGTGTGCACCGTGCTCGAAGAGGATGGGTCCCCCCGTGCTGAGTCTGGTTCCTCTCAAGGTTTTTTACCTCCAAACCCTTTGGAGTTTTTTCCTTGCCACCGTCGCCATTGGCTTGCTCACTGGGGGTGTTGTGCCAAATCATGTCTCCCTCTCTAAGTCCCTTTCCAACCAGAGTTTTCAAAATGGACGTTTTTAATCAAATAAAAATTAAATTAAATAAACAGGGCTGCACAATTAATTCAAAAACAAAATTAAATCATGTTATGGCTTAGTGACAATCAAAAACATATATGTACGTATCTAAAAATCTAATATGTATCTATCTAAAAATCTATATGCATCTACATTTATATGCATATATACATCATCATGTATATTATAGTAAATATATCTTTATTTATTTATGT
>CM049862.1:3748003-3845503 GCA_027422415.1 Schizothorax lantsangensis
ATGCTAATCCCAGCATACAGACCACTTCTCAAGCTTGCCAAACCCGGTTCAAAAACTCATTACAATTTGGCCAAATGATGCTACCTCAACACTACAGGACTGCTTTCAGTGCACAGACTGGAACATGTTTTAAAGAGGCAGGCCACCTACAACAACCACACAGACCTGCATGAGTACACTGAAACTGTGACTGCTTACATCAAAAAGTGCATGATGATGTGACAGTCACCAAGACCATCACCACACGTGCAAACCAGAAACCATGGATGACAGCAGAGGTTCGTGGGCTGCTAAAGACCAGAGACGAAGCATTCAGATCAGGAGATAAAGCGGGCCCTCAAAACAGCAAGAGCCAATCTGTCCTGTGGCATCAAAAATGCAAAACGGTCACATGCTCAAAAAATCAACAATCACTTCACAGACAGCAGAGACACACGGAGCCTGTGGCAAGCCATTCAGACCATCACTGACTACAAGCCCCGCCACAGGCTGTGATGAGGACACATCCCTCCCCGATGCACTCAACCACTTTTATTCACGGTTTGAAATGCAGAATGACACACCTGCACAAAAACTGCCCACACCTCCCAACGACCGGGCGCTTTGTCTGTCTCCAGCCGACGTAAGGAAGACCCTATCTAGGATTAACCCACGTAAGCTGCGGGTCCTGACAACATCTGGCCGTGTACTGAAAGACTGTGCTGCACAGCTGACGGATGTCCTAACAGATATCTTCAACACCTCGCTGAGCCAGGCAGTCGTCCCCACATGTCTCAAATCCACAACAATCATACCGGTACCAAAGAAATCACCTGTGTCCTGTCTAAATGACTACCGTCCCATAGCACTGACTCCATTCATGATGAAGTGCTTTGAGAGGTTAGTCATGCACAACATCAAAAACAGCCTCCCCAACACACTGACCCGCTGCAGTTTGCATACCGTCCAAACCGCTCTACGGACGATGCAATCTCCTCCACCCTCCACCTGGCTCTTACCCACCTAGAAAATAAAGATCCTACGTTAGAATGCTGTTCATCGACTTCAGCTCGCATTCAACACAATTATCCCACAACAGCTCATAAATAAACTAAACCTGCTGGGCCTTAACAATTCCCTTTGCAATTGGATCCGGACTTTCTAACCGGGAAGACCTCAGTCAGTCCGTGTCGGCCACAACACCTCGAGCACTACCACACTGAGCACAGGTGCCCCACAAGGCTGTGTGCTCAGCCCGCTGCTCTTCACGCTGCTGACCCATGACTGCACTGCCAAGTTCAGCTCCAACCACATCATCAAGTTTGCTGATGACACAACAGTGGTAGGTCTCATCAGCAACAACAACGATGAAACGCACTACAGAGAGGAGGTGACACAGCTGGCGGAATGGTGTGGCACTACAATCTGTCCCTCAATGTGGAGAAGACAAAGGAGGTTGTGATGGACTTCAGGAGAAACTCCGTTGACCACCCCCACTGACCATCGACAGTTCGACTGTGGAGAGAGTCAGCAGCACTAAATTCCTGGGGGTGCACATCGCAGAGGATCTCACCTGGACCACCAACCAATGTCACTCTCCAAGAAGGCACAACAGCGCCTACACTTTCTCCGCCGGCTGAAAAGAGCAAGTCTCCCCCCACCCATCCTCACCACATTCTACAGGGCAACCATTGAGAGTGTGCTGACCAGCTGCATCACTGTCTGGTACGGGAACTGCAGTGCTGCTGACCGCAAGACCCTCCAGCGGACAGTGAACACGGCTGCAAAGATCATCGGTGCCCCTCTCCCATCCATCCTGGACATGTTCCTTGCACGATGCTCCAGCAAAACCAACAGCATCGTGAAGGACCCCACCCACCCCTCCCACAGTCTCTTCCAGCTCCTACCATCAGGAAGACGGTACCGGAGCATCAGAGCCCGCTCCGCCAGACTGCTCAACAGCTTTTTCCCCCTGGCTGTGAGAGCCCTGAACTCAGATCACCCCGCCGCCCCTCTGAAACCCCCATGCAACCCCCTACCTCCTGAAACAGGACCACCCCCCCCCCCCCCTCTCCAAACATCCCCCAACCTTACCACACCAAAGAAAAAACTGTAAACTGTTTTTTTTTTTTTTTTTTTTTCTGTGCAATCCAAGTGTGCTACACACAGGTGAGTGGGCCTGTACAAACCACCTGTAGTAACACACTCTCCTCTATGCACTAGACACTTTTCCTAACACTGCTATGTACACAATCCCACAAAAGACTCGGCAATATATGCATGTTTACATGCTCATGCACCACTACAAATCATCTTGTACTGTTCCCCAGCCAGCTGCTGACTCCCAATGTTTCTCTCTGCACATGTACAGTATTTATGTGAAGCATTCGCCATAGTTTGTATAGTTGTATTTTTTATCTTTATCTTTATTAGTTGAAAAAAAAAAAAATAGGATAAACATTTAGGTAAAACGTTTGTATAGTTTGTATTTTCTATCTTTATCTTTAGTTGTATAGGGTAAACATTTATATATAGTATACCTAGTCAAATCTGTCAGTAGGTTATTTTGTGTATAGGTTTATAGTGTTTTACTTCATTGTTGTATGTCTGTATTTAATGTAGCACGTGGTCCTGTGAGGCACGACATTTTTCCACTGCATGTCCCCACATTCAGCGGAATGAAAATAAGCTCAACTTGACTTGAACTTGACTTGACTTGACTATTACAGCCTATTTGATTAGACTGTGATTTATGTGAAAACAAATGAACTACTTTTTGGTTATAAATTGAAACCACTAGCTAATGAACTAAGCACACAATGAGGTCATGTGACAGTATGCATTTTGTGTCTACTGCTCCATCTCTGTTCCCTCACCCAACTTAAAGCTCCTGGAGCTTATTCTCTGTGGACCTTGGTGTCAATGAACACTTTTAGCTTCTTGATCAATGAGCTGCTCAAGGAAGAATTAACTTGTAAATGTTTTTAATTGTGTTTTGTGTTATTTTCTGAAATGTAGCATTGCATCTTGGCTTGGTCACTTCTGTAAAAGAGATTTGTTAACCTCAGAAAGTTTTACCTGGTTAAATAATATTCAGTGTATACTGCACAGTTTGCAGTAAGTACGCTAGTATTCCATTTAGAACGTAGTACAAAGTCTTTAAATTCATTCTAATTTAAGATCACTGATATTTTTTAGGTTTTGTTAAATTAAACTCCGGATTCTTTCTTGCTTGTTTAGTGACAAAAACAAGTCAAACGCACACTTGTAAAAATAGTTTAATGCATGTGATCCGGGGGCTAAATGGGTGTACACAGGTGCTGACAGTATTAAAATGTACAGTTAATTCATGATATATCCTACGACATGGGGGTGGAAAGTACAAAGTCTGATTCTGCCACATTATTATATTGTGATACTAAAGACATGCTTCTATTCTTAGTCTGCATCACATGATTAATCCAGAATTGATCAATATTAATAATAATAAAAAAAGTCACACCAAAACAATTACAAACACATCATACACAATTCTAAACGTGATCTCATCTAGTAGCCAGGAACAAAATACAGTATCATGATTAAAAAAAGAAAAAGAAAGAAAGAAAGAACTTTATGTACATAGTTATCTTGCTTAGAACAAAAGGAAAAACAGCAGATGAAACAAGTTCAGAAAACAACAAAAAATAATGTACAATTCACAGGTTTATTCATGTGTCATGATTACTTTGACTTCCTTCGTTTTGCCTGCGTGGGACTGGCTCCAGTGTTTGATTCTTGAAAGACAGAAGAAAGAAAAGTCAATTAGTCAAAAACATTCATTTCAGCATTTATGGTAAACTTGTGATTTACAATGCTAATGTTTTTTCTTTTTTACATAGTTACATAGTTTCTACATACATTTTTATTTCACCACTCATTTGTTATATAAATACACTACCAGTCAAATGTATACAAAACAGTATAAAGTTTAATGTTTTTAAAGAGACCTCTTCTGCTCACCAAGCCTGCATTTATTTGATCCAAAATACAGCAAAAGCAGTAATATTGTGAAATATTTTTACTATTTAAAATAACTGCTTTCTATTTGAATATATTTTAAAATGTAATTTATTCCTGTGATCATATCTAAATTTTCAGCATCATTACTCATCTTCAGTGTCACATGATCCTTCAGAAATCATTCTAATATGCTGATTTGCTGCTCAAGAAACATTTTTTATTATTATTATCAATATTTAAAACAGTTGAGTACATTTATTTCAGGATTCTTTGATGAATGGAAAGATCAGCATTTATCTGAAATAAAAATATATATTTTTTAACATTATACACAATACCATTCAAAAGCTTAGAGTCAGTATATTTGGGGGTGGTAAGATTCAAAATCTTACTGTTGAAAAACTTTTGACTGGTAGTGTATATCATGTATTTGCATCCATTTATATGTCTAGACGTCTAAACCTGTACCTTTTCCTGTGTTCGATGAGGCTGAGCCTGGCCTAGCAGCTCTTTTTCTCTGTCCATTGTCAGATGCTTCCTCCTCAGGTTCCTTGTCTGTTCGTGAGCTTCGTCGACTAGGACCTTTTGCTTTCTCAGTGGTGGCCCTTGTATCCCTGCAGAAGGAAGAAGGGCAATGGGGATAAAGGAAAAAAAAAAATCAAAATGCTCAGAGTGCAGACATTTCTATGCTACATATATTCTCTAGTTTTCTTTGGAAATCAATTGTTGGTCTTAACACTGAAGATGACGACCACATCTGGCCCCTGTACAACTGAGGAATTCACACTTGCTGTTTTTCCTCATCTACCACAGATAACGTCCGTCCTGTTCATGACCGCTTTACTAAAATGGCCACGCTGCCCCGTGCAGGGAATCTACAGGTCTGCTACATACATACCTTGGGGCTAAGTTGACGGGCGTCTTTCTTTTCTTTGCCCATCTGTTATAGAAGTGGAAAAACAGCGGTAAACTGCTTTGATGCTCAACAACATTTTTTCCTCCTTCCCCATATTTGAGTAATGATCAAGAAAAAGAATGATTTCATGAATCATTCCATGATTATTAGTGTGTTCATGAGGGTGAGTTCATTCAGATTATCCAATCAAATTAATCCTCTTGATTGAAACACAATTAACAAATGTATTCATTTTAAAATTCAGGTAATGAATAAAATTAAAATGATGGTGAAAAAAAGATAATCAGAGTCACAGTTAAGAATATTGCCTTACCCTTGTTCTGCTGCAGTGGTAACCCCTTGTCCTGTAAATAGAGACAACTGAAATTAGTCTAGTGTTACGACTGCGCATAGTGTTTTTCCAGGGCTCGCAACATTTCTAAATCCCTGGTAGCCCTCGGAGCAGGTACTCTTCAGATTTTGGAAGCCCGAAATTTTTTTATTTTTATTTAATTCATTATTTGACAGGGACAGTAGACAGTCAGAAAACTGCCCCAGAATTAGCTACAGAGCTAAATTTCATCTCTTGGATTACAATTTGCAACTAGACGGATGTCCTGTTACTTCCTCTACAGTCAAAAATCTGGGTGTTATATTAGACAGCAAAACATATTTCCAATGTTACAAAAACAGCATTCTTCCATCTTAGAAACATTGCCAAGCTAAGGAACATGTTACCTGTTTCTGATGCAGAAAAGCTAGTTCATGCATTCATGACCTCTAGACTGGACTATTGTAATGCACTGCTAGGTGGTTGTCCTGCATCTTCAATAAACAAGCTACAGATAGTACAAAATGCAGCGGCTAGAGTCCTTACCAGGTCAAGAAAATATGATCATATTACCCCAATTTTACAGTCTCTGCACTGGCTACCTATTAAGTTCCGTATCAGTTACAAAATATTATTACTTGCCTATAAGGCCCTAAATGGTTTAGCTCCTGCGTACCTAACTAGTCTTCTATCTCGCTACAATCCATCACGCTCCCTAAGGTCGCAAAACTCTGGACTCTTGGTAGTACCTAGAATAGCAAAGTCCACTAAAGGAGGTAGAGCTTTTTCATATTTGGCTCCCAAACTCTGGAATGGCCTTCCTGATAACGTTCGGGGTTCAGACACACTCTCTCTGTTTAAATCTAGATTAAAGACACATCTCTTTAGCCAAGCATTCACATAATGCATTCATATAATGCATCTCATAATCTTGTACTGCAGTTATATCTGATCAAATGCACATTATTATTCTTTAGCTTGGGTTGAACAAATAATTTATGCTTGAATGGAACAACAGCTTCGCTAACTATGTCTCTTTGTTTCTCTGTTTCTGCCACGGGATTAACATCCTTCACAAGCTTCAGTCTGGATCCAACCCTTAAATGATCTGAGATGACCAAACACCTGAGAAGAGATGATGCCAACCTCTGATCCCCCAACAACATGCAGAATTAACAAATTTTGCCATAAGTTAATATATTAAGTTTCTACAATGTATAAATATATTGTAGAAACTTAATTTCCTGTAAAGCGCTTTGCAACGATTGTATCGTAAAAAGCGCTATACAAATAAACTTGAATTGAATAAATTTAATCTGCTGTCCCTGGGCAGGAAAATACAAAAATTATGTGACAAAAACATCAGTATAATACCATGTACAGTAAAATCCCCCAAAATTTAACAGATCAAAAATATAATCCCCCACATACAAACTACAATCCAAATTTCTACAAAATATCCCCTATAAATACTACAAAGCATCATCCTACAAATGCCAACGACACATTTCTGAGGACAGTCGGTTCCCTTAAGATACATTCACAAAGACATCCGAATCGCGTTTTGACTTGAAACGTTCATATTTATTCAATTGCATCATTGCCTTTTGAAGTTTAATCCAGCCGTATCGCCATTCTTGTCTTTCCGTCACCAACTGTAAGACCTTTTGAAATTATAATTAAGACATTTCTTATAATTTAACAATTTAACATATTTAAAACTTTTTATGGCCTTAAGTTTGATAACTAAATTGGAGAGTTTTTACGGACCCGCGGGAGCCCTGTATTTAAGGTAGACCGTCGGGCAGGGCGGAGAAACATTTTGGTAGCCCGACTGGAAAACACAATAGCCCCGGGACGTCGGGCTAGCGATTTTGTGAGCCCTGTTTTCTATTTCTCAACTTCAGGCTTTATCCCTGGGAGTTGCTCTGAGTTGAGCTGGTACAAAGCTGAACCAAACGTGTTGGTTCAGACCAGGAGAAACGGTTCTGGTGCAGGACTACACATAATCTTGAATTAGATTAGCATTCGCTAAAACCCAAAGTATACTTCAGTTTAGGGGTTGACCGATTATCAGCCTGGCCGATTATCGCCGCTGATATTAAGCATTTTTATAATTAGCGGTATCGGTCATTTTCAAAACCGATGTGCCGATAAAATAATTTAATTTTGAAATGCGCCATTTGGCTCTGATGCAGCCTGTCAGAACACACCACTCTGTGGGGTAGAGCAGTCTCCGCCCACCGCGCATCTGATTTGTTGGGAGTCACGAGTCCGACCGATCAGCGTGGAAGACTAAAGGCACTCTCTCTCACACCGAAAGCGCTTGCTAACTGGAGCTGCTTGCTTCAGTGATCACGCATCAGTTGTCTCTCAAAGGCAGCAGCAGACGTTGCTCAAGTTGCAATAAATCACAATCCACTACACTGAAGTTGCAAAACACCTCAATATTATCTATTTATGGTTTCCGCGATGGGGAAACGCGGACGGAATCGTGGAATCCAGTCATATAAATAGAGGTTATTGTATAACGCGGAGTCACGGAATTTCTCAAAGTTTGGATCGGGGCGAAGTTCACGGGATTTTGTCCACAGAATGATAAAAGCACACGTTTTAACATATTATTTAATTATTTAACACTCAGTATTTAACTTAATCGCTGCAAGCCATGCATACAGCGCCGGACATGACAGATTTTCTGGTACGCAAAACAAGTACTTTAAACAAATACCTTAGCTTATTGCCGTTACCGTGGCAGCCAACAACAGCACAACTTAACCCCTCCGCACATTTTTATATTTAGTTATATTGAAAAAGTTTCTCAATATAGAGACTCAAATATGTAAGGTCACATGTGGTCATTTTTAAAGCATTATCTATTGCTTCTACAACTTATTTATATTACATACGATCTGTATATATTAAAGTGTCCCTATTATGGATTTTTGAAAATGACCTGTCATGCAGTGTGTAACAGCTCTAAGTGAATGAAAACATCCTGCAAAGTTTTAAATCTGAAAGTGCACCGTGTATAAAGTTATTGTCTCTCAAAAGAAAGAGTCGACTGAATTATTGAAATGAGTCGTTTTTAAAATGAATCCCAAGCCGTTTCATGTTGACGTCAACATAAAACATTAGCATATTGCCCGCCCACTTGTTGCATGCACAGACCTGGGAAAACTTGATTTTCGCGTTGGTCTGAATGAACATGCAAATTCATTCTTTGCCACTAGGTGCTGCTTTTGGAGTGTTAAAAGCTCACAAACACTGCTTTAAATGAAATCGACCAATCACCGCAGATTAGCATCACGCAAAGGAGGGGTTTGGAAAAATGAATGTTGAACGAATCGTTTGGGAGTCATTGAACAAATAAGGTAAAAACAAATGCATATTATAAGAATATGAAAGTGTTTTTTGAGCTTGAATGCATGTCAACCTGTTGTTGGGGACTCCCAAAACCAAAATATGAACCTTTCATTACCCATAATAGGGGCACTTTAACATTCATTTAAAATAAACGATTTATAATAACTGTTAAACTAAAATTGCTTGTGTGTAATGGATTAATAATAATATAAATCATATAATTATATATATAATATAAAATAAGTAATTATCATTAAAGCCAGACAATTTTTTTTTAGTACTAGTGACCTTTAATTTGGAGCAAGATAAACTGGGGGAGTGACTTTTTTGTGTCAGACATGTGTCACTTTGCTCACATCTGATTGGTCCAATTTCAGTTTGAGATCTCTAACTCAGAACATAACCTGCCCTGGAGCAGGTTAGCAGTAGAGTGCAAGTTACTATGGCAATGAATGCAGCTAAAAGCCAAGCCACTTTCATGGTACCTAAAATCCAGGATTGGTGCAAACTAAACTGAAACTTACCTGGCTAGCCAGCTAATCCGGCTTCATGGTACAGGCCCCAGAGCTGTTGAGCTCGGTTAAGCCACATTTGACAGCCACAATCTCATCCATATTGCTATAAAATATAGCATTCTGTGTAGAATTCAAATGGGTCCGATACGTTTTGTGGTCTGCGCCGATTCAAACATATGATAGCACGAAACCAGACTTATTTTGCCCCAATGGAAAGCATATTTACACTGTCTGAATTGTTCCCTATCCCCTATATAGTGCACTACTACTATTCACCGTACAGAAAAATACTAATTCTGTGAACAAGTAACAGATTTCAGCTGCAGCTTCAGCATCTATTTATAGTCTAGGTGGCGGGACGCTTCAGATTCTAGAGAGCGTTTGATTGGACAAAGTTTGATGAGAAGCTGAAGAGCAGGGTGGTGTCATCAAAATCGTTGATCCATATTGGCGGAAGTGAGAGACTAAGTTTTGAATGCTTATTTCTTGTAAACGTGAATTTTTGTCATTGTTTTGGAGCACAGTCAGCACACTAGCTTATAGATAACCTTAAGGCTAACATATTCATACTAAAGGCCAAAAAACTTCAATTTTGATTTCATGGGGACTTTCAATATGCATGATACAGAGACAAGATGGAAAGAAAACACCATCAAAACTTTTCTGAAGACAGTCAGTTCCCCTCAGAGATACATGCAGATAAACCCCCATCCCCAACTGCATCACAATTCGATATCTCAACCAACTTAAACCATCACATTTTTTAATCGATTTTCAACCAGCTAGGGGTGCATCTTTACATTCCTAGCTGAGATACCAGCAACTCTAGTTGAAAGAGCTCAAAGACATTGGTCATTTTTCGGTCGTAACTTCCAGAGAGAAATAGCACAGACACTGGACAAAGAAAAAACTTTTTAGCATGCATGTGTCATGCACCTGTGTTCATATACTCTATGAAATGGAGTGTACTTTGAAACACTATGTGTTTGGTCATATGCATAAGTATACTTTGGGGTTAAAGGGGTAGTTCACTTTGAAATTAAAATTTGGTATCTATCAGCTTACCCCAAGGGCATCCAAGATGTAGGTGTCTTTTTTTCTTCAGTAGATCCAATTTTGATGTTTTTAGGTCAAACCGTTCTAGTCTGTCAGTCATATAATGGCAGGTATAGGTCACTGTCTCTATAAGAGGGAAAAAGAACATGCACAGAGAAATCCAAATTAAACAATTCCCCATCGTAACTACACATTGATGGCCTAAGACACGAAACGAGCGGTTTGTGTGAGAAAACGAACAGTATATAGTTTTTTACCTCTTGTACACAACCATGTCCAAGTGATCTGAGTGCGCACACGCATCCGGTGTGTGACGTGTGTGCGTGCGCGCTCTGGCTCACGCTGCATTCACACGGGGCGTCGGCGTCAACGCTTGACGGAGGGCGTGTCTGAAGCGTGGTGCTGACGCAACTTTTCAAGCGCCAACGGAGGCGTCAGCCAATCAGATGGCCTCATGCAAATACCCAATCCCGTTCATGCAACACCAGAGAAGTATGTGATTGGTTGTTGTAACTATGACGGCGCGTCAGCACCACGCTTCAGACACGCCCTCCGTCAAGCGTTGACGCCGACGCCCCGTGTGAATGCAGCGTGAGCCAGAGCGCACGCACACACACGTCACACACCGGATGCGTGTGCGCACTCAGATCACTTGGACATGGTTGTGTACAAGAGGTAAAAAAACGATATAAATACTGTTCGTTTTCTCACACAAACCGCTCGTTTCGTGTCTTAGCCATCAATGTGTAGTTACGATGGGGAATTGTTTAATTTGGATTTCTCTGTGCATGTTCTTTTTCCCTCTTATAGAGACAGTGACCTATACCTGCCATTATATGACTGACAGACTAGAACGGTTTGACCTAAAAACATCAAAATTGGATCTACTGAAGAAAAAAAGACACCTGCATCTTGGATGCCCTTGGGTAAGCTGATAGATACCAAATTTTAATTTCAAAGTGAACTATCCCTTTAAGGTAGTTCACATGACCAGGGGCACCTTAACGGGGAGGAAGGTTAGGAAGATTCCAAGGGCCCTGATCATAAGGGGGTTCAGGGGGCCCAGGAACCATAGCAGCACCCCTGCATGTGACTACCATTTGCATGGGTAGAAATAGATTTTTATTAAAAAGGCGTTTACCAGCTTGGTCACATGAAGATTGGTCTTCTTGTGGAGCTTCAGGATGAGCTGTAAAGTTAAATAAAAAGAATGACTAAGAAGTAAAAATCATTAACGTTTGACTAGACAATTAATGAATTTTGCCTTGATACCATAAAGTAGTTACCTGAGATGCCAGGAGGATCTATAATTGCTTTTGTTTCAGCAGAGTCAGGTACACTAGTCTCCACCAGTGAAGAAGGATGCTGTTCCCCAGAGAGCTGTGCAGGTGTTGTTGTGGAGGGGCCGGAGGTTGTAGTGGGAGGTCCTGGAGCAGCAGTGGGTGCAGAAACTAAAACTGCAGGCAAACTAGAAGGTGGTGAAGTAGCAGCAACAGGACTAGACAGGTGAACCATTCCAGGGGTAGAGGTTGGGGGCGGCATATTAGACGATGGTGTAGAAGTAGGGACTGGAGAAGGAGTGGGCACAGATTCAGGAGAAGACACTTTTGGAGGAAGTGCAGATTGCTGAGACGCTATTTGAGCAGCTGGAACAGTCACTGGAGCAGTGGGCTGGAGTGCAAGTACTGTTTCAGATGTAACCGCACAAGAAGCTTGAGTTGTGGCAACATCCAGAGTTTTTCCGATCTGAGTGACAGGGGTTCGCTCTTTTTGATCATCGGCATTGCTCGAAGAGATGCTGGGTGTGGTATGTTTGCTTACAACAGTCTGGACTGGACTGCTTTTGGCTAACATTGTTGTTGGAGACAGGGAACTTCTGCGGGCAACAGCTGTAGCCCCTGGGCTAGAGCAAGCAGGTGGAGAAGCAAATAGCTGCTGAAAGGGTGAGGACATGCCATAATGTAAGGCCGACTGCCCAACAGGACTAGATTTCGGGCCACTAGCTTCAGGGACACTCTCCTGTTTGGGAACTCCAGGGCTTGGCTGTTGAGGTGGTGGTACTGCATTTACAGGGGAAGCCTGACTTGAAGGTACTTGAAATTGAAGCTGCCCAATGACAGTGCGGCTCTGCTGAGTAGCAGCTATGCTGACAGCAGGTGAGTTTGTCAGCATTGATGTTGATGCTGGCCCAGAGGGTGGTGATGTAGTTGACACCGGGGTAGGAGTAAGCTGGATATTTGCAGAGACTATGGGACCAACCATAGTGACAGGTTGAGACATGACATTAGCACTTGATACCGGCGTAGCTTGAAATATTGAATACACAGATCCTGCGATGAACTGTGGACGCGTTTGGGTAGGATTTTGTTGACGAACATCAGGAGGTCTTATGTTTTTATTGGGAACTGCCAGAACCTTGGATACAACAGCAGGAGCAACCACAGAAGCTGTGTTGGTAGCAGAGCTAATGGGATTAGAGGTTACAAAGACCGTGATCTGATTTTGTGGTGTTGACGCCGATGAGATGGGCCTTTGCAAGACAGTTTGAGATGCATTTGAGATGGGTATAAGATTGTGATTTGAACTTACTGAAGGGTTGGATATTGAAGTGAGACTTAAGAGCACAGTTTGGTTTGAACTAACACTTGATACAGCACTGACAGACTGCAGGTTTGCACTGCTACTGGCTACAAGATTTGGACTTGATACTGAAGCAGGTTTAGGTTTCTGATCAGTTTCACTTGTAGACAAAGAGGTGCCCATATTTGTGCTCTGTGAGACAACAGGATTGGATTGGTTCTCCTGAGCTGGTGGAGCACGAGGGCTCTCTTTCTGCACAGGTTCTCCACCTACTTGAGGAATATTTTGAGATTTCACTGACAAAGATGGGGTGCCTGTCTTGTCCAATAGCTGATTCAGAGATGTTGGAGCATCTCTAAATGCTGGTGATACAGCAGAGCCATGGTCATGTTGTGGTGTTGTCCGAGGTTGTTGTTTATCTCCAGCACGCTGTTCAACCAAATTGCTAAGCTCTTGCCGTTTGGGTTCCTGAGAAGGCACCCGAGGGCTTGCCATTTTAGGAGCAGACTGCTCTCTAAACTGAACTGTCTGATGCTGCTCTGCTTGCGTAGTCACTACCTGGCCATCTCTAATTGAATCGGCACTACCAGGTAGGGTTTGCAGAGAATTTAAACTCTGTTGTGATTCTCCAGGTCCTACTGATGGCAAAGATGCAGAGGTAGTTGGGAGCACTGAGTTGGGACTAACCATCACGTTCTGTGGACTAACCATCATTTGCTGTGGATGTGGAGGTGATGTCAATGACGCTTTGGCACCCTTCTGTCTTCCTGGGCTTGGAGTGGCAGCTTTTCTATTTGAGGCAGGGCTGGATCGACGACTATTACTGGGACTAGCTCTTTTAGCTTGCCCAACAGCGGTCTGTTTGTCTTGTTTTCCTCCGGAGCTTACCATGCCAACACCTGATGGATAAGACTGTGGGCCATTATTGTTGCCACTGATATTATTGTTGACAGGAAGAGTTGATAGGTTGGGTGGAGCCTGGCCAATTGCTTTAAGTGTGGTTGGGTTAAGACCTTGCTGATCAAAACCTCGATTAAGATTTGGCTGCCGCGGTGGCAGAGGAATGTTAATTTTTGGAGGGAAAAGACCAGCAATAGAGGCATTCAGTCTCTCAGGGGACAGATTTATTTCAGAGGGTTCAGTACTAGGTGGACGGTTGGTTGGAGTTAAAGGGTGGTGATATGGCCGAGGACTGGCTCGGTTAGGGGTTTTAGGGCGGGAACTTTGGGAAGTTGCAGGAGCACTGGAAAAGTGAATATTATGTGAGCCAGCCATTGCTGCCACTTGCTGGGACTGCTGTTGGGGACTTGCTCCTGGCTGGTGGGGCACTGATAAAGGCACAGATTTCATTAAATGAGTATTAGGACCTTGATTGGGAATCATTGGTTGATTTCCATTTCCTGACTGTTGACCAATTTCAAGGGGTCCCCGGTCCTGCATGCTATGGTTTCCAGGGGTTTCCTCTGGTAGTGTTGGTTGTCCAACCTCTGAATGAGGTGTCCTTCTTGCTGGTCCTGTGAGAGGTGGATTTACCATGAGTGGCATTCCTCTGGCTTTATCAGGAGAAGGTGGAACACCTCCATGCCCTTGAAGATCGATCATTACAGGCATGTTGCCCGGCTGTGATACAGGCATTCTCTGAGATGGATCATTAGGATTGACTAAACCCTTTTGCATGTGCCCACCTTGCTGTAGTGGCATTCGATTTTTAGCTTCTTGTTGCATTTTAAGCATCATCATCATTTTTTGTTGCTGCTGCTGCTGATGTTGTTGTTGTTGCTGCTGCTGCTGTTGCTGCTGTGCCTGTTGTTGTTGTGGCTGTGACTGCAGTTGTTGTTGGAGGTGTTGTGGTGGTGGTTGTTGTTGGTGTTGCATCTGCATTGACTGTTGTGAATGAATCTGGGTCTGGACATGATGGGGTCCTTGTGATGTTCCAGCTTGACCTTGAGGACCCTGCATACTCTGCATCTGCATTTGTTGCTGTTGCATTTGCTGCTGCTGGATCTGTTGATGCTGTTGTTGCATCTGTTGCTGCTGCATTTGTTGCTGCTGCTGTTGTTGTAACTGCTGCTGCATTTGCTGTATCTGTTGCTGCTGTTGTGGGGGCATAAACTGCATTGGCATTTGCTGTAATACCCTTTGATCTCCAGACTGACCAGGCAGACCTAAAGATAAAATAGTAAGTAAATAACAATACTCTTAAGTAAAAGTTATGTAAAAATAATAAACGATCAATCAAAAGGCATTCAATTGTTTACCTGGTCGATTAGCAAATTCGGAAAGTTTAGAGTTAGAGTCAATGCCACCCCCTTGATCACCGCCCAACCCTTGTATCTCTACTTCCTCCATTCCATGGGGCAGTGAATCCAGACCACTAAGAAAGACACAAACTTTGTAGTTCTATTCAACAGTGCAACAGAGTCATTTACTCAGCTTCAGTGTAAAAAATTAAAGAATAAAAAGCTCTTACCACAGACTGTCAGTAGACTGTTGTCCTTCCTCTACTTTTGGCTTCTTCTTACGAGGAGGTTTCTTCTTTTTAGGCTTGACCTGGTTAGCAGCAACCGCACCTGTTCCTTGCTTCCCACCAGGACCAAACTGGCTGGCAGAAATATCACTTTGGAGAAGATTTACTAACAAGGGACTGGTTAGTGTCACATCCTTGTTCACTGGAAATCCACCTGCTTGCCCACATGGGCCTCCTATTGGCATCTGACCAGCAAACTGAGGATTGAAGGACATGCCATGACCAGGAAAATGGCCATTGCCAACCTGCATATGTTGAGAATTTCCCAACATACCCTGCTGTTGTTGCTGATTCTGCAGGTCTGGAACCATCTGTTGGCTGATATCAGCATTTCCACTACTATCTCCTAACTGGTGTTGATGCTGCTGACCAGCCTGTTGCTGCTGCAGCATCACCTGCTGTTGCTGTTGTTTTTGCTGAAGCTGTTGTTGTACTAAATGATGATTTCCTGGAAGTCGCATTTGAGGCCCATGCATCCCTAATGCTTGGTTGGGGTTGCCATTCATTGGAATTTGTTGAGACTGTTGTTGTACCATTTGCTGATGGGGTTGCTGTAGCTGTTGTTGTTGCATTTGTGCTTGTGCTTGTTGTGGCTGCTGGTGTTGCAGCTGTAGTTGTTGCTGTTGTAACTGCTGTTGCTGTAGTTGCTGTTGCTGTAACTGCTGCTGTTGTTGCAAATGAGCCATTTGTTGTTGCTGATGCTGTTGCGGAGTCATTTGTTGCTGACCCATCTGAGATTGAAACTGCGGCATATTACCTTGAATATTAGGTGAAGGACCTCTCATCATCTGGCCTTGCATTAAACCAGGTTGACCTTTTGGACCAAAGGCCTGCTTGTTACCCTGTATCTGACTAGCTACAATGTGTTCCATCATAGCATTTTGCTGTTGCTGCTGTTGTTGCTGCTGCTGCTGAAGCAATAAAGCCTGATGTCCCTGTCCTCCACTCAGCTGGTTTTGGTTCTGCATGATCCCTTGACCTTGTGGTGGCATCATTTGCTTGGGAGGGGTCATTCCTCGCTGCCCGGTATTCACTGGCCTGGACAAAACAGTCTGGCCCCCTGTTTGGCTTTGTGCCATTTGACTTTGTGTGGAAACTACAACCTGTGTTTGATGTTGTGAATGTGGTACACCCATCATTTGAGTCTGAAGAACTTGCTGAGGTTGTCCCATACTACCTCCTGAGGTGGTGCCTGGGGGTTGAGCTGGCATGCCACTGTGGTGGGTCATTGCAGCACCTTGAAGGGGATTTGACTGCATGTGATTTGGCGCTGGGGCTGATGACTGGACGCCTATAATGAGATTTTCAGACTTGTTGAAACTTGTTATATTGAAAGTGGATAAAACTTCATATTAGAACAAAAGATTTAAAACAGTATTAAAACAATCCACACATCTTACCAGTGTTTGCCATGCTCTGACTATTTTGTATTTGAGGTGTACTACCTGCTCCAGTGGTAGTAACCTGTCCTTGTCCGAAGTTCTGATTAACAGGAGCATTTGGGAACCCCATTGGCATTCGTTTGGGAATACCTGCAAAATATATACATATTAAATTACATGTAACCAAATTAATAACAATACAAAATCACTTCTACATTGAATATCTGAAAACATACCTCCCATTCCACCTTGGGGAACCTGTCCATGTTGTGGAATGCCCATAAAGCCAGGCTGAATGTTTCCTTGCTGACCCATGACAGCTCTTCCTGGAGATCCAACACCTTGTGGGAAACCCTGGGGGGTTGTGGGACGTGGACCAAGTTGCCCCTGTCCCATCATTGGAGGTGTTCCAGGTGAGCCCTGTTGGAAAGGAGATGACGACGAACCAGGGGACTTGGCTGTGAGACTTCCTTGAGGGGCAGAGGAGGGAGGCAGAGGAGGAGGCGCTCTTGAGACAACTACACCTGGTGCTCCCTGAGGGACTTTGGGCTGAGGGGTTGCAAACTGGTTTGCCCCTGTCTGCTGCTGCTGTTGCTGCAACTGATGTTGTGTCATTGTATTGAAAACCTGTCCGGCCTGCTGGCTTCCAAATGGATACGGTGGTGGTGGATGACTGGGTGTCTGAACAGATGCCAAAGTGGGTTGACGCTGCCCCATTTGTGGCTGTGGTGGGGCTTTCCTCCAACCTGGTCCCATAGGACCCTGGACAGGTGGTGGTTGGAGAACACCAGAGGGCAACTGGTTCCAGCCAGGGGGTACAGGCATCTGGTTGGAGGGGTTGAAAGGACCACGTGCACCACCTAGTTGAGCCATCTGAACCTGCTGTTGTTGGTGCTGCTGCTGTTGTTGCTGAAGTTGCTGTTGTTGCTGAAGTTGCTGTAGGGCTGCTGGATTTAGCTGTCGATTTGCTTGCATGGCTTGCATGTGATGTCCCTGTGGGCCTAAGTTACCGAGTGGACCATGTCCCACTTGAGGATGTTGGAGTTGTTGTTGCTGTTGCTGTAAGGCCAGCCCTGAAAGCATGGGATCCATTGTGTCTGATAAAAATGTGAACACAAATGTGAAAACTTCTGAAAGATGAAATGAGAACTAAATCCCTGTTAAAGGTGGGGTATGTATTTTTTCAAAAACGCTTTAGAAAACGAGTTGGGGCCTAGTACCAAAACAAACTTGTAGCCAATCAGCAGTAAGGGGCGTGTCTACTCATGATGCGGGGGAGAGAGTGTGCTCAGTGCACTTGACGGACATTAGCCGAGCGACGACAGAAAGATAGAGTTGGCGGATAAAAAACAAAAGAGGAAAACGTCTGCGGAACAAAAGAAGGCTTACACCGTGTCTACACCAGACGCGACAGTTGTCCTGTTGCGCCAGTTAAAATCTGTCTACACTGGACGCAACAAAGCGACCGTTGAAAATCATTTGAAATTTGTGTCAATACGTCATAAATAGAATGCGGCAGCAGTTTACTGTCGGGATCCGGTGTAGACAGCTTCACTGATTATAATGAGTTATATCTATAGTATTTTGTCGTGGCGCTCGCGTCTGGTGTAGACACGGTGTTACAATAAGTAGGACCCGTGTAAATATCGGATCAGCTTTCCAGCACTGGAGAGAAATGAAGGAGCGGGAAGGCATGCGATCGGACGCCGAGGTTGCTTTGTTTCTTCTCGATAGGTGAGTAACATTGGTTTTGCTTTGTTTTACAGAACTAATCGTTGCCTGGGTTGTGAAACGTTACGTATGTGTGGGGTGGAGCTATCAAAATAGGGGCGAGACCCTTTTGGTGTAGGGGCGTGTTTGTTTTGGTGATTTCAAATGTCAACATTAGCTACCAGAAATCACTTACCCCACCTTTAATCAAATTAACACATGCTTTTAGTTTTTAACAGCAGATGGCGCTGCATGCTTTAGAAACAGCCATACTCTGCTTGCTTCCAATTCCTTACACACACTTAAACCTAAAATAATTCATAAACTTCAAAAAAAGTTAAAGTGGGCTGTGTTTACATTAATCTTGTGTCATAAAAGGATTCTGAGCCAAGATGCAATTGCATGACTCAGTCGAATGCACAAACGCTCTTCTTCATGAGCATTTGAAAAACATGCGAATCCTTGCTAAAGATGTATGACAATTGAACACTATGTGCTCTAAACTCGGCTCAAAATATCAAACATGTCTGATATACTCCGACTGGATCGAATCATAATCTGAAGCTAAAAAACTGGAGTCTGTGTCCATTATACACTACTACGCGATTTTCTGTGAAATCCGTCAACTCAAATCTACAGACTGGATCTGACTAGGGCTGTGCAATTAATCGCATAATCGTGTATTAATTAGAATACTAGTTAAATATAAACTTTTTAATGCTACTTTTAAATGCTTTTTTAATATTGGTATAATTATAATTGTGAGGTCTAGCAAAGAAGGATCCTATCTTACAAAAATATGAAAGCCAGTTTTATTATATTCCCTCACAGTGGCTGTTTTTTCTATCATGAATAAATATAATTAAAAATCACAAACTGTTTCTTTGCATTTATTTTAGTAATGGTCAGTATTGGGTTTGCAGATCACGTGAGGAGGGTACTTTTTACTGTGTGTGGATGACCGTCAGCCACCACCGAAGACCTTTTTTGACCCAGGAAAAACCCTGAAGCTACGAACCAGCTATGAGTCCTGTCTGACGGATGTGTCTTCAAGATAAATCTTAATACACTCTGATTCAGAGAAAACAAAGTGAAAATACATTTCAAAACAAACAGTCCCAATGGTGCTGCAACTACTGCATTTGCCTTTGTAGAGCAGTATGGAATATAAATAAGGGTAACTTCATCACTTATTTGATTGAAAATAGCCATTACCCGTCTGTGAAGGTGGCCTTGGTGCTCTTGGCTGCATTGGTCCACCACTATTCGGTACCATTCCCTGTGCTGCCATATTAGCCCCAGGAGGCATCATGGACACCGAAGGGTTATTCATACGCATTCCAGCTGAAAAACAAGTATTTCTTCAGCATACACTTTCCTACTTAATAATTTAAGTAATCCTAAAGACCTTGATTAGTTTGTACAGGTGTGTTTATTTAGGGCTAGGCTGATGATACACGGGGCAACTTTTTGAGCAATTTTGTTTGGGCACTTTCCCACTGAGAATGGGTAACAGATTTCTATCTGGATACATTAGATCGGTCGTGGGCCCTGTGTAGTGTTGGGCGATATGGTCATATCGCCAGCCTGTGAGATCGCCGATACACGATATTATCGTGCATGGGTGGGTGGGGGCAAGAGAGAGACTCTCTGTACTTGTCATAAGCTATTTCATAACTATTTGGTGATTGTAAACCGCACGTGCTTGAGAGAGAGATAGCCTGGAAGTACCAATAACCAAAATAATATAGGCTACTTTCAAACATACTGAAAAACTTACATGTTAAATATAAAAATATTTAAAACAGCTAGTTCATATTCGGACACAGCAGTCATACATCGCTATTAGGACCGCGCGTCCTACTGTGACAAGTTTGCCGCGGAAGTTATCAGTCTAAAAATCAGTCAAGGTGAAAGTCAAAAGTAGATTTATTTTAAAGAGCAACAGTTTAACACTAAATATTGGACATAAACGAACACGTTAAAGATAAAAGTATTACACGATACCATCGTCTATCGGCACAACCCTATCCCTGTGTCTCACCAGGTTGCCCACTGACGCCAACATTAATCAAAGTTGCTCAGCAACATTACTCAAAAAGTTGCCCCGTGTATCATCAACGTTAGAGATAAACTCTGCAAGACAGTGCACCTTCAGGAGTCGAAGAAAGCCGTGTTAAGTTAAGCACTTGTGCATAGTTACCCTGGACCTGCTGCATGGGGAATCCAACATCCATTCTCATCTGACCAGGAGCACCAAGGGGTCCATTTACCCTTACTTCTTGACTTCGGCCCTGTCCAACCGCAACATTAATGGCTCCTTCACCTGTATGAACCCAACAGGCCGATCAACACATTGGCTGATTGTACAACAAAGGCTGAAATGGAACTCATATATAATTAAAAATATAATGTGCCAATCACGTCAAGCATTAAATGAGGTCGCCGACAGACCCCTTGCATTGCCAGTGGTTCTTCCTGAGCAGATTCAACACATCCGTACCTTCAATCTGCACAGACATGATGCCCAGATCCCGCAGCTGCTGCTGGTTGTTTTGAGCCAGGAGGCGCAGTCGCTCGGCTGCCTCTCGGGGGATGTTGAAAGTGACACGTACGCTGTTCCACGGCTCCACGCACTCGGGTTCGAGCCTCTTAGTACCTTTATTAGACAAAGAGTGGAGTACAGGAGCAATATAAGCCAACTGAGATAGGAAAAAAACATTAAAGACACCATAAAAATACAATTAGACTTTAGGGCTTTTAGTCAATGTCTGTTAGGTTTGAAATACAACAACTGGACTACTAGCCCATATACTAAACACTGAGCAAAGACAGTATGACTCTCTATCCCTTACAGCATTTAAATTTAATGTATAAACTTCAATATATCTTTGCAAAAAATATAATTTTCCAGCAGCAATGAATCATTTTTCATGCATACGAGTAATAATCATAGTTTCAAGTCAAATCTTGACCTAGCAAGAGCATATCTGGCATCCCCTTTAAGATGGTATCCAGCTTCTCCTGAAAGTCCTCATCATTCATGTTCCCTTTGAAGGCAACATATATCGTGGAGGTTGTGGTAGGGCAGCTGGAACCATCGTCTGCATCTTCCACTCCGGAGTCGTGATCCGTGAGCGGGACGGCTCGAGGGGATTGTGCATCCAGGGACAGCTGATGTGCCATAGCCCTTCACCAAAAGAGCTGCGTAGCCTCTGGAGACAGTGACACTGCTTAAAGAGAAACAACAAGTTCAGTCACCACTGATGAGAAACCCTTGTCTGCACATCCTAAATATTAACTTCATAATTATATACAATATATGCTGCCATGCAAACAAAACTTGTGAGTTTTTTAAATCTATTAGAGATAGATTTAAAAAACATTCAAGTACGTAGAAATCACCATTCATTACTACTAACCGAGCAACATTTCCATCATGCCAGATATATTTCTGCTTATATTTTGCATTAATCTCAAGGCTCAAGGACATTCAAGAGTGCCCATAAAAATAAAATAAATATAGGAACATTTTGTTTAAAACACATGTGCCAAGTTATTAGAAATGTACTTTGTATTCATGTTGGTTTATATGGTTTCAGAAAAATAAATAATTTTCAAGAATTTTTTTAATTTCAATGACTACAAATTTGTCATGTGGTATAACCATCAAATAAAAAGTAATAACAGTTTCCTTAAACCTTGAATACACTACTAATGTTCAAAAGTTTGGGGTCAGTAAGACTTTTTTTAAAAGAAATTTAAGGTTTTATTCAGAAAAAAATGCACTAAATTGATCAAAAGTTATAGTGAAGACTTAACATTGATAAAAAAAAAAAATTAATTAAATTATATTTCAAGTAAAAGCTGTTAAACTTTCTATTCATTAACGAACACTGAAAAAATATTAGGCAGCACAACAACATCATAATAATAATCAGAAATGTTTCTTGAGCAGCAAATCAGCATATCGGAATGATTTCTGAAGATCATGTGACACTGAAGACTAATGATGCTGAATATTCAGCTTTATTGCAGAAATAAATTACATTTTACAATATATTTAAACAGAAAACAGCTATTTCAAATTGCAATAATATTTCACAATATTACTGTATGTAGTGTATTTATTGATTTTACAAAAAAGCAGCCTTAGAATAAAAGACTTCCTTCAAAAACAACACATTAGTTTACATGTGAGTGGACACCACTTTAGTCACCTAAAATATAGGCCCATCTTCAAATTTTTACAAATGAATCATAGACTTAGTTCACACTGCAGGTCTTAATGCTCAGATCGGATTTTTTGCTGAAATCGCTGTTGTTCACATTGTCATTTAAATGCGACTGCCATCAGTCTCATGTGTGAACCGTATATGACCCTGAAGTGACCCGCATGCGCAGAAGAAGACGTGACGTCAGACGCAGCGCACTGTGTTTGCGGAAATAAAAATGGATGCTGCTCGTGATAGCGTGTGTTTAGCAATTTTAAGTTAATGTGCAATCGGAGCCTAAATAATGAAGTGATAGTATTGTCTTAATATTGTCTGCCTTTGTGATTTTAATCTTCCCGCCTCCTCCAGCGCAGAATTGTGACGTCTGTCGCATTTCAATGACGTAAAAATCGCATGAAATGCGACATGGCCGTTCAGACTGAAGTCGCATTGCAAAACATCAGATATGTATCCGATTTAGGACCACATATGAAAGTGGCCTGGGCCTGATTTGAAAAAAATCGGATTTGTGCTGTTCAGACTGTCATAAGAAAATCAGATATGGGTCACATTTGGGCAAAAAAAAATCGGATTTGGGCCACTTTAGCCTGCAGTGTGAACTATGGCCTTGTTTACACTGCAGGTCTTGATGCTCAATTCCGATGTGTTGCCTATATCTGATTTTTTTGGCTGTCCGTTAACACGTTCTTTCAATTGTGACCCATATCCGATTCATGTGTTTACACTTGCCATACAATCTGAAACATCCCGCATGCGTTGTTGTCATTTAGCGCCTCACGTGCTTCCTCCCGAGAATAATGTGACCTGTGCTGACAAAACCAGTCCAGCAAATTTGAAAAATTAGTTATTTTTGTTTTTATTTTCACATTCTCCATTAAAAGTCCTCCAAAATTATGTATGATTTTTTTGGAATCGGACAAAAAAAAATGACTGCTACACCTGTTTAAAGTCGATATCAGCTAGGTTGATTATGAGAAAGATTAAAGTTTTCCTCCCGTTATTTTCTTATTAATAACTAGGCTACTATATTAATAATCACAATATAGCTGTTTTTTTTATTTTATCTTTCCTATTATAAATAAGAACAGATGCAAAAAAAAAAACAACCTGTAGCCTATGAATTAACAAATAGCCTAGAAAGAAACAAATAATGCATTACCTTTATCATTTTACATCTAAACACAAGCATTCATATAGCCTACGAAAAACAAATTATCAAATGTAAAAATCACTTCAGTGTGTTCATTACAAATAAATAGATTTTTAAAACTACTCTTTTCTTTTATTGATAGATAACATTGAGACAGACGTCCTACCGTAATGCACGAATCATATAAAGTTACACATCAGATGTTTTTCCCCATCAGTTCCCCAAGCGTTCACTTAAGACAGAACAGATTATATTTGCGTGAATACTGAAATACTGTAATTCTGTGTATTTATCGGGATCGCGCGCCATTATGCGCACTCTTCAGATGACAGTCAGCGCGGAAACGAGAGGAGAACAGTTCATCCTCTCAGAAAATATACAATTAAAGATACTTTTAGATGTTTAATTACTATTTGGAGCATTAGGATAGCTAAACGAGGGCTTAATTAACTAATTTTTGTGAAAACCTCAAATTCGACTAAAATCAACTTTTTTTTTAATGTTTTTTTGCCTGTAGCTCAAAATAGCCCGTGCGCATTTACACTCATTTTGCCAGCATGGGTCCCATATAACGTCCTTAAACCGCGGAGAAGTACCACACGTTTTTATGAACGCGATGCCTCAGAAAATCCGATCTGCCTGTTTACATGACAGTCGCATTGGCACATATCCGATTTATTTCCACATATGAATGAGGCCCGAATCCGATCTCGCTATATCCGAATGCATGCGTTTTTTTCCTGTTTACACTGTCATAGAACAGATCCGATCTGTGTCACATATGAGCAAAAAATCGGAATTGGGTCACATTTAACTGACAGTGTAAACGAGGCCTAAGTCTTAGGGCTGGGAGATATATCTCATGCGATAGTCATGCGCATCTGGTCAGTAAAGCCGGTTCATTGATTAGCAGTTAATCTCCATCACCTGTTTTCAAATGGAGCGGCATTTAATACACAGAGCCGTAGTTCACTGACAAGCTACACAATATCACGATAATGAACCGGCTTTACTGACGAGATGCGCATGCATATCGCATGAGATATATCGCCCAGCCCTAAAATTCTTAATAATTAATAAATATACGTTTTGAAGAGTGACCTTGCTTTGTCATTAAATGGTTATATGATATCATTTCCTGTTAGTTATTATGCAAAGCTGACAGGTTTAGTTATTTTAATGAGGCTTTTTTCAATACAATATCTTAATCTTAATTATTATTTTTATATCACAATAAAGTTGCATCCCTCTAACATTTTTACATAATTAAAATGAAAAAAAATACATGCTTATGGAAGATTTGCATATATGAACTGCACTATTAATAGACGCCAGTCACGCCACTGACCCCAGACAGAAAACGATTTCATACAGTATTTAATAACACACAATAATGCAATACAATAGGAAACAGTGACTGAACATTAGTTACTTTCTGAGAAAATCTGTTATGTAGTTTAATGCTTTATATATATAAAAAAGTAGTGAGGCAGTATAGGGAGGGTATCAAATGGTAATACTTTGATATACACTTTGCAAGGTACTTCAAAAATAACATGATTTTTTAGTACTTCTTTGTTCGTGCACCCAAGACTACTCAACGTTTCTTTATCAAACAAGATATAATCCACTCAAAGAACTCGGTGAAACAACGATGAGTAAACAATATCAGTGAACTCATGTGGTAATGAGATGTCAAATACTGCTGAGGTGCCTTTAGAAACACAGAAAAGAGTTTCACTGCAAACTAACCGCGATGTAACCTGTACATACCCAATACATAACATCTAATAATACATTATTATCCTTGCAATTATTGATGACTTAACTGAAGAGCTTCATATGGGTTTATATGTCTAGCATTAGCATTAGCAATATCAAAAAGACAAACCGCATCACTTAAGCTAAAGACAAACAACACAGCATTATAATAACTTTAAAGCTCATGTCTGGTACACGCAGTCCTAACAATAACACCGCAATGAATAAGTGAATTATTATAACGAGTTTCCTTCACTCGGGCTAATGTATTAGCTATACAAACACAGTCAGCCTCATTGGTCACTGCCTCGCTAATATTAGCCTCTTGCTTCCCTGCAGCGCACGCATTTTCATGTTAACTTCATGGTAATGTTTCTGTAAGGTAAGGAGGTGGTAAGATCTCACCGTTGTCAGTCCATCAGGAGTGGTTTTACTGCAGTAAACAGGTCTATGCTAGCAGATGCTAACGGCGCGTTCGCGAGGCGGCTGTGCACGTCAGTTCAACGCTGCGCGCTCGCGCCGCACGGGACCGCGCGTCCGCGAGAGAGGGTTACGATCACAGACTGTAAAGTTATGATCACAGAAATATTATCGTGACAGATAGATCACCAGCAGCACAAGAGTGACTAAAGGGGCGGGGCGTAGTGACCGGAAGTGAAAGCGTTTCAGAGCGGCACGGGTTCCGCTTCACTTGTTTAGGTTCCTTGAAATATACTTTTTTATTTATAGAGTAATGACTGAATATAACAACAGCTTCGTTTTGATTTGTGAACTTTATTTTGTAGTTTATACATAAATATATTGATTCTTCACTTTAGTTTCTTTATTTCAAATTTCTTAATGCAAAGAAACGTTTTCAAGTTAGTTATCAATAGTTTTACTGTATGCTTAAAGGGATACTTTTTTTTCTGAACTTTGAAATTGCAATGCATGTATTGGGGGTATGTTATCAGCTTACCCCAAGGGCATCCAAGACTTTGTAGATGTCTTTTTTTCTTCTTACGTTTGACACTTATTATAGATCATTTTATTCAATTTATTGAAATGAATGAGTTTGGAAATAAGGTCAAAGAAACCGTTCTAGTCTGTCAGTCATATAATGGCAGGTATAGGTCACTGTCTCTATAAGAGGGAAAAAGAACATGCCCACACAGAGAAATCCACTTCACTTAAACAATTCCCCATCGTAACTACACATTGATGGCCTAAGACACGAAACGAGCTTATTTTTGTTTCCACACCGAAGAGAAAACGAACAGTATTTATACATCGTTTTTTACCTCTTGTACACAACAATTCATAAAACTGTCCAAGAAATGATCTGAGTGTGCATATATTAAACTGCATCCGGTGTGTGACGTGTGTGACTATTTTACAACCGCGCTCTGGCTCACGCTGCATTCACACGGGGCGTCGGCGTCAACGCTTGACGGAGGGCGTGTCTGAAGCGAATAAAAAATGGTGCTGACGCGCCGTCATAGTTACCACAACATTAACCATTATATAATCACATACTTCTCTGGTGTTGCATGAACGGGATTGGGTATTTGCATGAACTTTCATCTCAAGTAACATTGGCTGACGCCTCCGTTGGCGCTTGAAAAGTTGCGTCAGCACCACGCTTCAGACACGCCCTCCGTCAAGACTAGAACGGTTTGACCTAAAAACATCAAAATTGGATCTACTGAAGATAATAAAAAGTTTGGACACCTTGACTGAATCTTGTTCCTTATGATGCCCTTAAGAGTGAAGGAAAAGCAGCCAGCTGACGTCCAGCACACATGATACCTTCAAATGTTTATTTTACTTAAGCATCCCAAGTGCTATCCCAATAAGGTTTTTTGAATTTGGTAATGCAATGCATGTATTGTGGGTTATGTTTATTGATTTAGTTTTTAATTCAATTTATTACAGACTGTGACTTTTTTTATTATGCTTACGTTTGACACTTATTATAAATCATTTTATTCAATTTTATTAAAATTAATGAGTTTGGAAATAATGCAAATGTTTTGAACACATACTGTGTGTGTTGGACAGTTAACCACGTCACCCAAAAATAAACTTTTTGAAAACATTCTCTATCATGTAATGTTTGTTTCTTCATCACTGTAAAGATTTGGAGAAATTTTACAAAACATCACGATTATTGTGGTGTTTTTATCAGCTGTTTGGACTCTCATTCTGACGGCACCCATTCACTGCAGAGGATCCACTGGTGAGCAAGTGATGTAATGCTACATTTCTCCAAACTCATCTACATCTTGGATGAACTGAGGGGGAGTAACTTTTCAGAAATTTTTTTTTTTTTTGGTGAACTATTCCTTTAATTTGTCTAGTCATGTGTGACACCAGTATCATGAAATTCTTGAAATCTTGAGGTAAAAAATAAATAAAAAATACACGCTAACGGTCTTTTACAATCTGTCATCAATGTGTGTGTGTGTGTGTGTGTGTGTGTGTGTGTGTGTGCATGCTGTTTTTGTGGCGGGGTAGCAGGGAGTGGCACACTGTCCATCTATTTTGGTTATCAACTCTGTCCTTAGAACTTGTAAACCTCATAACGTCCCCATTTAGTGCACAAACAGTACAGTAGCGCAGAGTGTGTGTGAATCTAGGGCATGGACATGGACAGCGCAGAGGCGTCAGTGCTGCGCGGGTCCTTCACACCGATGATCAGGTCATTGGTCCTCCGGGTCCCTTCTACCAGTGAGATGATGTCCACCTTACGCACATCATGACCCTTCTGCATCAGAGACTTCACATCCGCCTCTGCAAATTTAGCTGGACAGAGAACAAGAGAATTAAAGCGGACCTCCACCCTCAAAATCACACATCTGCAGTCAAAAATCACACGTCTGCAGTCAAACTCACACATCTAGTCAAAAATCACATCTACAGTAAAAAAAAAAAAATCACATCTCAAGGTTCTTGTTTATTTGTCACATACACAATCATACAGGGTATAATCAGTAGTGAAATGTAGGTCAGGACGGGTCCGCTCAATGGACAGTGCAAAAAAATAAAATAAAAGATGAAACATAACACAGGAGAGTATATATAAATATAGGTAAGAATAAGATAAAAAAATAAGTAAAAAATAAAATAAAATAAAGGAGTAAAATGTGCAATGAACTAAAATGTGCAATACAGTCTACTGTGGATTTAATAATCTACATTTAACATCTACAGTCAAACTCACACGTCTGCAGTCAAAAACTCACACGTCTGCAGTCAAACTCACACGTCTGCAGTCAAAACTCACACGTCTGCAGTCAAACCTCACACGTCTGCAGTCAAACCTCACACGTCTGCAGTCAAACCTCACACGTCTGCAGTCAAAACTCACACGTCTGCAGTCAAAACTCACACGTCTGCAGTCAAAACTCACACGTCTGCAGTCAAACTCACACGTCTGCAGTCAAACTCACACGTCTGCAGTCAAACTCACACGTCTGCAGTCAAACTCACACGTCTGCAGTCAAACTCACACGTCTGCAGTCAAAACTCACACGTCTGCAGTCAAAACTCACACGTCTGCAGTCAAAACTCACACGTCTGCAGTCAAACTCACACGTCTGCAGTCAAAAATCACATCTACAGTAGGGCTGGGAGATACAGTCAGGTCCATAAATATTGGGACATCGACACAATTCTAACATTTTTGGCTCTATACACCACCACAATGGATTTCAAATGAAACGAACAAGATGTGCTTTAACTGCAGACTGTCAGCTTTAATTTGAGGGTATTTACATCCAAATCAGGTGAACGGTGTAGGAATTACAACAGTTTGCATATGTGCCTCCCACTTGTTAAGGGACCAAAAGTAATGGGACAGAATAATAATCATAAATCAAACTTTCACTTTTTAATACTTGGTTGCAAATCCTTTGCAGTCAATTACAGCCTGAAGTCTGGAACGCATAGACATCACCAGACGCTGGGTTTCATCCCTGGTGATGCTCTGCCAGGCCTCTACTGCAACCGTCTTCAGTTCCTGCTTGTTCTTGGGGCATTTTCCCTTCAGTTTTGTCTTCAGCAAGTGAAATGCATGCTCAATCGGATTCAGGTCAGGTGATTGACTTGGCCATTGCATAACAGTCCACTTCTTTCCCTTCAAAAACTCTTTGGTTGCTTTTGCAGTATGCTTTGGGTCATTGTCCATCTGCACTGTGAAGCGCCGTCCAATGAGTTCTGAAGCATTTGGCTGAATATGAGCAGATAATATTGCCCGAAACACTTCAGAATTCATCCTGCTGCTTTTGTCAGTAGTCACATCATCAATAAATACAAGAGAACCAGTTCCACTGGCAGCCATACATGCCCACGCTACCACCACCATGCTTCACTGATGAGGTGGTATGCTTAGGATCATGAGCAGTTCCTTTCCTTCTCCATACTCTTCTCTTCCCATCACTCTGGTACAAGTTGATCTTGGTCTCATCTGTCCATAGGATGTTGTTCCAGAACTGTGAAGGCTTTTTTAGATGTCGTTTGGCAAACTCTAATCTGGCCTTCCTGTTTTTGAGGCTCACCAATGGTTTACATCTTGTGGTGAACCCTCTGTATTCACTCTGGTGAAGTCTTCTCTTGATTGTTGACTTTGACACACATACACCTACCTCCTGGAGAGTGTTCTTGATCTGGCCAACTGTTGTGAAGGGTGTTTTCTTCACCAGGGAAAGAATTCTTCGGCCATCCACCACAGTTGTTTTCCGTGGTCTTCCGGGTCTTTTGGTGTTGCTGAGCTCACCGGTGCGTTCCTTCTTTTTAAGAATGTTCCAAACAGTTGTTTTGGCCACGCCTAATGTTTTTGCCATCTCTCTGATGGGTTTGTTTTGTTTTTTCAGCCTAATGATGGCTTGCTTCACTGATAGTGACAGCTCTTTGGATCTCATCTTGACAGTTGACAGCAACAGATTCCAAATGCAAATAGCACACTTGAAATGAACTCTGGACCTTTTATCTGCTCATTGTTATTGGGATAATGAGGGAATAACACACACCTGGCCATGGAACAGCTGAGAAGCCAATTGTCCCATTACTTTTGGTCCCTTAACAAGTGGGAGGCACATATGCAAACTGTTGTAATTCCTACACCGTTCACCTGATTTGGATGTAAATACCCTCAAATTAAACCTGACAGTCTGCAGTTAAAGCACATCTTGTTCGTTTCATTTGAAATCCATTGTGGTGGTGTATAGAGCCAAACATGTTAGAATTGTGTCGATGTCCCAATATTTATGGACCTGACTGTATATCTCATGCGATATTGCAAAGGCGATTCATCTGCGATAATGAACGTGATATTGCGTAGCTTGTCAGTGATCTGCGGCTCCGTGTATTAAATGCCGCTCCATCTGAAAACAGGTGATGGAGATTAACTGCTAATCAAGGAACCGGCTTTACTGACGAGATGCGCATGCATATCGCATGAGATATATCTCCCAGCCCTAATCTACAGTCAAAAAATCAGACCTCTGCAGTCAAAAATCACACATCTACAGTCATGTGAACAAATTAGTGCAGCAGGGGTTTTGCTCTGAATGGACATTTAAAGAGTCACATACAACACTTTATACAAAGAATACAAAACAGGGCTTTAAACCCTAGGAGTGCAGTTTTTTAAAGAAATTGCACTTAACATTAACTGAATTTTGCATGTTGCATTGGCTTTATTCTGTATTGTTATGGGGTTTGCAGCGATGTTACCAACATACAGCATGTGTAAATACAATTTAATACCCTGATTGTGCTTTTTTGCTGTTTTCAAGCATGAAAATGAAACCAACAAAATGCACAAAAACTAAAACAAAAATGTTGGTTTGTAGTTACTGATTAATTCCTACATACTGTATTAAATTATATATTTTTGATCTGTTTTATTAGAAATACTTTGCTAACAGGGTTAAATGGTCGAGATTGATGCCATCAAATTGTGTATTAATTAAAAAAAAGATTTGTCTTTCCTAGAAAGAGTCTAAATTATGTATTTCCTTGTCTCTAAATGTTTTTTGACATATACATTAATGCTCAAAGGTTTGGAGTTTCGAAGTTTTTTTTATTTAAGAAATTAATACTTTTATTCAGAAAGATGAATTAAATTGATTAAAACAGACAGTAAAATCAGTAAAGAAAGTCAGTAAAGACAAAAGATTATTGCAAATAAATGTTTTTTTTGTTGTTGTTTTGCATTGGTTTGCATCACAGCACATATTCAACATTGATAATAATCAGAAATGTTTCTTGAGCAGCAAATCAGCATATTAGAGTGATTTCTGAAGGATCATGTGACACTGAAGACTGGAGTAATGATGCTGAAAATACAGCTTTGATCACAGTAGGGCTGCAACTAACGATTATTTTGATAATCGATTAGTTGCCCGATTTTTCCCCCGATTAATCGGATAAAAAAATGTATTGCCATAAAACACTTCCACATTCTGCCCAATGTCCAAAACAAACTTGTCAACTGAATGCTATGAACACATTGCTTAATTTATTAGACCACCTGTCATAATAAAGAGTAAACAAATATTTTAGGAATCTGTCAAAAAAAAAAAAAAATCTAAAGATGTTATTGTCATTTATTGGGCAAATAACAAACTAAGTAGGCTAGTATTTATTCACATAATAACAAAAATGTCCTCCTATGCCTTTCATAACAGCTTGCATTCTTCCTGGCATTGTTTCTGTACCTTTTGACTGTAATTGGGTATCTGAAAAATAAAAACACTATAAAGTGCTTGATTTTTCTGCCTTTTTTCCATAGATAACAGCAATAATTATATTCTAGCATTAGAAATAGCCAACTACTGTTACTAAAGAGCTTACGCATATTCGAGGACTAACCAATATAGCCAAAATTATTTTGGTAATCACCAATATTGTTAGTTTAGAGCAGCAGTGGCAAAAACCTTACATAATTTGTTAAAAACCTTACATAAATTTGTTTTAATAAATTTGTTAGGCACTGTATATAGTGAATATAGTTTAAATCTCTACATGAAAAATTAAAATAATAATAAATATAATAAGGACGAATAAAAACAAACTCTGTGTGTTAACCAACAGGTATGTTCTGCAGGAACACGTTCACTTTGATCACAGTCACCTCTTACTGTCATTTCTTTATCCTGTAAAAGGCGGTTATGAAGCGTCTGATATTTATATTCAGAATTACACACTGTATCCCTTTACGGTTCCTACTCTCATAAAATATGTGCACTACATGTTGACTTTTAAACCTTAATTTAACGTTCAACAACAGATATTTCAGCACAATGAATGTTTTAGCGCTGAGTAGGCTATTAACTCTCCTCTCTACTGTGTTCCGTCTGTCTGACGCGCCGGCGATCATTCAGTAAAGATTTACTATCAGGACGGATCTTTATGGTTTTTGGTCACAGCCATATCACCCTGCAGCTCAAGACCGGTTGCCCACTGAAGCTAAGCAGGGTTGAGCTGGTCAGTACCTGGATGGGAGACCTCCTGGGAAAACTAGGTTGCTGTTGGTAGAGGTGTTAGTGAGGCCAGCAGGGGGTGCTCATCCTGTGGTCTGTGTGGGTCCTAACGCCCCAGTATAGTGACGGGGACACTAATACTGTCAAAAGAGCACCGTCTTTCAGATGAGACGTTAAACCGAGGTCCTGACTCTCTGTGGTCATTAAAATCCCATGACACTTCTCGTAAAGAGTAGGGGTGTAACCCCGGTGTCCTGGCCAAATTCCCTCCACTGGCCCTTATCAATCATGGCCTCCCAATAATCCCCATCCACTTGATTGGCTCTATCTCTCTCTCCTCTCCACCTGTAGCTGGTGTGTGGTGAGCGCACTGGTGCTGTTGTACTGTGGCTGCCGTCGCATCATCCAAGTGGATGCTGCACACTGCACTGGTTTGAGGAGAGACCCCCTATATGATTGTAAAGCGCTTTGGGTGTACAACAATACACAATAAAGCGCTATATAAATGCCTCATTCATTCATTCATTCATTCATTATGCAAGAATGGAAATGCTCGCGTGAATTTGTGACATTTACAGATAAGGATATGACCATAAACTGAAAGTTTTTGTGCTGAGGACGCACACGCATCTGTCAAAGCTCCTGACAGGTAAAGCTTAAAATAAAGAATTCTCATGTTTTGAGCTTGGATCACGTACTTCTCCCGCAGCATCTCATTATGTTTCTTCCACTATTTTTAGATGCATTTTGTCCATAGAAATGCGTTATGCAGTGCTGTAATTTGATGAGACCGGCTGAAGTTGGACGTGCACTGAGGGCAGACCCGACTAATCGATAATGAGAATCGTTGTCGATGATTTTCATTATCGATAATAATCGATTTGATCGATTAATTGTTGCAGCCCTAGATCACAGGAATAAATTTCAATTTAATATATATTCACATAGAAAACAGTTACTTTAAATTGTAAAAATATTTCACAATATTACCGTTTTTACTGTATTTATGACCAAATAAACACAGCCTTGGTGAGCAGAAGAGACTTCTTTCAGATACATAAAAATACATTAAAAAAAAAAAAAAGACAGTATACACTATACGCTATATTAGATATAACTTTTAAATGAACCCAAGAGGAAGCTACAGTAAATGACGGAGAACTTACAGTCCACCAGCAGGGTGTTGTTTTGGATGAGAGGATGCAGTCTGCCGTAGGACACGCTGTCACTCATGTTATTACGTGATGACAAAACATTGATCAAAACCTGCAAACACACATCAGAATATGAGTTAATATACACTGATGCTAGTAGCAGAATGAAATGTGCTGGTGTACATCCACACAGCACAGTAATGAGCGCTTACCTGCGTGATGCCGCTCAGCGCCCGCTCGCCGTTAGAGGAGCCCAGCGCCACGTATGTGCCACACAGACCGATGGACGGTCTCACCGCGATCGGTGTCAGGAACGAGGCCGGCCTCTTGCCCGGCTCAATGCTGTTACGCTGATGAGAACACACAACATGTTACAATCCTGACACATATCACTTAAGGTCCTTGCACACAAAGGGCCCTATCATACACCCGCCGCAATGTGGCGCCAGGCACGGCACAAGTGTTTTTTGCTAGTTTCAGCCCGATGCAGTTATTTCCACGTCCTGCGGCACGTGGTTTAAATAGCAAATGCATTTGCTCTCTGGAGAAGCGTTCAGTCTTTGCGCTTGCAAATTCTGCCGTGTAAATAGCGAATCCGCCATGACGCGAGCGCAACTGGCTCTTAAAGGAAATGGGATTCTGATTGGTTTATTGCATGTTATGCCCAAAACGCATCCATTGCTCATTAAGAGGATAATAGGGACAACCCTTTTAGACCATGCGCTGGGCGCGTCGACCGTTTCTCACGTCATTAAACTAGCAAAAGCGGATTCAGACACGCCCTAACTGCACCTGCGCCTTGCGCTTTAGACCATGCACTTAGATTGTTAAAATAGGGCCCTGAGTCCGAAATTTTCGTATGCGCTTTTTCGTATTCGTCATCCTAAAAATTCGTCACACACAGAGACCTTGCACTGAGTCCGATGCGTATTAATTAATCTGTTGCGAAAAAATTTGCAAAACACTACTAAATGGAGTCTTCAAGCATTGAGGATGATTTTGTTGTCCTCTCACTTCTTTAAAAAAGAAAAAGAAAGGAAATATTGGGTCCATCCAATCCTGAGATATAGGCCAGTGTCCTGCAGAGTTTAGTTCAACACACTTGCCTAGAAGTGTCCAGCAAAGCCACTGGAAGGCAAACCTGCAACCCGTATCCAAAAAAGCATAACGGCTAGTGCTAAAGCTGCGGCTTTGGCGGTACACAGGGAAGGAGACAAGAGGCCGTTTTTATTTTGTTTAAATGGATGTCAATGGAAGAACTACACTATGCTGAATAAAAGCTTTTGGGAAGAATTAGCGTATTTAATGAATCTAATCTTGAACATGTTTTACACTATATAAAATACATGTAGATTTTACCTTGATAAAAATGTTATCTGCTATGACTGCTTTGTGCTTTTTTTAAAAAACGATATTACTTTTACGGCTTCCGGATTTCAACAAATAAATGATATTTTAGTGAAGAGTATCAGTGTTATGTATGCCCAGTGTGCACTGCAGTGACCAGCAATTTGTGCTCTTTTTTTTGGTCCCACTTTATATTAGGCAGCCGTAACTACTATGTGCTTACATCAAAAAATAAGTACAATGTAGTTATTGTGTTCATATTGTATTGCAAAACACTTTTGCTGCTGTTGTGGTGGGAGAGGTTTGGTGGTATGGGTAGGTGTAAGGGATGATGGGTTAACAGTGTAATTATAAATGTAATTACAGAAATTAATTACAGATGTAATCACATGCAGGTATTTCTTAAAATATACAGTTAAAGTCAAAAGTTTACATACACCTTGCAGAATCTGCAAAATGTTAATTATTTTACTAAAATAAAAGGGATCATACAAAATGCATGTTATTGTTTATTTAGTACTGACCTGAATAAGATATTTCACATAAAAGATATATACATATATAAATACAGATATATACATATAGTCCACAAGAGAAAATAATTGTTGAATTTATAAAAATGACCCCGTTCAAAAGTTTACACCCCCTTGATATCCCATCTAAAGTAGTTATTGCAGGTAAAGAAGTTGAGAAGATCAGTTCATACAAGTATTTGGGTACAGTTATTGATGATAAGCTAAGCTGGGTGGAAAACACAAATCTTGTCGTATCAAAAGCACTATATTTACTGAGGAAGCTTAAGTCCTTTGATGTGGATAAATCTATATTGATAATGTTTTATAGATCTTTTATTGAAACTGTCTTGATCTTGATTTGCTATGATTTGTTGGTTTTACGGATTAAATGTTAAAAGTAGATCCCAGCTGCAGAGCATTGTTTATTTGGGGTTAAAGATTACAGGCTCTGTACAGTTGGGGGTGTCTGCTCTGTGTGAGAAAAATGTTCTTAGCAAGTCCTTGACTATCTTAGATGATACATCTCATATTTTGTACTCCGAATTTGAACTGCTCCCCTCAGGCAGACGATATAGAGTGCCCAAGTGGAGGGCTGTTAGAGCTTCTACATCAGGGGTGTCAAACTCAGTTCCTGGAGGGCCGCAGCCCTGCAGAGTTTTGTTCCAACCCTGCTCCAACACACAAACAATTTAGCCTGAATGACTTAATTAACTGGATCAGGTGTGTTTAATTAGGGTTGCATCTAAACTCTGCAGGGCTCCGGCCCTCCAGGAACTGAGTTTGACACCCCTGTTCTAGATCTTTTGTTTCAAATGCAGTCTTGATTGTAAACACTTATTTGAAACAAAGATAAAGGTGTACCGTGAATTTTAACATCATACTTTAATATATGAAGAAATGGAGCACTGTTAATGCCCGGGATTTGTTGTGGTTGTATTTGCTGTGATGTTTTTATTTTATCAGTTTTTGTAATGAGGTCTTATAAAATGTGTCTGTTTGTGAGGTTGATGCTGCATAAATTGCTCTGTGAAGGGACAAATCAAGATATTACTACAACTACTATAAACAACTATCACTAAACAACAAAACACAGCTGTGGATCATTCAGGCAACAACACAGTATGAAGAATCAAGGGGATGTAAACTTTTGAACAATTCAACTATTATTTTCTGTAAAAATGTTTTATGTGAAATATCTTATTCAGGTCAGTACCAAATAAACAATAGCATGCATTTTGTATGATCCCTTTTATTTTAGAAAAAATTAACATTTTGCAGATTCTACAAGGTGTATATAAACTTTTTTTTTTCAACTGCAAGTGTAATGTAAAAAACATGCATGTACACAATAAGTGCATTGTACCAAATAATTAATTTACTTTTCATTTTAATTTATATAATTTTAATTACATTTTTTATTTTATTTACTGTGCCATGTAACCTGTAAACGACTGTCGAAAACCTGTGAATGCTGACCAGGTTGGAGCTAAAGTCTGCAGGACAGTGGCCTTTCAGGAACAGGTTTGGACACCCCCCCTGCTATAATAGATCTAATGGGACATTTCACAAAGTCATCCTATAATTTACAGGGAAAAACAGTACAATTACACTCCCAGAATTATCTGTGACATTTCATAATGATAGTTTCTCAATTAAATAACTTGCTTCAATTTTCACATTGGTGTTTGCTGACATGCCTTTGGGGGGGAAAGGGTTTTGGAGAGAGCGAAATGCTTTTGTCAAAAGTTATCAAAATTGCTTGGAGCACCTTTAAAACCAAATGGCAAAAGAGAGAGGGATTGAATGACTATTTAATAAAAAAAAGGTTAAAAATAATTTAAAAAGCAAGTTTTTATGAGTGTGTGCCTGTTTTTGCCATGCGCAGGCATCTAGGCGTACCTGATTGTAAGCTGCAGCGCTGTGGGTTTTGTTGGGCCAAGAGAAGTCCAGCATCTGACTGTTCAGGAGAATCCCAGAGGGCGTCACAATGCGGCTCCCAAACGGACGGTTTAGAGAGCTAAGGACAGAGGAAACATGATTCATTCATTCATTCATTATGCAAATTACAGTGGCCATCCAGGAGCAAGACTGGACACCCCTGGTATTGGGTTTACATATATGTGACCCTGGAGCACAAAAGCAGTCATAAGTAGCATGGGTATATTTGTAGCAATAGCCAATAATTCATTGTATGGGTCAAAATTATTTATTTCTCTTTTATGCCAAAATCATTAGGATATTAAGTAAAGATCATGTTTCATGAAGATATTTTCTAAATTTCCTTCCGTAAATATATCTTATCTTATATCTTAAATATAATTATACTTGAGTTTTGATTAGTAATATGCATTGCTAAGAACTTAATTTGGACAACTTTAAAGGCGATTTTCTCAATATTTAGATTTTTTTGCACCCTCAGATTCCAGATTTTCAAATAGTTGTATCTCAGCCAAATATTGTCCTATCCTAACAAACCATACATCAATGGAAAGCTTGTTTATTTAGCCTCCAGATGATGTATAAATCTCAATTTCAAAAAATGTACCCTTATGTTTTGTGGTTCAGGGTCACATACAAGCACTCCATCACCTGGTAAAGTAACGCACCTCATAACAGACACGATCAAGTCATCGGTGCCCATGATCATGAGCTGGCTGGCCACAGCACCCTCCTGCAGCTCGTATGACGGCGTGTAGTGCTCGGCCGCTGACGCCTGTGAATCACTGATCTTCTCCCGGAGCTCAGCAGCCTGGTCTTTACTGCCAGTGTTATGGACATAGTATAGAAAGACACTATGTTGAAACACTGCTGTTGAAACAAACATGTTGTCTATTTCAGTTTTGATTCAATAATCACCTGAGCATCTGCGTCACCAACTCAGAAACCGATGAATCGAACATGGAGTCTCCCAGTCCACTGGCTTGAGACAACGCAATCTTCAGAGACTACATGTGGAGGAAATTAAAAAGATGGGAATATTTAAACAATAGTGCATGAGCAGAAGCGCTGTTGTGCACCAGGGTTAAAAAAAAGGTCATGACTTGAAATCAAACAAATGTTAACTGAAAAACCTTTATTAACATTTATTTTAGCTAGTTACCAATGCAACATTTCTCATTTTCATTTAGTTTAACATGATGTACTAAAATAATTATAACTGAAATTAATTAAAACCATATGGACATATAAAAAACCCCCGAACAAAATGACTTATTAACTAAAATGAAAATGAAAAATATAAAAACTAATTTAAAAATACTAATAAAAACTATAATAGTATAACACTCTTGTGCACTTTTGAATTTAAATTTTTAGGTGAACTCTCCCTTTAATCTTAATGAACTGACTAAAGGGCTGGTCACACTGTACTTTTCTTTCCACTGACTTCCATTCACACGCATGCAAATGCAGGAGACAGGAAACACAAGCTCATGTGAAATTTAAAGTTCAAGTTCGGTGAACTCTGACCTGTGAATTGTGTGGGATTGATTCATTGATACTCCACTGCGTGAGCTTTTAGCGGAATGAAAATAACTTTAAATCGGCAGGATTGCAGTAAAGTGGAGTGAACTGCATATTTTTACGTTCTGAATGGATTTTATGCTGGACTACGTTTGTAAAAAAAACACCACACAGTGTGATGTTATGTTAAAACCAATGTTCCCTCTAATGTTATTCTTGCTGAGCAAAACTTTTCTCTATTGGGCAGACATTTCAGCCACCTGAGCAAAAACATTCTTTATACCAGACCAGGGGCCTGTTTCATAAAACAGGTTTACCAAATAAGACAGGTTTATTTCAGTTAGTCTGACTTATTGTCAATTGATTTGATTGAAAATAAGTCAGACTAACTGAAATAAGTCTGGCTTGTTTGGTAAACTTGTTTTATGAAACAGGCCCCTGTACAGCGCTGTCACGCCCCTGGACTGTTTTGTTGTGTTTTTTGCTCCCCGTGTGTTCCGTGACCCAGTTTCTCCCCTGTCTGATTAGTTTGATTATTAGTTGATTCCCCGCACCTGTCTGCCTCTAGTTTAGGTTAGTATATAATGTGTAGTCCTTTCTATGTTTCCTTGTCGGTTCTTAGATGTCTTCCTTGTGAGTCTACACCGGTTCCTTGCCTGTTGAGTCATTAAAGACTGTTGTTTGAATAATCTCTGTGTCTCCTCGTTCCGTGTTCCTGAGAAACGTGACAAGCACAAACAAAAAGTCTGTCACTTTTAATTTTAACATGCTATTTATATTTGATTTGACCCTTGGTGTAATGCACATTTCAGGTTACCTAAGATTTTTTTTTTACAGTGCTGTTTTACCAAGAAATTCTATTAAAAATCTTAAAAAAAAAAAAAAAAAAAAAAAAAAAACAGAAATTTAAATTATTTATAATAATATAATATAATATTGTCCTCATTTGTAAGTCGCTTTGGATAAAAGCGTCTGCTAAATGCCTAAATGTAAATGTTAATGTAATGTAATATGATTATATGTATAATATATGACTAAATGAAGCAGATTTTCCTCATGAATTCCCTTTTTGAGGTCAATTATGTATTAGGTTTATAATAAAATATAATATAAAAACTAACTGAGGCATTTAAACTGAGATCTGTAAGCTAAATATATTGAAAAAGCATGAACGTGAATTCTTGTATCGTTACCTAAACATCCCCATGTAGTATAGTTTACGCAGTACTCCACCTGTGTGTGACGGTAAGCAGCGGTGTAGTGCAGGGGATCTGCAGGTATACAGCATATACCCACTTCTTTATCAGTCGGCTTTGATACCCACTTCTAAATCCCCTCTGATGTGCATCATACAGTAGTGTCCGGCACTAGCCAAAATCATGACATGTGCATTGTTGTCTTACGGGTTTGGAACGACATGAGGCTGAGTAATTAATGACTAAATGTTCATTTTTGGGTGAACTATCCCTTTAAAGTATTTGATTTCTACAGCGACTGACTCTTTCTATGAAACCTGTAAACCGGTTTCTTACTTTATTAGCGACACCAACTCTATAGCGAAAACGTTTAGTAGACACCAACTCTCAACTTGAAAACATTTAGTAGAAAGTACTCTTCTATCAGTATTGGACTATGGTGATATAATTTATATGCATGCACCTTTGAACGTTTTGAAAAAACTGGATGTAGTTTATCATGCTGCTTTATGATTTGTTACTGGTACAAGTGTCCGCACACATCACTGTAATTCATATGAAATGACAAAATGGACTTCATTGTGCTTAAGGAGAAAAAAAAACATGTTAATTTTTATTTTAAAGGATTTGGTGGGTAAATTACCACAGTATATATCTAGTTTGTTGACGTACACATTTATAATACCAGATCAACAGATTTTTCATACAGAGATGGTTGATCTGCTTTTTCTAATTATGCTCCGTATGTATGGTACATTACATATGGAATTTATACCATCTCTCGCTATGATTAAAAATATTTTAAAGTCTGTTTATATAGAACAGTGTACGTGTTTTAATAACTGAATAGGATTTGTATTGATTTTAGAAAATTGCGTTTTGTGTTTGTTCATTGTGTGGTGATACGTATTTCTTTGTAACTTAGTCCTTTGCTGCCCATCTTGACCAGTACTCCCTGGTAGAAGAGATATTGTATCTCAACGGGACCTTCCTGGTCAAGTAACTAAATAGCGGTTTGCCCGAGCATTGCAATTATTTTGCATTTACTAGAATTCAATCAAATGGCTTTCCCAACTCATTTTTGGTGTGTCTTGTACGTAACATATTTCTTCTGTGCGGTCGCTACGTAAGAAGTGCGCAGCCGCGAGCGCAGCTTAGAGGAAACATTGGTTACAACTGCTGTGGTGCCTGTAGAAATTCAGCATACTCAAAGTCTAGTGTTACATTTTACCCTTTAAATTATTTTTTTTTCCTTGAACAATCATTCCACTGGCTTTAAAGGGTTGGTTAACCCCAAAATGAAAATTCAGTCATTAATTACTCACCTTCATGTCGTTCCAAACCCGTCAGACCTTCGTTCATCTTCGGAACACAAATAAAGATATTTTTGATGAAATCTGAGAGCTCTCTGAACCTCCATAGACAGCAACACAACTAAAATGTTACCAGAAACGTAGCAAAGACATCAGTAAAACAGTCCATGTGACATTTGTGGTTCAACTTCAATTTTGTGAAGCTACAAGAACACCTTTTGTGCGCAAAGAAAACAAAAATAATTTATTCAACAATTCATCTCCCCCGAGTTACAGTCTTCCGCCATGTTGGAGAGTACCCAAGAATGTAATCAACGTAATCAGCGTTTCTTACGCTCAGGGTAAAGCGTGCGTATGCATTGCGATACTCTCCAAAATGGTGGAGGACGTAACTCGGGGGAGAATAATTGTTGAATTAAGTCATTCATTTTGTTTTCTTTGCACACAAAAAGTATTCTCGTAGCTTCGCAAAATTGAAGTTGAGCCACTGATGTCACATGGACTGTTTTATCGATGTCCTTGTTACGTTTCTGGGAACATTTCAGTTGTGTTGCTGTCTATGGGAGGATCAGAGAGCTCTCAGATTTCATCAAAAATATCTTAATTTGTGTTCTGAAGATGAAATGAAGGTCTTACAGGTTAAGAAAGACATGAGGGTGAGTAATTAATGGCAGTATTTTCATTTTGAGGTGAACTAACCCTTTAACCAGGATTTAAAGACGTTAACCCAGGGTAAAGCATTATTGTGATAAGCCATATAAAATACGCAATAAAGTCAAAATTTACTTAATCTATTGAACAGAGTTAAAGGCATCTAATAAAGGCAGGAGACTGTGTAGAAAGCACAAAATACATGATACAAAGAGCATGAAGAAAAAAACTGATTATTAGACACAAATACATCAGTAGTGCACTTTATTTAAAGCCATAAATCAATAGAAATGTAACGTGAGTTATGCTGGTTACAATGCAGTACCTCAGCGATCCAGTGATAAATGCTGATCCTGGACACCTGGTTTGTGATGTTAAATCCCTCCAGGATGTTGAGAGCGGACAGCAGGGCGGCTCCCGCGTGGGGCGGAGGAGGAACAAACACCTGGAAGCCTGTCAGAGACACGCAAGGCAAAGCACTGCTGAACCCGTCCATTAAAACATTGCTGAGGTGCTCAAGACTACAGGAGCTGTTGAACTTTAAAGGCTTGAGGAAAAGATTTTCCAAAACAGGCAACAGGAAAATCCTAAGTGTCACATTAACCCAAGCACCCGAGAGACCATTAAAGTGATTGTACCGCAGAGAAAAATTGTTCTTAAACCACTTTATAAATTAAAATAAACCACTTAAATACCAAATAAAATAAAATAAAAATCCTGTAGTTTGTTTAGGGTTGCCAGGCAGGACAGGAGCTTGTTTAACATTAATAAATAATGTGTGGTCACAGGTGTGCATTTTTACAACAGCTTCAATACTGATCGTCCAATCAGAAGTCAGAAACAGATCTACCCACTTTATGATGCTCATTTAACTATCTGCATTTCATCCAAGACCAATTATAATGTACAAGGGAAACAATAGAGCTTTATCTTAATTAATGAGTCATCACTCCATCTGCATAGCAGGAGTGTACAGAAACAAAGCAGAAATACTCTCTGTACAGTGTTTATTTTGACTTATAATACACTATTTAGAAGAAAATGACATTTCTATAGACCCACAGAAAAGCAAACACCTGCACAGATGGATCTGTGGGCCATTATTTAAGCATTCCCTTGTGCGTTTAGTACTGAAGTACATAAAATATCAGTTACTTTAATACATTAGTATTTTCTTGATGACTACTTTAACTTTTACTCCGTCAGTTCTCAAACAAGCATCTTTACCGAAGCATGACGATTGTGTACTTTATAAAATTCTGCTGAATTGCAGCTTTGTCAGATTTCCATCTGCAATTCTTGTCTACCCTGTTCTGAGAAGTCAAATAACAACATTAATTATGCACTATTATGAAATTAATATAGGGTAAAGCAGAAGGGTTTTTGCTCTACTGTCTGGACTTTGAAGGTTTTGAAGGTCAATAGACTACTACATCTAAACTACTCCAATTAATAAAGTAATAAACTGCAGTATTTTAAACATCTATAGGTTCTTTCAGAGCTGATTGTTGAAAACTGATGTGTGTTTACCCTGGTAAAGGCTTTGCAGTGGCTTCTGTATGACAGTGGTGTAGTTTTTGAAGTCATCCTCTGTCAACACACCTCCTTTAGCTTGAACCTGGCCACAAAAACACACAATATTAATATTATCATATGATCTGTTAAATGATCTGTTATTAAACTGTTAAAGAAAATAGCTACAAACAGTTTAAAAATCCAGTGTTTGAAAGATTTTAATGATATGACAGGTCAGACCAGTGATGTTAAAAAAACTAAAACTATTCTAAATAGTTTTTATTAATTGGAATAAAGTTAATAAAAGTTTAAGTACTAAAATGACCAAACTAAAATAAAAATAAAGCCAACGTGAAATGTAAAATGCACATTAAAAAAATAAAAAAGCACATGAAATGACTCGAACTAAAATGAAAATTCAAAATAGTAAATTACAAATATTAATAAACACTCTAATAGTATATCAATAATACTAAAATAACACTGGAGACGCACCACTGATGTCATTTCCTGAGTCAGGTTCCCACTGTAGAACTCTGAGACTCCATTGGCTGCAATCCTGTCCAGAACGGCAGCTAAATCCAGGCGTTTAGTGAAGAGTCCCGCGAGTGGAGCCTGACTGTTCGGCAGGAACAGATCTCTGAATGCATCCGACACATTCTGCTCCTTCACTTCAGACAGAGCATCAGCTGCGAAAGATGATGCCAGTTATACCAAACTGCTTAAAAGTCAACATAAAATAACAAATGAATATTACATTTAAAGTCTTACAGTGCACAGTTCATCAGTGTATGTTATTCCAAAGAAAAAATGCACTGATAATCAAAACCTAGAAACCTCTGAAACAGAATTTCTGGACTCTTATTTTTCCAGATGTTTCCTGTAGACTGTAAAACCGTGTAAATGACATGCGTGATGAAAGCTCACCCAGCTCATGCGTCATATTGAATCCATTCCTCGCCACATCTGCGGCCATAGTGACGACGTCTTTCCAGGCCATTCTAGAGAGAGAAAACACTACGATGTAAAGCTGCTTTTCCATCAGCCATCATTAACACTTGTGTTGTGCTGAAAATCTAATTTGGTGTTCCTCGTTAAAAATTACAGGCCTTTTAAACTGCTTGTAAACCTCTCATTATTATGCAATATCATAATGAAATATTGCATTCAATCTTTGTATCAATTCTTTTTTTTCAATTAGCACAGGTTTTGTATATCTTTTTGGAACTGCTTCATCGTAGGCCTCACCTGATCAGTGTGAAAAAAGTCACTCAAGTTTATTCATCTAAAAAAACCTGAGCATAAGCTCAGAACAGGGAGGCCTATGATCAATCAGTCCTACAAAACTGTTCTAACTGAACGAAAACAAGCTGCTAAAAAGGCAGAATCCAATATTTGTTAAGTTTTAGGCCAATGCAATAACATTAACTTGTGTTTTCAGGGAAAACATCTAAATGATAAAAGAGAATTGATAAATAGGGTTGGGTATCGTTTGAATTTGATCAATTCCAATTCTGATTCTGATTCTGCTTATGGATTCCAGTTCTTATTGATTCCCATTTTCGATTCCAATGTGGTTAAAAAAAACATCAAACATTTAGATATCAAACATATTTATTCTGTGTCTCTTTTTGCAAAACATTTAATTGCTGCTGAATACCATGAACAAAAATCATCCGGCTACATAAAAACTGGACTCGATTAAGTGCAAAATAGAGCTGCACGATTCTGGATAAACCTTTTTTTTTTTTTTTTTTTTTATTGGAGGTTGTAATTCTCTCACAATTCTGAAGAAACAATATTAGACAACTAAACAAAATCTCAAGGAATTTATGAATGGAATGATTCAATGACTCACTCAAGATTGACTTGTTTCATTAGAATAGAATAGAATATTTTTTATTTGTCACATAACGATTATATAGAGAGTATATAACCAGTAGTGAAAAGTATTCTCTGCATTTAACCCATCCTAAGTGAACACACACCCGGAGCAGTGGGCAGCCATGTTACAGCGCCCGGGGAGCAGTTGGGGGTTCGGTGCCTTGCTCAAGGACACCTCAGTCGTGGTATTGAAGGAGGATACTCCCCCCACCAACAATCCCTGCCGGACCTGAGATTCCAACCCACAACCTTTGGATTACAAGTCCAACTCTCTAACCATTAGGCCACGACTTCCCCTACTGGACGAATTACTGGATGAATTACATTCATTACTGGATGAATCAGTGTTTTTGAATGATTCTCTTGAATGAATGATTCAAAGACAAATACATTTATAACAGCCACTTTTCGCCAGCTAAAAATAAAAGATGCACACACAGGAATTGATAGGTAGAATTTAAATTTTAATATTACAACAATTATCCGGTTTCTGACCTTAAGTATTGGATTCTGGAACTGATTTATGATTCCTAACCCTACTGATAAATAGAAGGAAAACGGCTCTCTATTATTTGTTCGTGCATAACTTTGAGCGGGCACACAGTAGGATCAATAAGACCTTAAAATTGACCTCACTACAACAAAACCACAAGTAGAAGCCTCATTTCCAGATGTGTTTTTAACACAAATATTGGTAGCACTTTATTTTACAGTCCTGTTCGTCATGTACATACTATGTACTTATTATAGTAATTACAATAAGTAGGTAAAAACTAGGTACTTACACTGAACCTAACCCTACCCCATGTAGTTACCTTATATTACCAGTACTTTCTTTGGTAGGTACACTGTAAGTACATGTACAATAAAATAAAGTGCAACCCAAATATTGTTAACACTACAATACACATGGGCGCATTACTGTTGTATCATTATTTTCTTGTTAATCACGACTATCTATTTTTTTCCAATGGATTTATCTTAAGATGTAGTCACATTAGTGATATTTTGTGGGCAAAAAAGTCTGTCTATTGTCAATAGTGTAGTAATGTATGAAACACAGCTCACACAGAAATCACTTTCAAACCATGTAGTTTTCTGTCTTGGTCAATGTGGCAAATCCCTGTGACCAACTTGAATCCGCTGTGAAATCTGTGAGCGGAAATCATGGATTCCAACAGAAATGACTGGATTTCACCCTTTATAATTTGTCCTAAAAAGGTGACACTACAGTTTGTCAATGCTTGGTTTATATTTAAGTAAACATCAACATGGATGAGGAGATTTTGAGTGAGGAAGTTAAGCAACAATGCATATTATAACAAATTTTGAAAAGTTATTTTTTTTCTCGTTTCTCACTTTTAGACTACTTTTACACTCAGTTTTCTGACTCTGAGTAGCTGTGACAGAAAAAATACTAGTCCTGCACCTGGTTGTTGTTTGAAAGAAAGTAACCTGTGATCGGTGGCTTATGTGGTTCTTAGTCAAAATAAGCTGAAGTGTGAACCAGACTTAAGGCCAACAGTTAAATCTGTATATGCTGTCTGTAAATACACAGCTTATGTTGAACTGTACCTTCCATAGAGCTGATGAGCTTGATGTAGTCCACTGATCATGCCGGGAACAGCCACTAACAGACCTGACTAACAGACAGAAAGACAAACACACATCAGGCGCAGTGCAGATACTGTGCTTGCATTATTAATTCGATTCAGATTTTTAACATTATCATATGACGCACTTAAAGACAAGATGAAAGCAGATGAAAATCAACCTTTACCCTTTGATTAACTTGCAGCATCATGTCCTCGTGAATCCCGGAGGGAGCCGTCTCACGGAAGTCAATGACCCGGCTCTCATTCCTGCGGATGTCATGGACGAGCATCACGCCACCACTGAGAAGAGCGTGAGATACAGTCACTCACTGTTTCTGATTCATCACACACTAAATCAATTTCTCTAGCCCTGCACATGTGCCTCCTTACAAAGACAGGATTCCTGGAATCCTTCACCAGTGAAGTTCCATGACCGTTCCAGTGATTTACTGGAAAAGGATGTTTTTATAAAATCCTTTAACAGAGATTTCTGGCCAGACTTTCAATATAAAATATTTAAACAATTACACCAAAAATAGTCATGGTACACTGTTTCACATTAATCATGTGTGTTTTTTTTATTTTATTTAAATCCTGTATTCTAACAGTGCCCAAATTAAAATTTATGGGCATAAAAATATGGGCAACTTAAATAGAACTTTTTTTTTTAAAATAGAATTAAAAATATATTATAAAAAAATAGTTTTTTTTTTTTTTTTTTTTTTTAAGTAATATTTATATATTATATATATATATATATATATACATGCCTTGCGAAAGTATTCATACCCCTTCATTTTTGTCACGTTTATGTTGCTGCCTTATGCTAAACTGCTTTAAAATATTTTTTTTCCCCACATAAATATATACTCCATACACCATAATGGTAAAACAAAAAACAGATTTTTAACATCTTCGCAAATTTATTAAAAATAAAAAACTTAAAATGATTCCATTGCGTAAGAATTCATACCCTTATCTGGGACAGTTGAAATTTAGCTCAGGAGCATTCATATTGCTTGTAGATGTTACTACACTTCGAGTGAAGTTAAGCTGTGGCAAATTCAATTGAATGGGTATGATTTGGAAAGGCACACGTCTTAATAAAAGGTCCAACAGCTGATAATGCATATCAGAGCAAAAACCAAGCCCTGAGGTCAAAAGAACTGTCTGTAGAGTTCAGAAACAGGTTTGCGTCAAGCCACACATCTGGGGAAGAGTTCAGAAAAAAAAATCTGCTTCATTGAAGGTTCATAGAAGCATGTAGTCTCTGATACCCTTAATGGAAGAAGTTTGAAACAACAGGACTCTTCCTAGAGCTGGCCTCCTGGCCAAACTGAGCAATTGATGGAGAAGGGCTTTGGTTAGACTGGTGACCATGAACCTGATTGTCACTCTATTTGAGCTCCATGATCGTATATGCAGATAGGAGAAATCTACAGAAGGACAAACATCACGGCAACACTCCATCGATCTGGGCTTTATGGCAAGACTCAATCCTCTCTTCAATGTAGACACATGAAAACACACTTCGAATTTGCAAAAAAGCACCTAAAGGACCCTCAGACTGTGAGAAATAATATGATCTGGTCTGATGAACCTCGATTCCAAACATCATGTTTGAAGGAAACCAGCTCTGCTCATCACCTGCAGAGTACCATCCCAAAAGTAAAGTGTGCTGGTAGCAGCCTCATGCTGTGGGGCTGTTTTTCAGCGGCAGGGACTGAGGGACTCGTCAGAGTAGAAGAAAAGCTCAATGCACCAAAATATAGAGATAGCCTTAATGAAAACCCAGTTCAGAGCATTCAGAACCTCAGAAGGGCATAAGGTTTACCTTCCAACAGGACAATGAACATAAACACAGAGTGGCTTATAGACAACTCTGTGAATGTCTTTGAGTGGCCCAGCCACAGCCTGAGCTTGAACTCAATCAAATATTTCTGGAGAAACCTGAAAATGTGCGTCTGCCCCCATCCAACCTGACAGAGCCTGAGAGGTGAGGAGAAGAATAGCAGATAATTGCCAAATGCTGATAAGCAAAGCTTGTTCCATCAAACAAAAAAGACTTGAGGCTGTAAAGGTGCTACAGCTAAATATTTAGTTATTTATGCAATTTACTTATTTCAGTTTTTTTTTATTTGTTATTAATTTACAAATTCTGTTTTTGCTTTGTCAATATGGTGTATGGAGTGTAGATTGATGTAGAAAAAAATAATAATTTAAAGCAGTTAACAAGGCAGCAACAAAACATGAAAAAAATGAAGGGGTATGAATACTTTCGCAAGGCACTGTATATATATACACAGGTACATCTCAGAAAATTAGAATATGGTGAAAAAGTTAATTTTTTCTTGTAACTTATTTCAAAAAAGTGAAACTTTCAACAATAAGGTCTCTGAACGAGCAACACCTTCACTCTTCTCAAAGAGCCCATAAAATCACTGGCCAGAACCTTCACCCTCTCTGTTCCCCTCTGGTGAAACGAGCTGCCAACCTCCACCTGAATTACTGAGAGACCATCATGTTTCAAGAAATAGCTGAAGACACTTTTAACCAATGAGCGCACACACACAGACACACACTCCGTATTTCTTCTCTAGCTCGCTTCCTAATCTAGTTGTCTAATAAAACTGGCATTGTGCAAATATTGTGGCTAATTTATGAATTGCCTTGTTCCTCTTTTTGTAAGTGGCTTTGGATAAAAGCATTTGCTAAATACATAAATGTAAACAAAGACTGCTGTGAACCACTGAACTAGTGCTCGTACCCGCCGATGCCCGAGGTGTGAGGATGGATGATGCCCAGGCAGAGCGAAGCGGCTATGGCGGCATCAACGCTGGACCCCTGTTTGCCCAGAACGTCAAAGCCCAGAGACGTGCAGCGGGCCACATCCGTCACCACCGCGGCTTGATTATACACCTGAGGACAGAAGACACTAAAATAAGGAAAAGTTCTGTTCTATTGGGGGGGAAAAAATCTATTGGAATTTTTCCTTATTTTCACCTATTTTATCTTTCACCATCCAAAACGCATAAGTAGTACTCAATAGCTGGATTTCCATCAAAAGTTGCAAATTTGTGCGCAAAATTGGAATATCACATTTGCGAATGCAGTTTCCATGCAACAAGTCAAAGAGAACAAAATCATCACTTCCTGATAAACTGGCATTAAATATCACTAAGAAAAGTATAAGAACCCACTGAATACAATCATTTTCATACATCATAAACTACTTGCACCTGAGAGCGAGCAAAGGAAACAATAAATGCTGTCCTTGCTTTCGGAGGTGGAGCTGCTGTTTGGGAACGCAGTCGTAGTTCTGGGAGGCAATTCTACAGAAATACTTTTGTGATGAGTGGGGCGGGGCCGAGAGCTGTGGGAACGGAGCGAGGCCGGTGGAGTTAATGGTAATGAGCGACACCTGCGCCACTCACCGGTCTCGAGTCCCACGGAGGAGCTCCGGAAGGATAAAAGGAGGAGTGACGACAGAGGAAGACGAGAGAGGACCAGGCCTGGATTTTAATTTGTGTTTTGTGTGCGGCAGTCGTCCGTGAGGGGCTGCCGCTTTACTTTTGTGTTTGTTTATTTTATTAAAGTCTTTTAAATGTTCGCCGGTTCCCGCCTCCTTCTTCCCGTTCTACGAACTTTGTTACAACTTTGATGACTGACTTTGCTCGGAATGACAATAACAACATTTCAGACACCGTGCAACGAGATCAGTCTGCTGGTTAGTTATGCCGTCACATCACGCAAAGTCACATGACTTTTTTGATGCACATGGAGGAATTTATTTGCAAAATGCGTTTCCATCTCCCATTATTTGCATTAACCCTTTTTCTCATAAGACGAAATTTTGTGTTTCCATCACTCGGTTCTGATGCAATACTTCAAACTGAACATAAAAACAGCATGATGGAAACATAGCTACCAACTAGTGCTGTCAATCAATTAAAAAAATAAAACTATCACACATTTTTCTGGAATTAATTGCAATTATCTGCATATTAATACAATACATTTATATTGTCAATTTCACATTGAATCTCCAAATTAATGTAGAAACAACATAAAAATGGTGTATCTTAAATGTGTTTAATGGCATCTTTTTACTAGTAGCCTATAATTAATAAAGGCCAGTATCATTGATATCAATACTGCTACTGATCTTTATTAAAGGGGACATAGGATGCCCATTTTCCACAAGTTGGTATGATTCTTTAGAGTCTTCATGAAATGTCTTCAACATATTTTGGTTAAATTCCTCAATGGTCATGTAAAACAACACCTTTTTTTACCTTGTCAAAAACAGCTCTGCTTTAGTCTCTTTAAATGCTAATGAGCTCTGCTCACCCCGCCCCTCTCTTCCGTGGAAGAGGAAAGGCGATTCGCAAATAATCATAATAAATAAAGTGTGAGGCTTACTTCTTCTGTAAGTACAGCTGGATCACGAACAGTGGGTTCCTGATCCATCCTTGAGTTTTAACTTTTTAGCAAGGCCGTGGGCGGGGCTTGAGCAATATTATGTCATATTGCTCATAAAATCAAAACGGCTTCATAATTGAGACCGTTTAGGTTTTTTGGGGATTAAATAAAAAATAGTGAATGGATATTTATCATTGTAGGTTGGTTGTGTACACACACTGCTAAGACACATTTATATTCAAACACCATGTAAAAGTGAATTTTGCATCTGGTGTCCCCTTTAAATACATTTTCCCTCAATCTTAGCCATTAATTATAGCCATTCAACATTACAGTATAACTGAAAGATATTATTTTTAACATTTATTTTGAAAAATTTAACTTAAAACAATCTATAAATACAATAAACTTAAAACAATAAACTATGAATTGTATATGCATAAACTATAAATTGATTAATGTAGATTCATCTTTATTCAAGCTACAGAAGTTAATCAGTGAAGAGCAGCGAGTGATTTCTCTTTTTCTTTTGTTCTTTGATTTACAACAATGACAGACTGCAGCAGGTTTCACTTTAAAAGCAGCGCTGTCTCTTTGAAATCTAATGCACATGACGTGGATTTTCTCCCAGTTCTTGACGGTCATTTATGACTTTTTAACTTGTTTAAGATTGTGTTTACAAGGTCACTCACTGAACACAGGCATTTTGACAATTTTGTGTGTTTTTGTCCACGAAAGACAGCTCAGTGCTCTACTAGCGCACTGTCTGAAGCGGCTTTCTGTGTGCATGCATGTGTCGGATGCCTGTGTTCACAGACAGCTGCTTCACAGACAGCGCGGCAAAACCGAATTAAGCTCTCTTATTGTCTTATCATGCTTGATAGCATGTTCATATAGGCTACTGTAACACTAGCCAAAGGATGCCAGAAAAAAAATGGATGTGTTATTTTTAAGGTGTCAAACGGGAAAAAAAATTATCGCACAATTAATGTTTTAATTTTGACAGCCCTAGTATTTACACACACTTCTTCAATGAGCAAAGCAAATTTGAGGCATGTCATTCACTGAAAACCAACCAAAAAGGTGGTAGTACTTCACAGCACCTGTGGGTCTCCAAAGTAGATCTGCATTATGAGGGCTACAGTGACGCCCGTGGCGAAGGTCAGGCAGGCGGTGATGATGACGGTCAGCCCGTCACGTGTGCAGGCACAATCCTGTGCCAGCGGGTCTCTGCTGGTCTCTCTCAGTGGAGAGATGTCCCGACTGGCCAAGTCAGAGGCAGAGGAGGGCAGCCGCTGCAGTCGGGCCGACTTCAGAAACAGATCAGGGTCTACACACAGAGACAAGACAGAACTTAGGCCACTACGTGGAGACTACGTCAGACAGTACTATGATCAAACGCATTACCTGTGTCCTGCTCACTGAGGAAGTTATCATCGTCTTTGCGTGATTTGAGCGTGTTGTCGGCTGAAACATCATCTTCTGGTAGTCTAGGGAAGCTGGTGATGCTCATGTAGTCCACAGGTGAGTACGCACTGCTCAGAGCCGCATCCTTCTCCACCACCATCACTCCCGTATCGGCTGCCGGAGTGTACATGATTTACCTGAAATCACCAACGGGAATTCAGCGCAATTCTGCATTCATTATGCTGGAATTTCATATCACAATTATTCAATATAACATATAGATTGCTGCAGGGATGAGGTATGTTTGTAGGCCAAAATCTGTAAACGAGTTGCATTTTAGCTCTTCCGGCTCCATTGTCCTCAAAGGGCACCAACTATGCCACGTTTTACAAGATGTAATATAAGGCCACGTTCACACTGTCAGTTTTTGGGATTGACAACCGCATTTACTTACAGGTTACTTGTGAGTCTCGAAATGTCTGCATTCATTTTGTGGCCCGCGTCATGCTGATGATTAATGTATTTTTATTACAATTTGCGCTCAAAATATTAGGCAGTTTGATTTTTTTTCATAAAAATATGAAAAAAAAAAAAAAACTCAATTTTTTTATGCGGCGACTTCTGCCGCATAAAAATAGGTGGATGGAAACATAGCTAGTGGCATCGTTTCATTTTCTTTATAATCGCGCTCTTGAAAACTATTCAAGCTCAAACCTTTAGGGAAAATGTTGTTTTTAAAATCAGGACTGAAAGAGTTGCCGGAATCTTAATGGTGGTGATTTTGAAGTCATGTGACCGTGGCGTAGGTCATTTATAACCTACGTCTAACTTTTTGTTTCTGGTTGTATTTAGATTTCAAAATTCATAAATGCTGATTATCTTGAACAAAACATGTAGCCTAAGAATCAACAACTTTTGTTGGACACCGAGCTAATTTTTCACAATAATCCAAAAACCAATGGAAAAATCCTGTTGGGTTTTTGTCAAGGGACCCAGGGTGATTTGAACTTTTGAGTTGGCCTTAAAAAAATATGCCATAAATGAAGCACTCTGAAAAGAAAGAGTAGTACAGAGCTAAAGCCTGTCTCATGCTGTCCACCTTTTTTCTACGACCCATGGTGCTTTGCGCAAATTATGGGAGTAACTTCCGTTTACACTGTAAACAATGAGCAAAAGGTTCGCTCTATGAACGCAATAAGCATTTTCAAAAACTGGGTACAACGAGGTGACATTAAAAGTGTAAAAGCATTAACAAATTACTTTCAGCATACTCTGAATAACGCCTAATGATCCTACTTCTATCCGCAGCAATATTATAGACGTGTTTAATATTATAGTAGTATATGCCTACATTTCGTAACAATTCGATTTTACAGCATCCGTGTGAAAACAAACTTGGAAAGAGACATGAGGAGAAAAATGAAAGGTTCTTAGTGCATTCCAGGGAATTATTCATGGTTTATATTGTAAATTAAATCAGAGAGCAGACCACAGATGCACAGTATAAGTTGTCTTTTTTCATCTATTTACAGCAGAATACAAAGGAAATGAACATAATCAGGAGGAAATAATGCAGCGGGCTGAAATGAACTATTCTATACATATCGTTTGTTATATACACGTAATGTTATTCTCCTGACGTCTGAAAATAGAAAAAGAATGAAAATTTACAGGATATTCAATCAAAGTGACGGATGAGGATTATTTGTAGCGCAATCTTATGATTTGAAATGATTTGGAACTTCCCCAAACCAGTCTTTTTAAGTGCCTCCCATAATTTAAAACACAGTAGCTGCTCGTCAGACAGAAAACATGGCTACATTTCTCATCTCCATCTGTATACAGTGGTTCTCAAATCTGTTCCTGGAGTCGCCCAACACAGCAGATTATAAACATCTCCTCTCTCTCACTCATACATTTCATGTCTCTACTAATGAGCCGAGGACCTGAATCAGGCGTGTTTGATTAGGGAGACATACAAAACGGGCAGCTGCCTTCTGCAGAGCTGATTTACAGCTAAATTAATTTTGTAATTAATGAATATCGACACTGTTAGTGAACTGAATGAAAATTAACTAAATTGAGCTGAATAATGTCACTATTCTGATCTGAAAACGTCATTTCATGAATTTGCTGCATAATTAATTTATTATAATTGATAATTCCTGATGAAGCTGCTTTGAAACAGTCTGTCTTGTATTGGAGAGTTTTATCCGGGATGTCCAGGATTTTCAGTGCTGCGTTTCAACCTATTAGCTACTTTTATTTGCCTTCGTTTGAAATAACGAAATAACATTTGACTGCATGTTTATGTGTATTCATAGGTAGCTGACACGCAACTCTCTACCTAAAATAATTTAACAACATTTTGCTTCTCCTCTGAATAAGTCAGCTTTTATGACCATACTTACTGATAGACTACATTGCATTTTCAAAAATGTCACATCACAGGACCATTTTAAACAAACTAAGAGCTGTGAAAAAATGGTGACCTGCAAGACCTAAAATATATATTTATACTAATGCATTATATTTTAACCTAAAAATGTTTTGCATTTGCATTTTGTAAACTTCATCTTTTAGTATAACTACAATGACTACTGACATTGTACCCTGAACTGAATGAACAATTCAACATCAATATCTAATACAAAACTCATCTGAAATCACAATTCATCACTTCCAGTGTAACATTATAAATCAAGGCCTCCAAATCTTCTATTCACTGACAGCAATGAAGGCCTGGTGGATGTGTTTATCGAAAGCATCGCTGGCCTATAAGGCGATATAGAGAAAAACAACAACAACCTGTCATGTAAAACAGTTATTATATAATAAACACCCGTCATACCATATAAAGCAGGATGCGCGTGAAAAGCAGACGCTTCCTGGATGGATCAGTTCCCCTTCAAAATATCACTGTAGTGTTACAGATCACCGCAGAATAATGCGTGTCGACTGCCCGGATGAAGAGTACTTATACACGCGTTATTTATAAAGATCACAATTAAAATAAACCAGAGCTGCGCGTTAAACAGCACGCTCAACGCTCATCGATTAATGTCCATCCACCCGTGACCCGCAGATCAGAGCCGCGTGCTGTAAACGCTGTACACACAGCAGCTGATTCACACTGTCGGTGTTTGACACGGAGCAGAAAACCTGAAGAAGGATCAGCTGACATTATCAACGCAGCGTCAAGACGCAGGTGCACGCGTGACACAATAATAAACAATAGCAATAATGTTTTAAATCCAGCGTTTTCATCATACTTACAGGTTAAATACGCTGTCCAGATCTTTTGTCACATATTAGGCTACTCCAGGTGAATTTCTGCATTCATTTCTTGATGGATGACTGAATCACACACTGCGCATGCGTGCTCATCCTGCCGAGCAGGTTCCTCAAGCCTCGGTTTGTGTGTAATTATTAAAGTACGCCAAACACACCCCGTGGTTCTCAGGAATATGGACAATGTCGGTGTAATTATTAAGTTTACAGTGTAGCTAACCCTTATTTTTATGTAGCAGCACAAACAAAACAGTAGCCTACCGATAGTCCCTGCTGAAAAAAACAATAGAACCCTGTCCAAAACACAATAGATAATCTAATGGATTTAATGGTTATAATGGGAATTGCACTGGTTTTAATGGAAACTATAATGGTGTTTACTGGTATGTGATGGATTCTATTGGTGGGATGTTAAATCCTATTGGAAAAATGCCCAAAACACACTACAAAAAGGATTTTGTAATGGTTTTACTGGAGAAAGCTAATGGTTCATAATGGTATTTTAATGGAAACCATTGGAATTTCTGTGATGGTTTCTATTGTTTTTTTAGCAGGGGTGTCAGGTTTTGCATTCCTTAAGGAACATGTTCCCACATGAAAAAATACTAGGTAATTTATATATATAGTGTTTTTGAGCCATACTATAGTAAAGTGTATTATACTGTATATATTTTAGTATTTACAACACTTTGTTAATGAATGCTACAAGCATATATAGTATTAACTATAGTGAACTTATAAACTTTTAGTATTCTTTAGTTTTTTTTTTTTTTTTTTTTTTTTTTTTTTTTTTTTTCTTTTTTTTTAATTAAATATATTTAATTATTTATTTTTTTTTTTTATTTATATTAATTAATTAATTAAATTTTATATACCCTTTTACTTAACCACACTGTGACAGACAAGACCAGGGGACAGAGAAAACAAGAGAGAGAAAGAAGAAAGAAGATAGGAAAAAAAAAAAAAAAAAAAAAGGTTGTGGAAAGTCAACAAAGAAGGGGAAGAGAGAGAGAGAAAAAAGGAGAATGGGGGATAGAGAGAGAGAGGGAGAAAAAACAAAAACAAAAAAACAGACAATTTGCTTCAATACCTGCTGACAAAAGAGAAAACAACCGAAGACACAACATCAAAAGAGACTGCAGCAACAACCACAATCTGTATAAATCACAATAAATTCTAAATGTTAAATGTTATTGAGCAGCACACATAACTAATATTACAAAATAAGTTTTGAAGCAACAGCAGATCAAGACAATGTGTGTCTGTGAGCACCTGTTTTTACACCAATGTGAATGCTTGAGTGTACACCTGTGTGTGTGAGCGCGCTTGTGTTCATAAGGTTCCTCCATGTAAATGTTTAATAGTGTGTGTGGGAAACAACAGCCCCATCCCCGCAAGGCATGAAGCAGGCACGGAACAGACCCGGGCCCCAAACATCCGGAGGCCCCCCAGGGCACGAGACCCCCAGGAGAACCACCGCAGGGACAACCGCGGCCTCCACCCACAAAAAGGGCAGAGGAGAGCCGAAGGCGGGACCTCCGACAGCCACAGTGTAGGCGCCCCAGGGTGCCGTGGCGGCAAGCCCGCAGGCTCCACCGGCAGCCGACCACACCAGGGCGGACCAGGCCCTGGGCCCGGAGACCCAAAGGCCCCCCACCCCACAAACGGGGCCCAGCAAGGCCAGTAGGGCCAGGCCCCGCCAATCGACCGCCGAGAGCGGGCCGGCGCTCGCCCGAGCATCCTGCCCCGGCGCGAGAAATCACCAACGCACCGGCGGCATCCTCCACCGGCAGGGCATGGTGGTGGGGTGGGGTCGACTAAGATGATGAGTGAGGCGGAGTCTAAGGCCCGACCTGACACATAGACGTAGACGAAAGCACACATATACACAAGCATATGTTCCCACCCTCATGCACGCAAACAAATATTCACACCTTCGCCCCACATGTAGACACACAAAAATGGACACAGTACCCACACTCACACTCCCCATATGCACTCTATACTCCTAGATCCAGGCACCACCACCCCCAGAGCGGTAGCCAGCGCCCGATCCCGGAGCTGAACCCCCTTCGCTCCGGCGTGGGGACAGGAAGACCACCCCGGTCCCGCAGCAGCAGAGAAAATCAACAGCCCAGACCCCGACCGGGCGGCCAGCTCATCCTCACAGCCCCGGCCCCAGACAGAGAACAGAGAACAGGGGTGTGAAAAAAAAAAAAAAAAAAAAAAAACCCACCACCCCATGCTTCACCCCACCCGCTCAAATGTAGTGTTGGTGTGTGTTGTTCTAAGGTGCTTTAAAACAGGGGTGCTTTAAAACAGGGGAGGGGCACCCTCCACAAGCTTGTGTCAGCTCGTCCCCTCCCTAGAGCCCTCAATGTCTATGTGCAACTTAAAATTGAGAAGTGGGCACTGGCACCAGAGGAAGGCTGAATGAACAGACCGCCCTCCGGATGCCATTCAGTGTGCCCACCCCCAAGGCCCTATATGTATGTGTCATGTGACAGTAAGTAATGAGAATGTCTAAGCTGTAATGTGTAATTGAGATGCAGGCGGCCACGAGGAGACAGAGGAGTACCACCTCCCCCGCATCCCAGCGACTCACCCGCACCTCAAAACCCTACCTATGTGTTGGTGTGATGGAGCGGGAGAAGTGAAGCCTTAGGGATGGGGAGGAAAACATCAGAGGGGGCAAAATACCCCCCCCTCTGGAGCCAGCTCCCCCGCTGACCCCCATAGGCACCCCCGTTACCCCAAATCTGCCCAGGGCGGGGGGCCCAGGCCCATCCAGACCAGGGCCCATGGCAGCCCGGGGCGGCCCACCCCCCCACCAGACCCCACAGCAGAGGAAAAACTACCCCACCCCATCATCCAGTCACTTTCCCAAACTACATAAGACAATAAGACACCCAGGTAAAGCCCGTATACCCCGCCTCTATTGGACCCCCCCCCCCCCGCGGAGGCACCGATGCATCGAAGACCCCCAACAGAGCCGGGCCCAAGCGCATGCACCAACCCATGCTCCCGGCGGCACACCAACCAGGACCCAAGCCCCCAGGCCCAGCCGTGACCCCAAGCCGGAGGCCAGAGCGTCCCCAGATCCCCAAACCCCCCCCGGACCAACCCCGGAAACAGTGCGGCCGCCAGGCTGGCAACCTACGTCCGCCGGCACAGGCATCCCCAGCAGGCCGCATGCCGCGCCAGAGAAACAGCATCTAAGAGTCACCAATACCCCATCCAGGCCAAGGCCGCAGCCCAGCGCCAAAACCCCAAGAAACCCATCCCCAGGGAACCCCAGATGCCCCAGGCCCATATTGCCACCCCACGCCAACAACAAAACCACAGCCGGACAGATCGGGACCCCACCCACACTAGGTGATGGAGATGAATCAAAGGAGCCCAGGAGAGATTGATCTAATGTGTCAGCAGAGCTGTTTCAAGGCTAATATAATCCACAAATAATCCTCTATATTGGTTGATATTAAGATTATTTTTATTTTTCCGTTCATGAGGACAGTTCTTAGCAATGGCATAGGGCAGTGAAAGCCATGTGGATTGTGTTATCTTCTGTAGTGACACCATCTAGGTCGGCCAACAACAAGAGGCTAAAGGAGGGCTGGAATAGAGCATTTAAGACACTTTGATAAGTCTTCACAAATCCTGTACCAGTACCTCTGAACAGGTGGACAGAACCATAGAGTGTGGATGTAATTGTCAGGTGTATTGCCTTTACAGTGTGAGCAGTTGTTAGAAGCTGTAAAAACCCATCCTGAACATACGGATGACCTGTGTAGTGCACTCTATGCAGAATTTTGTATTGTATTAATTGTAATCCAGGATTTCTAATCAGTTCAAAGGTTTTTAAACATATCTGAGACAGAAATTATGGTCCAGCTTACTGATAGATCTGCTTCCCATTTTGCAATAGGAAGTGATACTGATTCATCTATATTGGAAAGTGCCCTGTATATTTTAGACATTAATTTGGGGGGTTTTGAGATTAAGAAAAGAAAATCTGACACACTTGGTGGTATTTGTAAATTGATATGATTAGACTTAAATTTCCTTTTTACAATAGATTTAATTTGTTGATATTCTAAAAATCTGTTCTTATTAATCCATATTGTTTAATTAATTTGTCAAAGGGAATAAAGTCTGTCCCTTTGAATATATGTTCCAGGGTATTTAATACCTTTACAACTCCAATCTGTGAAGTTTATCCTATTGTTGTTTAGCAATATGTCAGGATTGTTCCAGATAGGGGTACGTTTGCAAGGGATTAGTGAAGACTCCGTCATTTTTAGAATCCCCCATGCTGTCAGAGAAGAGTTGATACTGATGCTTTTAAAGCATACGTGTCGTTTACTGATCGAGCTAATGAATGGCAGATCGAAATCTCTATATTATTGCATAATGCCTGTTCTACATCTAGCCAAGGCTCATCTAAGAGGGTGTGTTTTAAACACCTGAAATGTGTTGAAGCCTATTGGCTAAGAAATAGTGGTTAAAGTTAGGTAGATCTAGTCCTCCTTTATCCTTGGTCTTTTGCAGCGTTTTAGCTAATACGCGGGGGGTTTACCTTTCCAAAGGAATTTAGAGATAGAGGAGTCCAAAGATCTCTCAGTCAGGTGGTGGTTTACTCGGGATCATTGCAAATAAATAATTAATTCTTGGCAAAACATCATTTTTATTGAGGTGACTCTTCCCATGAGTGATATGGGTAGAGACTCCATCTGGTTAGATCTCTTCTACCTTCTTTAAAGTGGGATGTGGTTTAATTTAATCAAATCTGCCAGTTTAGGAGAAACATTAATACCTAAATATTTAATATTTCCAGATTGCAATGGAGTGGAAGAATTCTGGAAGGAACAATTAATTGGAAGAACTGTTGATTTTAACAGTTTATTGAATAATCTGAGACTCTTGCGAAAGAGTTTATTAATGTAATTACCTCAGAGAGAGTGGTTTGTGAATGTTGAAGAAAAAGTAACACATCATCTGCGTAAAGTAACTTTATGTTCTACATTCTTGCATTTAATGCTTTAAATCACTGTTGCCTGTCTAATTGCTGCTGCTAGTGGTTCAATATAAAATTGCAAACAGTGAGGGGGAGAGGGGGCATCCTGCCTGGTGCCCCTCTTAAGACAGAAGCTAGAGGACGTTTGGCATTTGTCCTGACACATGCTGTTGGAGAGTTATATATATAATATTTTTAACCAGTTTATATGAAAGAGTTTCCAAAACCAAATTTGTGTAAAGTTGCAAAATAGAAAATTCCAGTTAACCCTATCAAAAGCTTTTTCTGCATCTAGAGACAATATTGTAATTTGAAGGTTTCTATTGCATGAATAGTCTATCAGTTAAGTAACCTACGAGTATTTGTTGAGGAGTGCTGCCTTTTATGAAACCAGTTTGGTCGTAATGAATTATGAGAGGGGTTATCTTCTCTATTCAGCTCTTTTTGAGATAGCTTTGCAGATTATTTTAGTGTCCACATTAATAAGGGATATTGGACGATAGCTAGTAGGCAATACAGGGTCTTTGCCCTGGTTTTAGTAAGAGACTAATGTTGGCAGAATTCATATTTGGTGGAAGTCTGCCATTTTCTTTGGTTTCCTGCAACATTCTGTAGAATGTTGGTGCCAGAATAGCCCAGAATTCTTTATAGAATTCTGCTGGAAAGCCATCTGGACCTGGAGCCTTTTTATTGGGCATACTGTTCAAAGCTTCCTGAAGTTCATCTGATGTCAGTGGAGAATCCAATGCCATCGCTTGATTGTCTGTTAATTTCGGAAGAGTTATATTGTCAAGAAATTGGTCAACTTCGTCTTTAGATGGGTTTATCTGTGGAGAATATAAAGATTCGTAAAAATCTCTGAAAGTGTTGTTTATTCTTTCAGGGTCATATACTGTATCCCAGTTAAATCTTTAACAGCACATATCGTTGTTTTTTCTTTATTTATTTTTAACTGGTTCGCTAAGAATTGACCTGATTTGTTACCATATTCAAATTCTTGCCAGCGAAGTCTTTGTGCTAAGAATTTAGTTTTTTTATTAATAATTTCATTTAATTCTAGTTTTGCTTTACATATTTTTTTCAGCATTTCCTGTTCCTGGGGGATACGTAGGATTCTTCTAAAGTTTTTATGGTTTCTTCTAATTCCTGAATACATTTATTTTCTCTTTTCTTTTTATGCGATGAGAATGAGATTATTCTACCTCTCATCACAGCTTTGCCTGCTTCCCAGAGAACAGATGCTGATGTTCCAGGCAGGTCATTATAGTCTAAATATAAAGCCCACTCTTCTTTAAAATATTTAATAAAATTGTCGTCTTTAAGCAATGATGTATTGAATCTCCAGTTATTACTTGGTGGAGTGGTCTTCTTATTTACTAGAGTTAAAGAAACAGCAGCATGATCGCTGACAGCTATAGTGTGTATCTCTGTGTCTGAAATGTCACTCAGCAGTGAGCTGCTGACTAGGAAATAATCCAGACGAGAGTAAGAGTGATGGACATGTGAGAAGAAAGTAAATTCCCTACTGTTGGTGTGGAGAGAACGTCATGCATCGCAAAGTCCATAGTCGCTCATGTACTGTTTAACTATATTTGTGGATTCCCAATTGCGCTGAGTTCCAGCTGTACTTAGCCTGTCCATTTCTTTATTTAGTCCAAAGTTGAGGTCTCCCCCAATTATAAGTGCACAATCTAGTTGTTCAGAAAGTGCGGTAAAAAAACCATGAAAGAAAGAGGGATCATCAACATTTGGACCATATATACTAACAATACATAACTTTTTGTCAAATATAGATAATTTAATGATTAGAAATCTACCTTCTGGATCTATAACTGTGTTGAGTACTGTGAAATTAACATTTTTATGTATTAAAATTGCTACCCCCCTTTGCCTAGAGTTATAGCAGGCTGAGAACACATTAGGAAACTCAGTTGTTTTAAGTTGATCTGTAGCTGTGGCAGGTCTATGAGTCTCTTGTAATAATACAACGTCTGCTTGTAGTTTTTTAAGCTGGCTAAATATTTTTAACTTTTTTTCCTTGGAGCCAGCTCCATTCACATTCCATGTGACAAACCTTAATGCACCCATAGATGTGTGTGTGTAGCTAATGCTGCTCGCTGCGTGTGATGCTCAAATGAATAAGATATGAGCGGGCGTGTACACGCTTGTATGCGAGTATGTCCTTCATGTCTGTGTGTGCTGTAAGGTCTGAGTGGTTGCGTTAATGCTGAGTGTATATGTACATGGTCGTGCCAAGCAGATGTGTAATATAGTGTGTTTTGTTTATATGTGTAGTAAAGCAGGTGATCGGTGCCGTGAAAGGAGTTGGAAGTAAGAAAGACATACAAAGAAGCAAGCATAGAGGGATGAAAGTAAAAACTTGACAGAAACGAAAACATTGCAAAATCATTTAAACGCTGCGGAGACTGACTGTACGTGTTTGTTATGATATCGTATTAAATTATCGAAATGACATAAATATTTAGAGATAAAGCAGGATGCGCGTGAAAAGCAGACGCTTCCTGGATGGATCAGTTCCCCTTCAAAATATCACTGTAGTGTTACAGATCACCGCAGAATAATGCGTGTCGACTGCCCGGATGAAGAGTACTTATACACGCGTTATTTATAAAGATCACAATTAAAATAAACCAGAGCTGCGCGTTAAACAGCACGCTCAACGCTCATCGATTAATGTCCATCCACCCGTGACCCGCGGATCAGAGCCGCGTGCTGTAAACGCTGTACACACAGCAGCTGATTCACACTGTCGGTGTTTGACACGGACACGGAGCAGAAAACCTGAAGAAGGATCAGCTGACATTATCAACGCAGCGTCAAGACGCAGGTGCACGCGTGACACAATAATAAACAATAGCAATAATGTTTTAAATCCAGCGTTTTCATCATACTTACAGGTTAAATACGCTGTCCAGATCTTTTGTCACATATTAGGCTACTCCAGGTGAATTTCTGCATTCATTTCTTGATGGATGACTGAATCACACACTGCGCATGCGTGCTCATCCTGCCGAGCCGAGCAGGTTCCTCAAGCCTCGGTTTGTGTGTAATTATTAAAGTACGCCAAACACACCCCGTGGTTCTCAGGAATATGGACAATGTCGGTGTAATTATTAAGTTTACAGTGTAGCTAACCCTTATTTTTATGTAGCAGCACAAACAAAACAGTAGCCTACCGATAGTCCCTGCTGAAAAAAACAATAGAACCCTGTCCAAAACACAATAGATAATCTAATGGATTTAATGGTTATAATGGGAATTGCACTGGTTTTAATGGAAACTATAATGGTGTCTACTGGTATGTGATGGATTCTATTGGTGGGATGTTAAATCCTATTCGAAAAATGCCCAAAACACACTACAAAAAGGAATTTTGTAATGGTTTTACTGGAGAAAGCTAATGGTTCATAATGGTATTTTAATGGAAACCATTGGAATTTCTGTGATGGTTTCTATTGTTTTTTTAGCAGGGGTGTCAGGTTTTGCATTCCTTAAGGAACATGTTCCCACATGAAAAAATACTAGGTAATTTATATATATAGTGTTTTTGAGCCATACTATAGTAAAGTGTATTATACTGTATATATTTTAGTATTTACAACACTTTGTTAATGAATGCTACAAGCATATATAGTATTAACTATAGTGAACTTATAAACTTTTAGTATTCTTTAGTTTTTACTACAGTAAACTGTAGCGTATTGTAGTATTATATACTCTATAGTTGTAGAAAACTTAGTACAGTATTGGGTAAAGTAATTTGTTTATATTAGTTGTTATATTACAACAAATTAATTCAAGTACTTTACTATAGTATGGTTCAAAATCAGTATAGTATTTACCATAAATTACTATAGTATTTTTTCATGTGGGGTGTATTTTTTACCATATTTATATTTACATATATAAGCTATTTTATGTTTTACAGTCATATTCACTTCTAACATTCATTGTAGGCGTTATTTCAAGTCATGTGCATGAAGACAGAAGCAAGAAGAAGCACGCAGGTAAATAATGAGCCCAGATTGCAGTTGCATCCTGAGTGTTTATTGTTATTGTCTGGTACCTGCATTTCTGCTTGGATGCTGGAAACCCATCATAGTATTTTGCATAGGTCTCTGATGCCCATGTCATATGGATGAAACAGTCGGCACATCATGAAAACCATGCAGAATAGTGAAAGGCACAATCACCATAGATATCATGTACACCAATCATTTTTAATACTCTATTTGTACTTTGTTACTAAGGTGAACATCTCTTCTAATAACAATATGAGGAAAAAATACAAGCATTTTTATTTTTGTTATCTTTTCTCATTTCATGTTTTCAGTCAACCTTCCCTTAAATCACAAATAACTATCGCTTCCACGATACGGACATCATTCTAGTCCCACAAATTAAATGAATCATATTGAACACACACACACACACACACACAGAGAGAGAGAAATAACACAGAGTATACATTGCCCAGTTGTTGCGCTGAACAGCAGCGGTGGATCTGTTCAGAGGGCAGAGATCACTGAATGTACGTTCATTATGCGATTTTGCCGTGTCCACTTCATCTAACATGTAGAAACAATGCAAATAGAAGACGACCTTCAAGTGGACGATGTTAAGGACCCTTGTAAGGCTACAGGGCTTTGGATTTTCCTAGATACACCACTGACATTCGTACTGCACTCTCTGTGGAGTCAATATGATGTAGAAACAGTCCATTTAAAATGAAAACAAAGAAATAAAAGCATAATTAGATTTACATTATAGTTATATTATTTTGTTAATAGATAGCTTTAGATAGCCTACTACAATAATAGTGTTACAGATTTTGGCAGGTGATAGGAAAAACTACAAGAAGAACTCTTAAAATGATTCAAAACTAAACTGACAGAAGAAATATCAGAAAATTGCATGTAAAATCAAATCCTCTTAATGCAAAACAGCTCAATGGTGGTACTGACAACATGGCAAACGTTGGTTCCTATCATAAAATACCCAGTAAGAACATGTACTCAAGTTTTTGTAGAAACATACGGTTAAATGATACCATGAAAACAGGAAGGCGATGTTTCAAAATGAAAATAACGCAAACACTGAATTGTAAATAGTTTGGAATTATATACATTTGAATGCAACTAATTGTTTACCTCTTAAGGTAGCTTTTTTCCCCCAACTCATGCATGTTGGCATCTCATTCACCATTGCAAGCGAAAACAGCATACTGCTAAATACCATGATTCTCCATAAAACGTAAGACAGTGCAAACTTCTCAAAGTCTCAAAAAATGTACAAACAGTCATATAATTATATACTTTAAGCACCATTGTTAGTCTATTCATTACTGAATACACATATAAGATAGATCACAACGTGGTGGATGCATTTCTTGTAAATGTGCCGAGAGCATTCGCTGACTATTAAGGAAGAGCACATTTTAGGATTCGACGTATGCGTTAGTGTGAGTGCATGTGTGCTGGGTCCATCAAAAGAGAGACGCTGACCCAGCAACCTCTGACAGACATCAGAATACAATGAAGATGTAAAGCACAATCGTATAATCAATATTTAAGAGGTATGATGAAATGCAAATAATGACATTGTCTGAAAAATTGATGTTTTGAGAAACAGAAATGGTCGAGGGAAACATTTTCATTCTTTGTCTCTGTGGTCACAGTGATTTCACACAAAAGCATTAAGTGCTGGACAGGGGAACTTTCGAGCTACACTGAAGGCTTTGCAATGGACAAGCACATGATTTTTTTGTGGAGCATCAGGTCAATCTCACAAAAACTTTACAAATTGCATCCCAAAATCAAAAGTAACTATATTTTGCAGATTATGCAGCCATCTTGACAACTTTTGTGAAATTCACCCAACAGTTATCCTCCATGAAGCAAATAAAGAGTCACAATCGATACTATCCTGCACATTCTATAAGCAATTATATCCATAGTCTACGGCAACCTCTCCTCAGCTCTGTAAGTTGATCTGTAAAGACATTGCACATTGCCCCGATACTCCTGCGATTGCTTCCTATTAGATCAGATGTTGACAGGGAGCTATCATGTCAGCTTTAGCTTCATGTCACATTTTAGGGAAATACTAAACAGCTATATCCCTAAAAGATCACTGAAAAATAATAACAAATTTTCTTAGTAATATGTTGTTGTTATTATGTGAGTACTATACATGATGGACCCTATGTCAGTTTACCTGAAGGCTCTGTTTCAAAATCTAGTGAGCTAGATTCCTTAAGAAGCTGCCTCAAGAGACATGAATTAAAATAGATTTCAAGAGAGTTTGATGGTAACATGTTGCTAAGCTGTTTTCTATACTTTTTGGTACTGAATGAGTTATAAAGTACACAAGAGTTTTGATGCTTACAGTTGATTCCAATAGAATTTGATGTTAGCATGTTGCTAAGCTAACACAAGGCAACACTCTAATAAGCACACATTCATAGCACACCTAAATATTGGGAGTAAATATCTATTTATACCTGCACTGGGGTATCTTTCCCATTCAGACTATGTATAGAATTGACAGTGCCCACTTTCTCCACCATCTTGAATTGATTTCTTTAGTGAAACTGCCTTTTCATGGAAGGATACTGCCTTTGTGGAAGCACACCAATAAAATGTGTTTCCTAAATGCTGTTTAGATTATTAAAGATTGTTTTAGGTTTAGGAACAGAGGTCATACAAAAGCAAGCAATTAAATGAAATTGTTTGGGAGTTGAATTACTTTTGAAAGTTAGCACCACTATGCTGAAAATCAGGCAGCAAAATCTACTTTGAAATGACCTCTCTATAAACGTATCTGGCTAGATTTGTCTTAATCTGCAAACTCTCAACTGCTTGTATCTATTCTTGCTCACTCACACTTTATCTACATACTTTTTAATTCTTGTTGTCTTTAAGTGACCTTTTCATTGCTGTAGTAGGTTTTTTGTTCTCTCAGTGTGATGTGATCTTAGGATCATATTTCTATGAAGCATTCAGTGGTTGGCTCCTTCTTTTGACAATTTAACCTGATTATGTTTCAACAAACAGTGCCAATGTACCTGAAGTGTCATTGTTATACATTTAGAGGGATGTATGTAAAGATACAGAGTTTACACGTGTCTCCTTTTCAGCTATACGCCCAGATAGGGAAACTGATTTAGGTGTTATTGGAGGTACATGGGCATTTAAGCAAACATGAATCGTCTTAGAGTAATTGTGCTTGGTAGTGGGTTTCCAGATAAGAGTGAAAAGAGGATAAACTGGCTTGTGCTCAAAGAAAAACCTGATTAATATGAAACTGAATAACATTATGGACATAAAATCAGTAAAAGCAAAAGGAGAACTTGAGAAGGTAGGGGATTCATTGGGAGGTGAGGGTTTCTTGGGGTGGGTTATAATGCCCTCAATGTAAACTTTAATGCATCAGTGGCAGATGTTGCGCTGGCACGGTTGGTGCAGGAAGGAGTTGCGGGTGTTGGTCGCACGACGTTGCACCTGTTCACGCACAAGGTTTTGGCGCTGCATGCGGTTGCGTGCCAGGTGGCGACGCTCAGTGCGGGCTTTGGCCCTCTGGACCCTGGAGACCTGGGTGACTTTAGCCAGGGCACCTGCCTGTGCGGCTGATCCTCGGGTCACCCGTGTGGGCATGCTGCTCCTGGTCATTACGGGCGCTGCTGATTCAGACATCCTGCTGGAACAGTGCAGATAGGAGGAAAATGAAATGAGAAGATAAGAAGATGGAAGACAAAATTAGGACAGTGTCCAAGTTTTTCATATTCAGCATGATTTTTATTGCTCCTGGAGAGCCAATGTCCTGCAAAGTTTATCTCTAGTTCGCTCCAACACACCTTGATTAGCTGGTTCAGGTGTGTTTAACTGGGGATGGAGATCAACTCTGCAAGAGGCCCATGAGGACCAGGACACCCCTGGTGTAAGTGCTGACATATCCTACAACAGGGGTGTCCAAACCTGTTCCTGGAAAGCCAATGTTCTGCAGAGTTTAGCTCCAACTTGCCTCAACACACTTACCTGGAGGTTTCTAGTATGCCTAGTAAGACCTTGATTAGCTGGTTCAGGTGTGTTTAATTAGGGTTGGAGATAAACTCTGCAGGACAGTGGCCCTCCAGGAGCAGGATTGGACACCCCTGGTGTAAGTGCTGACATATCCTACAACAGGAGTGTCCAAACCTGTTCCTGGAAGGCCGGTGTCCTGCAGAGTTTAACTCTGAATAAACAGACGATATCGTTCGCTGGTGTGGACGCTAATATCATTATCTTTATAGTTATTGTTCTTGGTGTGAACGGGGCTTAAAGATCTTGATTAGTTGGTTCAGGGTGTGTTTTTAATTAGGGTTGATAAACTCTGCAGGACAGTGGCCCTCTAGGAACTGATTTGGACACCCCTGTCTTACAATATTAATTACATACAAATGTTGAATGCATTAGTTTATAGATGAACAACAATGGTCATTAACAGCCAATTTAAGAGGTCAGTTTCTTCAGTTAGGAATGTCTGATCTTCATGATATAGAGAATATTATTGCATGGTACATTTAAGAGGCAGTGTACCAAATTTTGTAAAAAATCATCCACCAGGTGGTACTATAATATGTAATAATAATTCCTTACATTTATATAGCGCTTTTCTGGGCACTCAAAGCGCTTTACATTATGAGGGGGGATCTCCTCATCCGCCACCAGTGTGCAGCATCCACCTGGATGATGCGACGGCAGCCATATTGCGCCAGAACGCCCACCACACACCAGCTTATTGGTGAAGAGGAGACAAAGTGATGAAGCCAATCAGAATATGGGGATGGTTAGGAGGCCATGATGATGGACAGAGGCCAATGGGTGAATTTGGCCAGTATGCCGGGGTTACAGCCCTACTCTTTTTCAAAGGACATCCTGGGATTTTTAATGACTACAGAGAGTCAGGACCTCGGTTTAACGTCTCATCCGAAAGACAGTAATATTATTATTATTATTATTATTATTACTATATGTGAATTTCTTATAGGCTACGTCCAAAAGCTTAGGCAGCTGACTTGCTGCCCTATCAGGCAATGAATATGCAGACAGCAGACAAGACCTTGATTAGCTTGTTCAGGTGTGTTCGATTAAGTTTGGAGCAAAACTCGTAAGCTGCATTTCCATTACCCTTCAAATTGCGCAAATTGAAATTGCAAATTGAAAATACGCCTAAAGGAAACACGTCAATTTTGCAAAAACTCCCATATATCGCAAAAAAGGTTTTTACGCTCACGTGAGGTGGTTTTTCAGGCAATTCGAAAAAGGATTATTTTGCTAAATTGCAATGGAAACAGTTATTTCGCATTTAAAGGTCACCTGGCGTACATAAAATTCACATGATCATTCTTTAATGTACTGTGACCTCAAAGAAACACCTCATACGTGGCCGCTCTCAAGTATAAGGGGCTTTTCTTGTCATTAATGCTTGGATAACACTGCATTACGGCTCCAACATGGCCACCGGAGCTAATCGTGGCCACTCTAGTCAATGATTGTGTTTATACCAGCTGCACCGCGGCACGTTTCAGAAGCATCCCAAAAGCGTCTCTCTGCGCTCCTTCTCTAAAAATACATGCCTACATCTCCTTCGATTAAAAATAATGGCTAGTGTGTTGGCTGCAATATACGTAAACCTACCATCATCTGTCACCATGACTTATTGCTAGAGGAAAAAAATTACGTTTTAGTCGCATAACATGGAAACGGTGGAAACGCCATCATTTTGCAGTGTTTTTTTTTTATCGACATTTATAAAATATCGCAAAGGTTTTGCGCAAATCTGTAATGAAGCGCACCTATTGAACCCCTGAACTAGGCGCAACAAAATGTCAACACCAGCAAGCAATAAATCAAGATGTGTTAATCCAGGGGTGTCCAAACTTGGTCCTGGAGGGCCACTTTCCTTCAAAGTTTACCTTCTGCTTGCCTCAACACACCTGCCTGCAAGTTTCCAATTTGCCCAGTAAGACCTTGATTAGCTGGTTCAGGTGTGTTTAATTGGGATTGGAGCTAAAATTTGCAGGGCATCGGCCCTCCAGGAACAGGATTGGACACCCCTGCATTAGTCCTTCCATGTTTTTGTCCTAACCAACTGTGATGACAGTTTGTCAGTCACCTGGTTTACATTTGTTTTGCGCAAACACAAACCAAGTGAAATCTCACTGCAGAAAAGAATGCAAACAGCGGAAGTGAAATTTACCTGACACTGCCAGCCAGGCTGGTGGTGCTCTCTTCCACCGCAGGGAGAGGGCCAGGGGAGACGTACACGGACATGCTGGGGTGCTCGATGAGGAGGTCCTCCATGGGGCTGGCCTCCGCCGAGGCTCCCTCTGCAGTAAAACAGGGGGGAGGGGTGACAAACCAGCTCTCATCCATGCTGCAGGAACACGATCCCCACTCGCTTAACAACACATTCACTTCTACTGACTCAAGGTGAGAGAAGGAGGCGGGATCAGGAGGAGAGCAGATGGAAGGGGAGGAAGTATGTGCCGCCTGTATCCTGCCTGCTCTAGTCCTGCGGTTTCTGCAGGTAGGAGGAGAGGGGCCGCATATCTGAGATGCATGACATTCACTGCGGGGACGGGCGCATGCTACTGAAGCTGCCTCTGGCCCATCCTCACCTTCAGTGAAGTAGGAAGTGACAGAAGACAGAACAGGGTGTATTTCCAGAATATGAAAGGTTTGATTGAAGCCATGCGAGTGGGGGATGCCAGTACCATGAGCACACATACCAATAAAAGGAATTCATTCAAATATGGACAAATGAGAAGGGATACAGAAACAACAGAAAAAAACATAGAAAATACTACCATTAGTTTTTTATAACCCTTTTTAAATTATCATGATCTACTCACCATGTACTACTTTGTACTACTAAGTCCCAAAAACTTGGTTCCAAAACCTAGTGAGATGCCTACTTGTGCAGCATTTCAAATGGGAAGTGTGTCATTTCTAGTAATAGTCTGAACAGCCCAATGGGACACAGTATAACCACACTTACTCAACCATTGGCAACAGTTGTGAGGGAAATAATGGCTAAAAAAGGAGATTGGCACAGAAATACACACTTCAACAAACCTCAGAGCCCAGTTAATTAAAACCAGATTATTATTTCAGATAGTTGTGCTGAGTTTTCCTAACTTGCTTAGAGAAACTTACTGCAGTCGAATATGTCTACAAGCCATGCTATATAGTATGCAAACACAGCACTCCAAAGGAGTAGTATGCAGTAATATTTAAAAGAAATGGTTGGTGAGAAGTACCTGGATGACCTGTTACTTCTATCGAGGTTCTCGAATGGGTTGCGAGTTGCGAACGGCACCCTGATGCTGGGTCACATGACAGTGACATCATGGTGGATGTACTATTTCTGAATTTTATTCCTACTACTCATATTTATATTACATAGAACTAGTGCTATCAAATGATTAATCGCAATTAATCGCATCCAAAATAAAAGTATTTGTTTACATAATACATGTATGTATACTGTGTATATTTATTATGTATATATAAATACACACTCATACACTATATATTTTGAAAATATTTACATGTATATACATTTATATATTTATATTCTTATATTTTATTATATAAATATATAAACATAACATATTTTTCTTAAATACATGCATGTGTTTGTATTTATATATCCATAATAAATATACACAGTATACACACATATTTTATGTAAACAAAAACTTTTATTTTGGATGCGATTAATCACGATTAATCGTTTGACAGCATAGAACGTATTTAATGGTATCAAATCAAATATAGAACTTGCTAGACAGTATGAGATTTTGGACTATGATGGTAGTTGATCTGGAATAGAAAACAATGCAAATGTTGTTGATGTTGCTATTTGTGCTAATGTACAGCATTAGCACCATTTACATTCTTTGAGTTATTATATGCTGTATGCAGGCCCGAATTAACACAGGGCAGTGCCCTAGGGTGACCACATTTGAAGTGCCCCCCCCATCTAAAAAAAAAATTAAGAGCACCGTCAAAAATTCAGGAGCACCTTCTGATCAAGAACAAAAATTTGCCTTCCTATTACAAGGTAATATTTGACTCCTTAAAGTGATTTACAGGGGCATTTTTTCTAATTTTATTAAAAGTGTGTCATTGTCAAATTCAAAAATCTATATTTATAAGCTTTTCCAAAATTTCTAATAAAAAAAAATAGAATAAGAACAGGTAGAATAAGAAGAATATGTTACCAATCAAAATAAATCAATATTACCAAATTCAGTTTCCAAAAATTCCACTTTTTAAAGTTGATCATTAACTGTTCATTTTCTATGCATCTGCATCTCTTCCAGCAAAATAATATATATATACAAAACCTGAAAAATATTTTAAAAGTCTAGTCATTATCTTAATCACTTTGTGCCCCCCTATTGGCTGGTGCCCCAGGGCACTCGCCCAATCCCGTCTATGGATAATCCGGCCCTGGCTGTATGGCACATTTTGAACTCAACGACACACAAAAGTGAGCTGTGCAGCAACAAGTATTTACATTTAAATACAAAGAGTATGTATTACATCTTTAGCTTAGCAAAATGCTATTTTTAGCATTTGATGATTCCTGTGGGCTTTGCCTGAGGATTGCTATTTGCATGTCATGCATACATGAATGTTAAAACAGTTGCTGGCTATGAAAGCATTTCAGTCCAGGTTCTATGGTGGTTGTGATGATGCCTCACAAGCTGCATTAAATAGTGAGGCAGTCCACTAGGTTTTGGAACCAAGCCAATGTTTTCAAATGCATAAAGATTAATTCATTACATTCAGCAGATTGTTGCCTTTTTACTCCGACATACTCTTCAAATTGAAACTAACTTAAATATAATTTGTTTCTTGCCTTTATTTTGTAAACTGTATAAATGTAGGTAGCATTAAAGGCAGAGTATTTTGTTGTTTGTGTAGGACACTCACCGTGCAGATTGACCAGGAGCCATCCCTCTTCATCAGCCTCAGTCACACAGGGCTTTGGTCCCTTCAGATCTGGAGTAACTTCTTCCTCGCTTCCAAAGAACAAACCTGTGAGCCGCTGGAACATGGCTGCCTCGGAGGTCAAAGGTCACGGTTTTTTGTTTCCTGAGGGATAGCTGCCTTAGAAGGTTTTTTTTATAGCTGTTTAATTAACTAAAGTCACTAATTTTTGTGTTTTTTTCAGTGATGTAACAGATGGCAGGTTGATCACAGGTGTATTGGCCTTTTTTGAGTCTTCAGAGAAGGCGCAGTATAATATAAGGCCTCACTTGGTGCAAAGATCTACATTTGACAAAGACAGAAAAAAGAAGAACAGAATTGGTCAAGAAAACCATATCATAAAATAACATTTCATAAAAATAACATTTAGCAACCTCTAGAATAACAGATTTAGTGGCACTATGAGTATTTGGCATTTTTTGTTACATTTTGTAATGTAATATAATAATGTGGTTTAAAAATAATTTACATAATTATATATATATATATATACACACACACACACTGCATTACAGAATTGGTATTTAGGGTGGAAATGTACTCAGTGATAAAATTCATGAAAACAATCATAATGGTCCTAAACATGCTACAATGCAATCTTTTTATCTTGTAATTTTAGGTTGAAATATGACCGGTACTTGTTAATTATGACTGGAATATGAATATGAAATATAACCAGTATCTGACTATCTCTCTGTCTCTATTCATCCACATCATTAATTAAATTTAATTTAAAATCATAAGAGAAATCACAAACAAATTACCATTATAGTTATGTAACTGATTCATGAACTATATGTTCATATGTATTATTTTATCTAAGAACCTTATAATCTTATTTTTTGCATCTCATTCACTGAACTAAAAAACAAGTCCCAATGGCTCCCCTGCAGGCGCGCTTTAACTCCCCGTCAGTGGGCGGGGCTTCAGATGCGCAACCCTGCGTGGGGGTGACGTCACTGACGCAACTGACCCCGCCCTCGTAAGACTAGCGGACAGAGTATGAAATAACAGCAAGGAAGCAGGGTCATTTGGATAAACCAGCAAAAACAACCCCGTTTACGACTACGGCTTTAGCAACAAGATATAAAAATATATTTTTTTCACAAGATAAACCGAATGCATTCACCAAGAACGAAAATGCGATTAATAAAAATGACTTTATCGTACGTCTGACAGATACTGCTTGAAAAACAACACCGAATCCTGTGTTTACCGATGAATCCAAGGCAACCGTGGACATATATTTGAAAAACAGTAAAGCAAAAAGTGAACATGAATGCAAAACGCATAAAAGCAGTGAACAGGAGCATAAAATGAGAAGAGAGAGAGAGAGAGAGAGAGAGAGAGAGAGAGAGAGAGAGAGAGAGAGAGAGAGAGAGACTGAGCGCAAAGGGTCACAGCAATGACAGCTCGGATCAAGGGTATTACCAGCTCTCAAATCACTCATATAACCACAGCCTGTATACATCAGCCCTAAAAATCACATTCTCTTCAATAATACAGCTGCTTTAATCCAAACCCGACGGGTGATAAACGAGTTGCTGCAGAAACAACGTTAAATATCACAAATCACATTCACTGCTTCTACACGTCGACTTGAAAACACAATATTGTATTGAATGCTATTTTTAAGCGACTTCTGTATGAAAAGATCAGAAAACCATCGACTGGCTTTGGTCTGCTGCTATGAATATGATCTATAACGAGAGCAAAATAATGATGAAGCCGTCTGATAGGAATGAACCCGATTAATAACTGACTACAGAATTAAAAACTGTTCATACAGATCCGTTTATGGACAATCTAACGTTACAGTTTGTGGACGGCTGTTATTTCTACAAGGCAGGTCTGATCTAGTCCAGTTTCAACAGACGAACTACATTCTGCTACAAACCCGAAGACATTCAGCATCTTACCTGCAAAAGTATTCAAGATGTAAACGCGTCGACCACACAATAAAAACAACACAAATCTTAAAGCATAGCTTTAGGTATTCTTTTTGTATGAGGTAGTAGTTTCACACACACACAAAAAAAATAAAAATATGAAAAAGTCTTTCTTCTTAGAAGAAATCTGCGTGTAAAACGTGATTTCCACGTCGTTTCGATCGTAGCATCTGCAGCAGATAGAGTTAGTTTGTGATGTTATTGCTTCGCCCAGCTGATCCGCAGATCAGAATATAGGACGCACAAAACAGCTGAGTGTGACGTCACGGCGCTCGTAGCAACGGCCTGGCTCCGCCCACCCCGGCCGCTGGACCAATCAGAGGCGTACACCAGCTCCAGCGCTGTACTGTAAGTGAAGGGGTGGGGGTTGGGCAGATAGTGTTATCAACGTCATTGAAGTTAAAAAAAAATCGCCTATGAAATCTATAAATCTACATTTAGCCTACAGCATTGAGTAGAGCTTGTGTTGTTTATATTGTATAGAATAATAGTGAAAAAGAATAAGGTTATTGTTGATCAAATTATTTCTATCTAGCAAAGTTGAAAGTCATTAAAACTGTAGAGTCAGAGTTGTGTAACAACCATAAAAGATTAGGACGTAAAGGCAGAAGAGAGCTGATATGAAATGATTTCACAGGCTTGCATCATTGGTTTGATTATATTGTCTGAGGTGCCTGTTTGAAATATTATGGTCACTAAGGTGCATTTCTGGTACTGCAGGTAATCTGATCGGTGTTATGTGAGCTCTGTCTCTTTAAACAGTGTTTGTAAATATTGCTTGTCCCTCCCTCTCCACATTCCTCACTATGGGGGCGGGGCTTAGACTGCCACGTGTCACGAGCAACCAATCACAACTCCTGGTCTGAAAACTGACAGGTCAGCAGCCTATGGAAAACAACTGTCTTTGGAAAGCCCTTGAAGTTTGACTGGCGTTTTTAAGCTTCAGGATCTTTAGATAGTATTTTTTTTATTTACATATTTGTTCTTACACTAGCAAACATGTAATAATTGTATGGTGATTACACATTACTAGACAATATTAACAATAACAACATTTTAATTGCATGCATTTTAGGATTATGAGAGAGACACATTTATAGATCAGGACATTATAAAGACTTTTTAAGTGGCCTCTTTTGATTTGGGTCAGTTATCTAGCAGACAAAAATCCTAGTAATCACTTAACAATGCACTTGTACCTAATAAAACATTTTAGCAACAGACTAATTATGATCATAAATATAATTTTGCAGTGGACAAAGGCTGCGATGACATGTTTCCACAGTTATTAACATAAAAAAATCTAGCTATATATATATATATATATATATATATATATAACTTTTGCTAGTTTCCATTCACCACTATAGAACTATTACATCTTTTACTTCTGAGAAAAAGGTCCTAACATAGGCTTCAAATGAATTTGACGTTAACAACATCACTATTTGTTGACTTGCTTTTGCTTTAAAATATGAGCATACTGTAGCTTGTATTGATGCCACCAGACAAGTTGCTGCCAGTCATTCCATGCACACTTTCCACTGATCACAAATAAATGCAAATGAGAACCCAGCCAAATATTATAACCTGTCCATCGGTGGAATGTGATTTGTAGTCATTCTCACAGTCCATATTCTAGAGATGATACTACATAGCCTATGTCAAAACAATAACACCTTTCCCATAATTCCTCCCTTTCTCTGAGTCACATGGTGATTGGTCTTCTACGCCCTGGTTGTCATTATTGAAATAAAAACAATAAACTTGGACATGATCCTACATAAAACTGCTAGAACAATAATTAAAATGAACACCTGCCCTACAGAATCAAACAGGCACGGCACAACATGCCCGGTCTGGTACGTGATATTACATATTGAGCAAGCAAAGTGTGTTCTGTCATTAACCAGGATGTTTCACAAGCATAAATGTTTACACACACACACACACACACACACACACACACACACACACACACACACACACACACACACACACACACACACACAGAGACAAACACACACAGAGACACACACACACACACACACAGACACAGACACAGACACAGACACAGACACACACACACACACACAGACACAGACACACGCACGCACGCGCACACACACACACACACACACACACACACACACACACACACACACACACACACACACACACACACACACAGACACACACACACACACACACACACACACACACACACACACACACACAGACAGAGAAGGACTCTCCATAAACATATTGATTTTTATGATATGACCTTTGAATTTTATCTCCTAACTCTAACCCTAACTCTATCCAAATCCTCACAGGAAAACAAACTTCATTTAGTATTGATGTGTATACTCTTTTCCTCACAGGGACTGAAATTTTGTCCTCGCAATGTCAAACATTTCAAGTTTTACTATCCTCATGGGGACATTTGGGAACAGATGGACCACACATACACAGGTGAATAATTCTGATGTGTTATATAATACGTTTGTCCTGCCCAGAATGATAATGTGCACAACAAAACATAGGCAATTACAGATTAATTGTGGAATTGCACGTTTGAATTTAGGGAGGCAGACCCAGTGTTGGGTGTAACTAGTTACATTAACTAGTTACTGTAATTTAAATGCTTTTCCCTTGAAAAAGTAAAGTAAGGGATTACTCCTATTTTTCTGTCATTTACAGTTTTTTCTGAATGCTTAAACCCTAACTGTGATTCTTATAGCACAATTTCTAAAACTATTAATACTTATAGCAAAACCACTCACTGAGTTTGCAAAACTAAAAGCACAAACACTGCTTTGCACTCAGTTTGCAATTTTGTAACACACACTTTGCAAAACTGTAGGTACAATCCACTGCACAGCACTCTTTTTGCGGAACTGTAAACACAACTCACTGCTTTACACTCAATTTCCAAATGATCAACACACTCCTAGCAAAACTATACACATTTATGGCTATTATTTACACTATTTTGCCAACTGTCTGGAACACTGTCACATGTGAAAACTGTTTTAGATAATTAGTTCACTTTGCAATCAGCCTAAGCACTATAAATAAGCTACAGGTAAGCTGTCCGTGTGGAGTACAATGGAGGGAGCAGGAAGAGTGAGAAGAGTGAGAATTAGAGGAGGCCGAGGAAGAGGACGTGGAGGTGAAGAAGTAGGAGGAAGAGGACGACAAGGACAAGGAGGTGAAGTTAGAGGAAGAGGACAAGGAGGAGCAAGAGGAGGACGAGGAGGGGGAAGAGGAAGGGTAAGAAGAGTAAGAAATAGAATTACTGATGACATCAGGGCTACAATAGTGGACCATGTAATCAACCATGGAATGACCCTGAGGGAAGCTGGCCAACGGGTTCAGCCTAACTTGAGCCGCTACACTTTAGCAAGCATCATAAGGACATTTCGAAATGAGAATCGGTTAGTACAGTCACTTTGCACTAAGATTTGTAGCACTGCCATATTCTAATGAGAAACACAACAATACCATAGATGTAAAAATACTGCAATTGTTACTTTACAGAATTGCTAGACGACCAGATGCTGGGGGCAGAGGAAGAATGTTCACTGCAGAACAAGAAACCCATATAGTCAATATGGTGATTGCAAATAATTCCATAAGGCTACGCGAAATTCAGCAGCGCATAATTGAGGATGACACCACCTTCCAAAACATACACAATGTGAGCATTTCTGTATTAGGTCGTGTACTTGCCCGCAACAGAATCCGAATGAAACAAATCTACAGAGTACCTTTTGAAAGAAACAGTTAACGTGTAAAACAGCTGCGATATGACTATGTGCAGGTAAGCTATAGTATCATTGGTACTGAATCTGGAAGTGCATACTGTAGTGCTGTGCATGGGCCTGCTGTGCTGAATTTGTTTTGTCTTGTCTAGAGAGTGATGGAGCTAGAGGCAGATGTCATGGGTCATGAGCAGTTTTTTGTGGATGAGGCTGGTTTTAACCTCACTAAGACAAGGAGACGTGGCAGGAACATTATTGGACACCGTGCCATAATCAATGTCCCAGGACAACGTGGTGGTAACATAACTATGTGTGCAGCTATAAGTCAAAATGGTGTTGTTCACCATCATGCAACCCTGGGCCCATATAACACTGCACACATTATTACATTCCTGGACACCTTACATGACATGCTCACTAATGTTCAGAGACCAGAGCAGACCAGATACGTCATCATATGGGACAATGTTAGTTTCCATAGGGCTGCTTTGGTCCGCAACTGGTTTACAGATCACCCACTCTTCACTGTACTCAACCTCCCCCCATACTCTCCATTCTTGAATCCAATTGAAGAGTTCTTCTCTGCCTGGCGCTGGAAGGTCTATGACCGTCATCCCCATCAACGCATAGCCCTTTTACAGGCAATGGAGGAGGCATGTGGGGATATTGACCAGGCATCATGTCAGGCCTGGATACGCCATTCCAGAAGATATTTTCCCGGTGCCTTGGACTAGAGGACATTGCATGTGATGTAGACGAAATTTTGTGGCCGGACCCAGAGAGACGACACGATGTAGACTGATTTCTTTTTTTTCCTCAGTGAAATTACTATTTTGTTTTGACTTGGAAAAAAACACTTGTGTTTGTTTTGATGTGTGTAAATAAACACCAGTACTTGAAGTTTGGATCCCTCTATGTTTACAGAACTATGACAAAAGTATGACCTCAAACTGAAATAGCCTACCTTGTGCACAGAGAAAGCAAAAGCCAGATGTGTTTTTTATTCATACCATCAGTGTGTAGTTGGTGCATTGTGTGCTTATTAATGTGATGGCTTGTGTTAACTGTTTGATACGAAAATACCATTTTTACGAAGGTTTGAAGAGTTAAGCAAGGTTTATTAGCTTTTGCAAGAAAACTACAATGTTTTGCTGATTTGGTGAAGGGTTTTCTTATTTGTGTGTAGAGTTTTGCAAAAATAGCCAATAGTTACAAAAAATGTGCTTAAGCCATCAGAAAAAACTGTAATTACAGTTACTTCTTATGTAATTGAACTCAATGCTGTGTATAGACTGTAGAACATTTATACACAATACAATAGTGGATTTAACATCAAAATGTAAAGCCTAAGCTTAAAATGCATGCTTTTTATGTTCACTGTAAAACCTGATAAGTTAAGAATACTCAAAACATATAAGTAAACAAACTATTTTTTTTTTTCCAAAAAGTCAGTAGAGCTTAAAATCTTTTTATGACAAGTGGGGCAGGGCTGAGAGCAATGGGAGCCAAGCCTCGTTTCCATGATCCCACCCCACTCATCATAATGATAATTATATATAACTTACTTCCATAAACGTCACATTCATCCCAAGCTTTCTCTTTTCATTCATATCTAAGTGCTGGTTTATAAAAGCACACTGATGAAGTTAACAAAAAGACTCTCACTGTACACTTGCATGTAAATAGTCAAACAACAAGCAGTATATGTAATCTTAACTATTGCTGTCCATCCTAAACCTCACCAAAGGCTCTACTTTTCACCACAATGATAACACTACAAAACCAACATAGCAGAAACCTGTGTAAATCCTAACATAACACAACATTTAAGTACTAACTTCTGTCTCCCTATGTTAATCATGTGCAAAAACACACAAAATAAACATTTATTTTGCTGATGCAAAGCATGCTGGGAACTAGAAAACTCAATCATTTTAAGTTTAGCTTACTATACCAACATTTTGAGTTTACAGAACTTATTTCAATTAAGTCCAATGAACTTTAATCATTATTTGAGTGATACTAACTCATTTCATTTAATTGATTTCACTGTTCAGTTTTACAGTGTGTTCCCTTCTCACTTTAAATACTTTTAAGAGTATATAAGTTATAAGAGAATGTGAGTATATAAGTGTTACGCGGCTGACGAGACGTGAGACATGCGGATCCATTTGCAAGCTTTTATTATTATACATGGTCAATACAGGCAGGGTCGGTCAGTAGCAAACAGGTATGGCATGGGCAAGGCACAAGAATAATCCAAGGGCAAGCGTGGGTCGGCGATCGGCGTACAATATCCAGAGGGCTAGGCAGAGAGAACAATCCAAGAACACGGGCAGGAATCAGAACACAGGAATACCAACTAGGGATGCAGGGAAACGCTTTGTAGGGTAGCTAGGCTAAACAATACTCGGCAGTGTGTGAGAGGAAGTCCATGGTTTATATAGTGTGTGTGTGTGTGTGTGTGTGATTGGGTGCTGGTGATTGTGAGATGGAAAACAGGTGTGTGCGTGATCAGTGCAAACAGCTGTGTTGGTGCAGTGGATGATGGGAAATGTAGTCCTTGAGTGATCTGTGACTGACTGTGTGGTGTGAAAGTGACCTCTAGAGGTGGCTGGACAGAAGTTCATGGGCTGGATTCATGACATAGCCCCCCCCCTAAGGAGCGGCTTCCAGACGCTCTAAACAATCCTAGGCGGTGGAACGGAGGCGGAACAGGGGGAGGGACGGAGGGCCAGGTCCATGTGGAAGCCAGGGCGGAGAGGATGGAACTGGAGCCCCCCAGGGCGGAACAGAAGGGACCAGAACCCGCCAGGGCGGAGCAGACGGACCCGGAGCCCACCAGGGCGGAGCAGACGGGACCAGAGCCCCCCAGGGCGGAGCAGACGGGACCAGAGCCCCCCAGGGCGGAGCAGACGGACCTGGAGCCCACCAGGGTGGAGCGGATGGACCTGGGGCCCACCAGGACGGAGCAGGCGTGACAGGAGCCCCCCAGGGCGGAGCAGGCGTGACAGGAGCCCCCCAGACCGGAGCAGTAGACCACCGCAGGAAAGCAGACCGGGCAGGAACCCATATCAGAGTCTGAGATCTGGGGGAAACAGAGACAGACAACACAGAGAGAGCAGATGAGACAGGACAGGATGAGAGCTCACAGACGGCCTCCATAGCCGTGACAGGACAGGATGAGAGCTCACAGACGGCCTCCATAGCCGTGACAGGACAGGGCGAGAGTTCACAGACGGCCTCCATAGCCGTGACAGGACAGGATGAGAGCTCACAGACGGCCTTCTTAGCCGTGACAGGACAGGGTGAGAGTTCACAGACGGCCTCCATAGCCGTGACAGGACAGGGTGAGAGCTCACAGACGGCCTTCCTAGCCGTGACAGGACAGGGCGAGAGCTCATAGGAGGATACCACCGACACCTCTGGAGGTTCTGCAGCTAACGCCGCCACCTCTGGAGGTTCTACGGTGGTACCATCACCGGGTGAGAGTATATTGCTGGGCGCCACCACCTTGCAAGGGACTGAGGCGAGCACCACCGCTTGGGGAGGTTCTGCGGCAGATGCCTTCCCCTGGGGCAGTAACGTGGTGGTGTATGTGGCCCAAATGCAACATAGTGCAATCCCCACCCTGGGAAGCGCTTCAGACAGGGAAATCAGTTCAGGAACAAGAGGGCCAAGGTGAGTGGATTTGGGGATACTAGCAGTTCGTACAGACACCAGCTGTGCATCCCTCACGCTGGATATCAACCGGAGAACTTGAAGGACTGACCTTGAATCTCTCGGTGTGACAGAGTCTGGCAGTTCGGCTGAGACTTGAAGAGACTCTGGTTGTTCCACTGTGACGTGGTCTGACTCTGGTTGGTCAACTGTGACGTGGTCTGACTCTGGTTGGTCAACTGTGACGTGGTCTGACTCTGGCTGGTCAACTGTGACGTGGTCTGACTCTGGCTGGTCAGCGGTGACTGGTCTGACTCTGGCTGGTCAGCGGTGACGTGGTCTGACTCTGGCTGGTCAGCGGTGACGTGGACTGACTCTGGCTGGTCAGCGGTGACGTGGACTGACTCTGGCTGGTCAGCGGTGACGTGGACTGACTCTGGCTGGTCAGCGGTGACGTGGACTGACTCTGGCTGGTCAGCGGTGACGTGGACTGACTCTGGCTGATGATCTGAGGCGTGTTGTGGATCTGGCTGTTGCGCTGAGGCGTGATGTGGCTCTGGCTGGTCAGCTGTGAGCTGGGTGAGTTCATGATGATCCACAGTGGCTTGTCTTGACTTGTGACGATCAACTGTAGCTTGGCTTGACTTGTGACGATCAACTGTAGCTTGGCTTGACCTTTTAACATAGGCTGTGACTTGACTTGACTCTTTAACAGCAGCGGTGACTTGACTTGACTCCTTAGCAGCAGCGGTGACTTGACTTGACTCTTTAACATCAGCGGTGACTTGAATTGACTCATAGCTGGCAGCACTGACATGACAGGGTGTTGGTGTGGCCGCCATTTTGTGAACGCATTCTGGCGCATCCACCATTTCAGATACGGACGCCGTGAACGAAGAGCCAGCACGCAGCAAAGCATAGTCCATAAAATCCCTTAAACTAGCCTTAAACCGTCCTTTGGGTAACCAGGATTTTACGGGTTCATTCAGTCCAAAACGAAAAATGTCTTTCAATGCAACCTCATCAAAATTTACCTCGTTGGATAATAGGCAAAATTGTGAGACGTACTCCTCTATGGATAAACTCCCTTGACGCAAACCACATAGTCGATAGGCTGCGTCCATACCTGACCAGAGTCTGTTAGAAAAGCCGCTGGATCCTGGTTGGGCCGAGTATTCCGTTACGCGGCTGACGAGACGTGAGACATGCGGATCCATTTGCAAGCTTTTATTATTATACATGGTCAATACAGGCAGGGTCGGTCAGTAGCAAACAGGTATGGCATGGGCAAGGCACAAGAATAATCCAAGGGCAAGCGTGGGTCGGCGATCGGCGTACAATATCCAGAGGGCTAGGCAGAGAGAACAATCCAAGAACACGGGCAGGAATCAGAACACAGGAATACCAACTAGGGATGCAGGGAAACGCTTTGTAGGGTAGCTAGGCTAAACAATACTCGGCAGTGTGTGAGAGGAAGTCCATGGTTTATATAGTGTGTGTGTGTGTGTGTGTGATTGGGTGCTGGTGATTGTGAGATGGAAAACAGGTGTGTGCGTGATCAGTGCAAACAGCTGTGTTGGTGCAGTGGATGATGGGAAATGTAGTCCTTGAGTGATCTGTGACTGACTGTGTGGTGTGAAAGTGACCTCTAGAGGTGGCTGGACAGAAGTTCATGGGCTGGATTCATGACAATAAGAATATTGGTAACACTTTAGTGTCCAATTCTCAATATTAACTTGCTGGTTATTAGCATGAATATTTCTGGGATATTGGCTGTTTATTATTACTTAAAAAGCACATATTAATGTCTTATTCTGCAAGACTTTATTCTAAATCCTTAATCCGACCCAATTCTTAAATTAACAACTACTTTACTAAGTATTAATAAGCAGTAATTAGGAGTATATTGAGGCAAAAGTCATAGTTAATAGTTAGTTAATAGTGAGAATTGGACCCTAATCTAAAGTGTGACCAGAATAATTTATGTAGAAAGAATTAAAAGTTTTAGAATTAATTTTTTTTTTTTTTAGCTACATTTAAATAAATGTTTTTTTTTGTTTTGTCTTTTTAAAGTTAGTCAACTAAATTTGTTTATTTAAATGTAGCTAAAATAAATTGATTGCAACCACTTACCTAAAAAAAAAAAAGTAAATTCAATTAATCATTTTTTTCAGTGTAGAAAGTAATTAGTAATAAGCAGTGTTGGGCACGTTACTTTAAAAAAGTAATTAGTTATAGTTACTAGTTACTTCTCACAAATAGTAACTGAGTTAGTAACTGAGTTACATCATTATAAAAGTAACTAATTACCAGGGAAAGTAACTATTGAGTTACTTTAAAAAAAAAAAAATCAAATGTCAAATAACTTGGATGCCCCCAATATTAAATATGTTAAATGAATGAAATTGACACTAAATAGAATAAATTATTATTATAAAACATTGTACATTAATCGACACTATTTATCTACTGACACTTAGCATCAGTTAGTCAAGCATTATAATATGATATTATGATAATTTAGCATTGTATGATGATAGATCTTTAGTAATTAGAATAACCAAGTATGAATTCATATTTGTCATGTTGACTGAACTTAGGACTGGTGGTGGAGCTTAAGATATTGTTTGTCATTTAGTGTCATTTAGTAATTACTTACTTTTTGGAGAGAGTAATTTGTACAGTAATCTAATTACACTGTTGAAGATGTAATTAGTAACTAGTAATTAATTACTTACCCAACACTGGGCAGGACTACAATCACCATAACTACTGTATTTAATTTTAAATAATATTTATCTACATATATAACACATTGTGTTACCCATAAACATGCTATCATACACACAAGTAAGCCTATTATTTTCAGAAGCATTACATAATATGAACAACAAATGTCAATATAATAATCAGTCACGCCACTTGTATAAATGTGTATTTATTTATATTTGTATAATTAGTTCCATTCCATTCATTACACTAATATTTCTGCTCTGAGATGAAAGAACCCCTTTAGCCCCTGTATAGTTCTGAAAAAGCTCTCTAGCTTTCTTAGTCTCTTAGTTTAGTTGAGCAAAGGATTAAAAATCAACATTAAATACAGCGTATTTCCTGAAGATAATGTGGTTCTCAACCTTTTTGGCCCCTATAAGGAAATATTCCAGGGCCCCACACAAGATGTTTTGACCTCAGAAAAGCATAAAAGTGATTCAAAACAGATTTTGCCATTGTAGTAAATTCCCATTCATAGCAAACCTATGGGAGTGGAGTAACATATCTAAAATCTACGGAGGAGAATGGTTCTTCCACATAGCACCTTTTGACACCATTGGCCTTTAAAGATATGTGCTATAGCTCTTAAAGTGGTTCCTGATTACAAGCCAGTCAACCACTTTTAGTGCTATTTAGCATCATTTTTGTTTAAAGTGTATATTAGCACCAGTTATTGTTTGTTTTGGAATCTGATCCAGAGCATTTGACCATGGTAAAAAACAACAACAAAGGACTTCATTTCCCAGAATGCTTTAATACCCCTCAAAAGTTTTTAAAATAGTCAAACAACATGAAGCAGGTTTACAAGATGGAAACTTTTAACAGAAGGCCTACATTTAATGTTCTTGCCCATTTTGCGTTGGACTAGTCAGTCCAGTCCAGTCACAATCTGTTCATTCAAAATGCACTCTTGAATCAAAAAGGAGCCAATTCTCAAATTGGGAATTTCACCCAACCCTTGTGAAAACACAGTTGTTTATTTCACAACATTGCTCTGTTTCTTTAAGCAACGTCAACGTGACTCAACCAATAGCGTGGCTTTGGTGGAAGGAGTGTTTGGAAAACCTGTTTGGAAACCACTGTTGCTGCAGAAACTTCACACCACAGCTTTAAAGAGGTCATGAACTGCCTTTGTTTTTATTTTGTACTGTTCTCTGAGGTCCCCTTATAATGCTATCAAGATTTTTACATAAAAAACATCATAATTTAGAAGTAATAGTCTATTTTCTGTGCTGTTTTTGACCCCCTCATCAGAACGCTCTGTTCTGAAGTAAACACTCACTGCTATGATTGGCTAATAGTTGTGTGTGTTTGACAGCCTACACAGATGGACGCTGCTGTGATTAAGGTTAAAAACGCATAAATACTCAGTATATATCAAACGGTAATAACAGACAAAGCAATAGTGATAATCTTTTAGTTTCAATCTTTTTGTCAAATTGTGCCTTGTTTGTAAACGAATCCGCGGTAAAATGAAGTGAACAAAAAAACAAGTTCTTACTGACACAGTCTGGATCTTCTGAAACGTACAGGATGTTTTTATAGTACAATAACCTCTCATATGTTCATGACCCCTTTAAAACAGCTACAGTAACTACATTCCTAGAAACATCAGATTCTTGACATTTCTGTCTGTTTCCACCGCTGCATATATTATTATCATACAGTATTCCCTCGAGTGTTGTCGGCTTGTTTGACAGGTGTCTTCTCTCAGGCCTTCACCTTTGCTTAAGGGTGGAAAAGTGGGTGAAAGTTTACTGTGCGGCGGTGCTATATTGTGAACTTCAGCGGCCTGCACACAACACTTGACTGGAGTGACTCTCCTCACTATTTATGAGCATCACAGAAACCCAAGCCTGAGAAAATGCACATTTAGTTTAAGTCTGTTTAGTAACTAGCTTATGGGGATTTTCAAGTATACATACATCCTATAGGATCCTAAGTGGCTGTGAAAGACTTTCCCTGCAGATGGCAGATAACAGAGAGATAGACGGCTGTTTTGAGAACAAACACCACAACAGCTGATTTTCTCCACCCTTCACGCTGTCATGCTTTGAAGCTACCTTCATGGCTCTCTTAACCGTTCCAGCTTCCTCACTAAAAACAGACGCGGTGGCCACAGTGAACCGGCTGAAGTGCTTTCTATCTTGGACGTTATGAGCTGGAGGAGGAGCCAGATGAAAGCTCAAACAGGACAGACTCTGTGGAAACACATCAACACACATACCTGAGAGCTTTCTTTTTATTCCATCTCACTTACACACCTGAGGTACATTCAATAGAGGATCTTCCTTATTCAACTATGTTAGGAATTCAGACGATGACTATGTAGTTTGTAATTTGCACACACTTGTTGGTGCACTAAATGCTTTTTATAACTTACCTTTTATGGTTAATGATGCCTGTCGAGGCATTTTAAAATAGCTCAGTTCCAACCCCTTGAGACACTTTTCTGTGCTCTAAGGCAGGGGGTTTAAACTTGTTTGAGCCCAGTGCAAAGCATTTTTAGGATTGCCTTTTTGAATTGAAAACTGAAAATTGAAAAAAAGTATTTTGGGCATGCAGCATAATTTTCCTGTATATCTGCTGTTTGGATCAGCAGTCATGTTTTGGATCAGAGCTAATATGTATCCCTTTGTTAATCAATGCTGTTAATCTCAACTGATCTTTTGTATCTACAGAACAGACATGTTTGCAGACAGAGAAAGTCCATTACAAGCTGTACTTCATGCCCTCTCTCTCTCTCTCTCTCTCTCTTTTAGTCGTAATTCTTGATAAGCGGAGGTCATTTCTGGGGCCTGCTGACTCTCTCTACTCTCACTCTTTATCTTTAGTGTTCACATGGTCAGAGTGGGATATGATGACATGCGGTAATCTACTGTAGCTGCAAGTGTTCAACCACTTTCTGCATGGTGTTCTTTAAAATACAATAGCAGATAGCTCTTTGAACAGATATTTGAGAAATTACAATTTTATTTACCCATGTTGCTCCAAACATGTATGACTTTTCTTTCTTCAGTAGAACATAACTTTTTTTTTTGAAAAATGTCTGTTTAATTTTGTCCAAAAAATAAATAAAAATTCCAAATGGTGTACTCTTAAAAATAAAGGTCCAAAAAGTTTTTTTGTGTTTTTTTTTCACAGCAATGCTGTAAAACAACCATTTCAGAGAACAGTTCTCCCACATGGCAAAAATAAATAAATAAGCAAGCAAGCAAATAAATAAATTCAGTGAACAGTTCTCCCACATGGCATTTTTTCTATATTATATTGCTTATATTAATTTATATTGCCAAAATATATTTGAAATATATACTAAATATATGTTACAAACAGTGAAGCTCAATGAAATATTGAAATAAAAAAAATTAAAAAAATATATATTTTTGAAATAGAAAATATATTTAGTTTCAACCTTCGTATATCAAAATATATTTCTAAATGTATTTAAGGGACATGAAAATACATTTCCAGTCCAGTAGCCTACATTTAGGCTAAATACAAATGTGGATGGGCCTACTAGAGATCAAAAGTAGATTTATAATTATTTAATCATGCTTAAAATCTTTATATATTGCAATATTGCATTTTTTTGAGAATTTTAATATATTTCTTTTTTAATTCTATATTTTGGAAAATATATTTTAAATATTATATTTTCAAAAATATACAAAAAATGGCCAAGAAATATATTGTTAGAAAATATATTTACGTAAATATATTTGAATTGAAACATATTTTAGCAAATACATATGGCTATTTTTGTATATTTAAAAAAAAAAATTTAGTGTGAAGAACATTCTGATAATCTCAACAACATATTTCCACTAAAAGAACCTTTTGTAGAATGGAACGTTTCCAACGATGTTAAAGGTTCTTCATGGAACCATCAGTTCCAATAAAGAACCTTGAGTGTACTGTATATTGCTAATATATATGTTAAAATTAGTGCTGCCAAATGATTAATCGCAATTAATCGCATCTAAAATAAAAGTTTTTGTTTATATAATATGTGTATATACATTATACATTTAATGTATATTTATATATACATTTAAATACATGTAAATATTTTCAAAATATATACTGTATGAGTGTTTATTTATATATACATAATAAATATACACAGTACACACACATATATTATGTAAACGAAAACTTTTATTTTGGATGCGATTAATCGCGATTAATCATTTGACAGCACTTGTTAAAATATATTTACATCAATATATTTTCAATAGGTTTTTAGTTTTTTCAGTTCAGCGCTCTTTACAAGATATAGTTGGCATATTTATATTTCAGACAGAAAACAATTGCTGTATGTGCAGTGTTTTATATTATAAAAAAAGACTCTCTTTGTCCTGAAGGAGGGAATATTGTTTTATTGTTTCTTGGGCCCACAACACCCAAACAACCATCCAGCAGCACTATAATAAACATATAGGCCACATGAATGTCATGACAACACCCAGCACCATAGTGCTTTGCATAGACTAATAACACTCACATTTACATCAGAACATGCAAAAGTCCAGCTGGATTTACAAGAGCTCAAGTAGTAAAAAAAATCCAGAAAGGGAAGCAAGCAGGGTAGACTACAGAGGAAGAGTGAAGCAACATTTTATTATCTACTACAGCATTTGCATTGAATTCCACTTTCGTTTGCGGCTGGGTGCTGAGAAGCAAGTAAACACAGATGAAAAGGCTCGTTTGTGCCGGAACATGGATCTACTTCCTGCTGCACTGTTGTCTCTGCTCAGTGAGTAAGACACACTCGTTCAGTGTCCTTCAGTGGTCTGATGTGTCTCTACACGACTGGAACAAACAGTCCCAGAGGAATGCCCTTGGCAGGAATATGAAGCACACAGAGTCACCGGGGACCAGACTCCACCAGAGAATATAGAGGAGCAAAAGAACAGCTTTAACCTCTCACTGGACATCACTGACCTCCTGCTCATATCATGCACGATTCATCAGTGCACATTATTCTAACAACAACAAAACCTTTCAGCAAAATGTAATGTAATGTTCCTGTGAGACTGACGTCAGTGACTGTTTTTCTTCCCCTCCCGTCCAAACACCTGTCATATGGAGACCACTTTTCACCGTACAATTAGATTTGAGTAATGAAGCTGTCTTATTTGGCCTGTCTCATCAGTGTTGGGTGTTTTTCTGCAGATCATGTACAGTACACACACTCAGCATACTGGCCAGGTTGATGGATAGTATGGTGAGTTCAAACCTCAGATTACATAACCTTTCTCTGTCCTGTCCTAAAATATCCTGCCCAGGCCTGTGTCTCCTCTTACCCTTCGCCTTTGCCTGATAACATAAACCTGTGCTGGGAGCAGAGGTCACGTGAAGAGACACCACAGGCCAGCAGGTGGCGCAGTGAAATACAGCTTACACAGTGTGTGAGTGTGTGTGTGTGTGTGTGTGTGTGTGTGTGTGTGTGTGTGTGTGAGTGTGTGTGTGTGTGTGTGTGTGCATGCGTGCGTGCGTGTGTGTGTGTGTGTGTGTGCGTGTGTGTGTGTGTGCAAAACCTGCAGTGCCTCTGCATTTCTAACATAACCAAAACTTTGCTGAAAAACCTGTTGCACACAATCTAATACATGCCTTCTGTCATCTAATTGACAGTTTTGTAGCAAGTAAAATGTATTTTTGTATAATTGTACAAATGTCCACATTCAGCTCACGTGTCTTTTTGTTGTGAAATCTTTACTGATTTTTGTACAGTAAACATAAGAATAACGTTAGCAATAAATCAACGTGAACATTTACTGGACTGAAACAACATTTCTTGAATAGCCATGCATCCATTTTTTGACAAATCATATTAAAATGTATTTCATTTGTTTATTTGTTCATCTCTCAGTCTGCATTGCATTATGTGTTTTAAACTACAGAGCTTTGATGATAAAATTAAATATAATCTTACAAAAACATATTATTGGAGATATAGAGTGATGACTGATATTTATAGCATTTTATGCAGTAGTCTGTAATACTGTTATAAAGATCTTATTGCTTTACATTACAGGCTAACAGAATTTCATCTTTATTTTGGCTAAATTGCATAATTTTGCTCAGTTTGGGCCTCTAAATAAAAATGAGGTGCTTTTTCTCCTCAAGTATGAGCTCTATATTTTACTATATGTAAGCTATATCTTACTATACTATATATAATAAATATGTCTGACTAGTTTACTGACTATTATTTCATATATAAGGCTTTAAAGGGTTAAAAACACAGTGTACAGTTCACACAAATATATTATTTCTGTCAGTTCTACAGGGTGTGTTAATGGCCTGAGGCCTAGTAAAATATAATAAATAAATAAATAAAATTCAAAATGAAGAGAAGTATTGTGACACTTTATTGATTGATCAGATAGGAATCAAACAATAAAAACAGAAGCAGCCAGCTGCAGTAGTAACAACAGTAAAGGCAATTAAAGAAGACAACATGTGTCAGTGCTCACACCTCTAGTTCTGCGAAGGGAAACCGCAGGTTAGGATGTTAGACTTGAGACCATGTGACAAAACCTGAAACTAAACCTAAAGTTGAACTCTTAAACTCTGAAAGGAAAGCGCTATGTTTGGCAGAAACCATATGCAGCAGCTTCCAGGTAACACCATCCTTGTCATGCTATGGGCTCGCATTTTGACAGGAAGAACCACAAGCTTGTTTGTATTAAACGCTGCTTTGCATATTTTGTCATCAAATCTCAAATGCAATATGTCTTGTTGCTTGTCTAAGTTGGACACATACAATTGAGGGCCAAACCATTATATGTTTTTTTTATTTTTTTATCATTCATTCAACCAGTTCATTTAAAAACACCACCTTGTGTGTTTAGCTTCAGATCCAGAGGAATATCTACCAGCAGGTGCAAACCGCAGAAACAACCAGAAACCCTGAGCTTTGACTCTTCACCTATAGTTATGGAGTTACTAGTGTTGTATAAATTATCCAACAGTACTTTAGTAAATGTAAAGATACCTTTATGGAAACTGACTCAAGTAAAGCTAAAGTAGCTCATTAGAAAACTACTTGGTAACACTTAATATTACACTGACCTTGTTATACATGTTACAAGTACTTACTATTATAATAACAACAACAGTAAATTATGCGTAATTACATGCAATTTAAACCTGAGCATAGCGCCCTCAAGTGGTGTTGGAGCCAAATTCTTCAGTGCCAGTTCAGTGCCAGTCCGGGGTCTAACAAGAGAGTCAGATTAAGATCAAGATTAAGATCAAGTGCAGAGATATAGAAAACATAGAATCTGGAATCTAAATCAAGCAGACAAACCTTAAAATCTTTCCAGGGATTTAAAAAGACTCAGTTCATTTATTCAAACAGAAAATGATAAACACTTGTCAAACAATGAACCGAAACTGTTCATTATTTTAGCATGTGTGACCTCTACTGGTTAGGAATCTCATGTACAGTCACAAACATTGCAGTGATTTGTTTTCTCATGAAATTTGAAGCCTTCCTACACTTGCATTTAATGGAGTTCATGTATTAGATAACAAATGCAATAGCGTCTTTATCAGAAATGCCCTATCTTCAACTCCAGGATGCCCCTCTAAAGCACAGTCTAAAAGAAGGATCTGTTATCCTCTGGTTTGAATAACTTATGGACCTTTCCTCACAGATTTTTTATTCCAAGTCAAATTAAAGAACTCCATTTCAAAATTGTTCACAGATACTACCCTTGTAATGTATTCTTAAGCAGGTTTTTGAGAATATCTCTTCATTGTGTTCATTTTGTAATACTGATGAAGGATCTATTCTACATCTGTTCTATCATCGCCCATTCTCCAAGTCTTTTTGCTCAGAAGTTACCGTGTTAATTTCTTTCTGCTGTAACAACATGATTGAAATGACAGAATCTATCATTTTCCTGTCAGATTTTCATTCTAAAGACAGCAATCTTGAACATACTGCATTACTGCTTTGTCTTCTGGGTAAATATCACCTTCATAAAGCCAGAACCATTCATTGTAAACCTAACTTTAGAATGTTTTCATCTGATGTAAAATCTCTTTTTACTTCTTTTAAGAATGTGTCCAAACCTTTGAATTCAAAGGCTTCTAAAACATTTAACATTCTTGAATCTGTTGTACGGTATCTGCAAAGGTTTTTTTTTTGTGTGATGGTATATTATGCTGATTTGTGTAGCTCTTATATCTACATGTGATGTTGTCCGTATGCCCCATGTTAATTCTCAAATATTGTAATGTTTTGATTTGCAATATATATAAAAAAAAAAAATTAAGCCTGAATTCTGAAAGTCATTTGGTTTAATTTATTCAGTATTTTTTTCTGAAACAAAACAAAACAAAACAAAACAATTGAAAACACTGACTTAAGTTTGATGTGAGACACTAAAAGGTTGCTTTTACTTACTTGGCTTGTCATTTGATTTGCAATCATGTTAACTAAAGAACAAATGAAAGAACAGCTTACCTAATATCAATACAAACAACAATACATCTATGAATAATATAAAAATATCCATGTTTCCAGTAGTGTATCATCAGAGCTTTTTGTACCTGACACACTGTTCAGGGATAAGTAAGATTTCTAAACAGATAAATATTAGGCCCTATTTCAGTTTATTTGGGACACACACCTTTATTAATTGCTGCTTGTTTTGATCACGATCACTATTTCATTCACTCAGTATTTAAATAAGCTGTCTGTATTCAAAAGGAAGCGTCTGAAGTGTTTTAAAATTACATTTAAATTAACCAGCAATTAATTAACTGCTAAAGGCCAAATAGCCTTTTAGTAAATGACCCTGTTTTTAAAGTCTTGATTAATTTATTTGATAGGCTGTCATTTGCATAACAATAAAAACAATGTAATATGGTACAAAGGAGATAATGGCCATACGGTAATGATACGACAGCAGTTGAGCTGTTCTCCTGTAGATGGCAGTGTAAGAAAGAGGCAGAGAGACTCAAGATGTCCAAACAAGAAGTCAATAGCATGTCTGTATTAACCCCTTCAGTATCATCATTTTCTCTGTCCTTTGATGGACATTCAAAAGTAGTCATATATTCTAACAGAATATATATTCGCATACACCATATTAATTACAAAACTTTTTTTTTCTTCTGTGCATTAAATGCAGTTATATTTTTTCCTGTCTGCTGTTTTTGACGTCACAGCTTGTGATGGTCACTAGTGAGGGTTTGTGGGACGGTGTGTGTTCTTGTTGTGCTGTTACCATTATTGCAGCTCATTACTGCATTGATTTGTCATCTTTAGTTTACAGCTCAGGTGTTTGGCTGGAAATGTTCTGTCCCATAAGCCTTTCAAATGGTGTACGTTTGTCCAGTACGTCCCGTACGAGCCAGGAAAGTGTCTCTGAGATGAATGCTAACGGACAGACCTCTTTGTGTAAAACACTTAAGATGTGAACCTGTGCCTTCACCTCACACACAGATATCTGAGGCGTTGACATCAAACCTCAAAAATGTTAATGACACCCTACAGCACACTATTTGAACATCATACTTGAAGGAAATGCAGATGGACTTTTTGATGTTCCCAAACTGAAAAGTTGAGAAGAAAACATCCAACATAGCGCCAGTGATATTTGACTTCAAAAACAAAAAGGTTCATAACTGTGTCATGTCTATACAAATCATTAAACTTGTGATGAGACAAAATGCTACTTATTAATTCACAATGCCATTCCAAAGACCTTTTATGAATGTTGTGCATATTTTCTTAAACCATCTAAAAAAAGATAACTTACTAATCAAATCTTTACCCTTTTTTGGTCTAAAAACACTATGAAATGTAGTTTCGTAATTATTCTTGTCAAGGCAGTGCGTTTTATTCAACATCTGTGGTTATTTTCACACATGGTGAGCGTCACCCAGCATCCAGCCTCAGCCGGTCATCTGAGGACGCTGGTTTGTTTGCTTTAGAGTCGCTCGTGTTTTGATTGAGGTCGAGTCCAGAGGAACAGCAGAGTCTTAACAGACAGGTCATCAAGGTAGACAGAAATTCCTGGGCTCCTCCGACAGGAGCGTTTCACCATATGTTTCAGCTTACATTCCAGAGGGGGTCTTATACAGTACCTTATCTTGCTCATGCTGTGTCAGGCGGGGGATCTGAAGACCCCACACACCCTTCCCCCGGTACACCAGCCGCTCAGAGACCTTCATTGATTTCCCTTTTCAACATACAATCAGCTTCTCTAGAATCAAACAGAAGCCTTACCATCTTTATTATAATGAAGTTTTCACAAATTATAACACCAAGAGATGTAAAACAGATCCTCTAAGAGTGAAACACTTAAAGAGTATTTAAAGAGAATTGTATTTGATAATTTTAACAGAAAAATAAAAAGCCTGTATAAATACAGTAAATGTACTGGTTGAAATTAACAATTGATAAAAAATAATGATAGATTCAGAAAGACATGGCATTTTTTTGTGTGTGAAATACTGTAAACATGCTTTTTGGAAAGTAAGAAGTATGAATTTCCTTATAATTGATATGCCATTCAAAAGTTTGGGTAGAATTTTGTTT